>JARHVA010002443.1:672500-1170000 GCA_037957365.1 Torreya grandis | reverse complement strand
ATGGTACCTAATTCACCCCTACATCCACATCCATGCCCTCTCCTCCTCCAGTTGTTAGATATCATGCTTGACTAGTCCATGGTCTCACATGCCATGGTCTAATCTCTAGTCTCTTGAATGGCACTCCTCCTCATCCTCTCCCCCTGAGCTCTCTTGCATGTAATGCCCCAAATGTGGGTAATACTATAATATCCACCAAGTGTGGGAGTTTTAACTATCCTAGCAATTGTGCCATTAGATGCGTCTCTACCCATGAGGTATAATGGCTTGTGATCCACACTCATGCCAACCCTAGTGTAACAATCACCTAATTTAGTCAAATAGTTGTAATATGTGTATAAGTCTACCACATGATCTCTCCTTATGTGACTTTATAAAATTCTATCACATGGGGCACAATGCATGCCACATGTTCCTATCTCCACCTCATAATTTGAGGTAACTAATCATCAACCACATGGGGTAACCCAATTGGAAGATACATTAAGAACCTCTCATATAGCTAGGTGATTAGTAATACCACTAAACCCATAGTATTCTAACCTCTATATAGCATCCCATACATATCATGCAAGATCTAAACCTAGATGATAGACCCCAAATCATAGAGTGCCTTTGATCTAATATGGACTGACACAAGCCTATCACATATAATGATACCATGTCATCTGAATTGTGACATAATAATCATGTTATTGAAATTCCTATCATATCCTTATACATATCTAAAAATTATGTAATATAGACATCAAACAAGCTCACCCTCAGTCTTGAGTAAATCTTATCTAAGCACATCACCCTTTGGGCTAGTTCTCATCTCTCCTCCTAATCATCTAGTGTCCATGGATCACTAATGTCTCCCTATAGGTAATCCAAGTAATGCATGAATGTCCTTCAAATTAATACCAACCTTTATGGTATCCTCATTTACCACCCATCTAAATGTGTTGGTCAAATGATACTATGCTCCAAGGAACATGACAATGAGATCAGCACTTAGTGGGATCTGTCTCATCTCCATGATGCCTCCTAAGCCCAATACGACCAATTTAGATCTATCTACATTCATTATGTGCTCCATTAAATATATTATCCATGAAGCATCAACCAATAGCCAAAATCTCTATCATCTCTACAAAATATCAAATAACAAATGATGTATTAGATCTTTATGTCACTCATAATCAAAATACATTCTTTCAAATTTCACAAAAATAAACTATTTTGCTTTGATTTATTCATTTTATACTAAATTGACCTATTCTAAACTACATCATCCCTTTCAGTACTACATAAGCCACCCTATGGATTAAAAGTACTATATATTCCTCTTTTTATGTAATAGTACTATATCAGTCACTTAGGAAACAACTAAGTTGGTCATATAGTACTAAGTCAACCACCTTTTGACTTATAATACTAATTCAACCTTATTTCTACCCTACAGTATTATATCAGCCACCTACTTACAAACTAAGTTGGCCATATAATACTGTCATCCCCCTTCTTAAAAAAACTAAGTTAGCCATCTACTACTAAGTCATCCCACTAATATTTTTATCTTTTACAAACTATGTTGACCTAGTCAACCTTGTTCACTCATTGTGATGACTTTTTGACTAACTACCATAAATGCCTTAGGTATTTATTTCTCTAACATCTTCCTTCTTAATATCCTGTTTGACCCCTAGTGTCCCAAAAAAATTCTTAGGGTTCATTCTAGTCTCTATATTTTGTCTAATTATCAAATTTCTATAAAAACACTCAATTTCAAATAAAAATGCTCAAAATTTTTAAATTTTTAATTACTTTCCTGTGTTATACTCATTGTGGATGCTATGCATTCTCCCCATCTCATATGTCATCTCCTCACCATCCTAGCTCTCTAGGCTCTCCCTAAGTCTCTCAAAGCTTTATTTTTCTTAGAATAGTAAATTATAGCAAATGAATTCTTTTTCACCCTATTTATATTTACTATTCGAAGTTATTTACCCTTCAAAAATTTACCATTAGATTCTTTATTTTGATCATATATTTATTTCTACTAACTCATTTTCCAAACCATAAAATGTTATAAAGTCCTGATGTCATAGATAATATTTCTAACTATTTTATGCCTATATTGAAAAAATTTAGATTTGTTGCTCTTTTTCACTAATCCTATAGGTTTGCCTAATGTTCTTCACATTGGACACCTTCACATTTTCCACATCACCTTCTTTATTTATAGCAATAAGGTAAGTAAATTTATGTATTTCTCAATTCTATCCTTTCATTTATCTTATTTACTCCTTATTGCACTTTATTTATCATTCACATTATGTGTCATCGTGTTATTTTCTTGAATTTGCCATCCCTTGTTGCACCTATATGACACATGATGAGATTTGAGTGGGGCATATGTATACACATAATAATTTCAAACTTTTAATCATTTACTAATGCTCTTTAACTTTTAGGAACCTGACAAGTCTCAATCTCTCTGAGTGCATGCCCTAAGGGGTGCATCGAGAAAGGGGTGGGTAAACCATTGGTGCTTCACAAGAATTTTATCCCTTTTGTCACTTGTTATCTACACACTTGTCTCCTAAAAACCATTACCCTAAGCTTTGCCTCCCATTTTACATACTCTTCTAGTCTTTTACCATCTTCATTATCCCTTTCCCTAACTTAAAACCCCTTTTAGAAGTTTACATGACTATGTTAGCCATATAGACCTTGTATTCTTATTAATAAAACTTATTAGGGACTAGGTTGGCCCCTGGCCAACCTAGTCCATGACCTAGTATGTTTTTTATCAATTACAATACTAGGTCAGCTAGGTTGACCTTGTCAACCAAAACTTTTATAAGGGTTTAGGGTTAGATCCTCCTATATAAACATAATCATTTCCATCATTTATCATGAAGAGAATAATAAGTAAGATATATTGTGCATCTACTTATCCACCACTCTACTTAAGGAGAGAGCTTAGGGTTTCATACTTTATTTGGCGAGATAGATCTTGTCTTATAGAAAAGTCTTTTGGATGCATTGATATGTTGTGTATCCTAGAGCTGATTTATCCTTTCCATCCTTACATACCACAACAACCTATTGCAAAGCACCTTGGCCATGGGAGAGATTGAGGTTTAGTAGGTTCATCTTCAAAGGTAAGTATTCCTAAATTTGTTCCTCCTTTGTAAGAGTATATAGATATGCATCTATACTTTTCTTCTATGCATTAGGATTTCATATACATTGACATGAGTATATGTCTTCTATGCATGTTCACTTTTAGTGTCTATTACCCCCACTTTGTGCCATAAGCTTTGGTCAGCACTAGATTAGATTTTTTCTTTACTTGTTATTAGTTTAGTGAATATGAAAACATATGACCTAGTTAGGGTTATTGCATAGTTTTGCTTGAGTAGAGACTTTGGAACCCTCCCTAGTGATATTATTATGGTAAGAGATTCATTGATTAGGTCTAGTGGATCCATATTGATCATGACCCCGATTATCTAATATATCCCCAATCGAAGGTGTAAGTAGGATCTATCTTCTCCAAGCTAGGATTGATTTATAGATATGTTGTATTTCCCATCACATATGGTAAGGACATGTTTGTGTCCATCATAAAAGGTAGGTTTTATTTTCCTAACAAGATTGAGTTCATAAGTTGAAAATGGCCATGGCATAATAATCGACTAGTGTGGTACTGATAGTGCATGTATCAAATTGTTGTTCTTATAACAAACAACACACTTTTTGACATAGCTATGGGAATTTGTCTCCATTTTGGACCTATGATATCTTATATGGAGGATTTTTTAGACAATAACCTACCATTACTATGGGCCCCATAAATTCCTTCATAGACCTATTTAAGTGATAATGTATATTCTCCTGAAGATAAACAATGAAGTATCATTTTATCATAGCCCATATGATAGAGTGAATTTCTAAGGATGGTATAATAGGATGCTTTATGAAGGAATAGTTTGGTTTGGTTTTTTGAAAGGTTAAGTAGAAGGGTTTGATCTTAGAGTAAGTATATAATTCTTGATACCAAGGAAGATTGGGAACAATAATATTACATACTCTCTCTAAATCTGGTAGTACATGAGCTAGATACAAAGATTGTCAATTAGTAATTGATACTCTTTGGCATCATCAAAAACTTGTATCATGGACCCAATGGTATCCATAACATATGTCATTTAGTTATTGGCCTATGGTATTTACTCTAACTAAAGAAATTGAAAGTTTTGTTTGAGATTATCCACTATATACTTGTAAGGTACAAGCTTCTCATATCTTATTTGGTAATGGTATATAAATTGGTTGATGATTAGTTGAAATCACCATATGCCATCAATTGCTTGATATCCCACTATATTATAAGATAAAGTCTAGAAACCAAGGCTTCATATTTAGCTATCACAATGGTTTTGTTATTCAACATATAATGGCATAGCCTTTAGAAAGTGAACACCATTACAACATTTTTCATAAGTGTATAGTTATGCTCATAAATTACTAATGTACAACTAAGATAGTATATCACATTCTCTTTGTCATGTTCATCTTTTTAGGCTAAAAGTGCCCTGTGTGCATGTTTTATTTCTAATATGTATAAGAATAATGGTTTGTATAATGTAAACAAAGTCAATACTAGAAAATTAGCCAAGTGGGTATTCAATTTGGTATATGTTTGTTCACAACTTGAATCCCATTGAAATGTGACACCTTTATTCAAAAGGTGTCTAAATGGGTGACACTTATCAGCCAACTATGATATGAAATGCCGTATAGACTAAATTTTGCCCTGTAAGCTACTAAATTGTTTTAAATTGGATGGAGTAGGCATTTCCATAATAGCCTTGACCTTAGCCAGATATACCTCAATACCTCTTTATGATGAAATGAATCTTAGAATTTTTCCCAAATTGATGCCAAAGATGTGCTTCTTAGTATTAAGATTCACCTTATATTTACACAGCTTCTTAAATATTCTCCATAGAACATTAAGGTGGCCTAAATGTGTTCTTGAGTTTGCTAAGATATCATCAGCATAATCTTTAATGATGTCATGAATCATTTTATGGAATATGATAGTCATAGATCATTGATAGGTTTCACTTGCATTCTTAAATCCAAAGGGCATGACTTGATAATAAAATGTTCCCCATGGAGTGGTGAATATGGTATTGTGTTAGTCCTCTAATGCAATTTTAATCTAGTTATACCTTGAAAATCCATCCATAAGGAACATCATTTCATATCATATCATTAAATTGGCTATCATGTAAATGTTAGGTAGTGAGAAATCATCTTTAGGGCATGCCTTATTAATGTCTTTAAAATTGGTACATAGGTGAATGCCCTATGAATTTTTGCTAATTGGGATGATGTTAGAGATCCATTCAAAATAATCAAGTGGTTGAATCAACCCTACATCCAATAAATTTTATAACTCCTTTTTGACTAAGATAGTAATGCGTGGATGTATTTCATTTAATTTTTGTTTGACTATTTTTACATCTAGATGGACAACCAAGTGATGTACCACTAAAGATAGATTAAGACTAGGCATGTCTGAGTAAGACCATGCAAATATATCAATGAAATATTTTAGAATGATAATAAAGAATTTACACTCAATGAACATATATAAACCATATTTGGATCATCATGTGTACCAATGTTGACCTTTATAGTACCATTAACTAGTAATGTTGAGTCATCTTTAATAATAGTAATCAAGGAAGAGAATGGAGTTTCTTCAGCTACCTATTGATCATAATATTCAATCATGTAAAAGGAATCTAAATCATCCACACTATGAAATGGCCAATTAGTAAGTACTTTAGGAAAATCCTAAGAAAGGTATTCAAAAACTTTTTATTATTTAGTATTGATACCAAAACTAATGGTAATGTTTAGACTAGGTGGGCACTACACTTATTGAGGTGAGAGGTGAACTTCCCCATCCAAGATCAACTAAAATCAGTTTTCACTCAAGTACTCTTTCCCTGACCCAAGGGTTCCCCAAAGAGGTTTTCACCTGAGGGTATCAATGTTTTACTTTTATCATGACCAAGTAATTTTGCTTGCTCTCCAAAATAGGTAGTAAGGTCTAAATGGAAATCAAAGCCATATTTTTTATCACCATCTAAAAATTCATCTCAAAGTCTAATGAACACAATAATAAATTATTCATTTTGAAATTTATCTAGTGGTATGATAGATTCTTGTTGGCCCCAATCAAATAGGTTAGGATGATGAAGGGTAAGGGGATAATGGGATGAAATGGCCATGATAGCATTGGAATCAAATGGATTGGTACATGCTGGCTCATTATACATGCTATAATGGGATGTTATGTCACTATCAAGATTTTCATTATCAGTTGATGAAGATGAAACACTTTCAAAATTAATGGGGTCACCCTCAAGTGGTATAAATCCAATACCTAGATTCACCATAGGTTTAGCCACTAAAATAGGTTGAATAATTCCTTGTGCCTTAGATCACAATCTTTTTCCTGTATAGTCTAGGCTATTTATGATTTTATTTGGTATAGTATACTTGGCACTTTAAAAATAATCATCAAACCCATCACCATATAACCAACCTCCCTTAGAGGTGGTGGTCTGATCTTGATTGGGTGATGTATCAGGTACAAAGATGAATGGATTCTATAAAGTGGATTTAGCTTTCTTTTACCAAATCATATTGGGCCTACAAAAAAATTTAGATAGTTTAGGATGGCCATAGGACTTATGAGACTTAGGTGAATTTTTAATGTGGAATGCATCATGAATGTTATATGTGGCAATACCATTGTCTTAAATAGTAAAATGGGTGGACATGGTAGTGGAAAATTGATCAATATAAGTGGAAGTGAGGTCACTAGGGTCGATATAGTTAGACTTGGGAGGTTTAGAAACCAATCCCTTATCTTTCTTGCTTGCCAACTTAGTGCTAGCATAATAGGTGTTTCTATACTCAACTTCTAGATGTTTACAATATTGATATGGCTATAAATCATTGTAAATAGTGACCTCTAAACCATAATGGGGTAATTTGATACATTGATGTAGGGTGGAAGGGATTTTTCATACTTAATGGAGCCAAAGATGACTAAGAATTAGATTGTAATTTAGTTCTATATCAATGACATGGCACAAGGTATCATGATTATTAGGCCAAATAATGAGTGTTGAACAAATGGTTCTTATAGATTCTATTTATACATTGTCATAAGCCTTGATGGTGATGGTATCTGGTTGCATATATGTCACTGTATACCCCAATGTTTAAACCAATTTAAATGACTCTATGTTCAATCCAGAGCTATTATCTATAAGAACCAATTTGATTTTATAATGGGAAATAATGGCTTTAATGTACAAGGGATTTTTATGCAAGGGACCAAGGGATGACATATCTTGTTGGTCAAATGTAAGTTGTTGTCCTGGAGATAAATGTCCCACAAGAACTTGGAATTGGTCAGGATTAATATCATCAAACACAGTGGATTATTGAAATAAATCATTCAATATGGTTCTATGAACTTTAGATGTGCACAAGAGATCTAACATAGATATCTACACATATATTTTTCTTAGTTGTACACTAATACTATATGGTTTTTCAATAACAGGATGATCAAGTTTGGTATTAAAGATTACAATGTTGTGTTTAGGATTTGGTCTTAATTGGTATAGTGTTTGTCTTAAAATTGGTCTTGATCAGTATAGTGTTTAGCTTTAGATCAGTGTTAGAAGAAGTCAAAGGGATATGGAGGATAAATTTTGATCATCTAGTTATGACTAAATAATTTCAAGTCAGGAGGGAGTTATTATAATTAGAGGAATGAGGAGTGCCAAGAATGGTAACCTATGGAAAATAAAGTGAAAATGAAGTGTCAAAACCTAGTACAAAATTGCCAAAAATAATGGATGGTGATCCTAAAATAGAGGAACCAATGTTTTGAACAATGTTGGATGGTACACAATACTTGATCTTAATGGTAGTGATGTGGCTACTATTAATATTCCCTAAAGTGTTATTATAATCATATGACACATCATTTTACTTGATTTTATTGGTGAAAGTGTCATGATGATGATTATAGTTATTGTTTATATTTTAATGTTGACTATAACTTTGATTCTACTGTTGATTTCACTCTTGGCCTTGGTTCTAATTTCTTCTCTACTGTTAGTCATTATGTTTAAGAAAGAGATATTTGTAGATAACCATGTTATAATTGGTGTTAATATGAGGTTCATGGTCTACATTAATCTCTCTATTCTCTAAAATTTTTTTAAAAATGTGCCTTAATTACATGCATCTAGAAAGTACATGGCCAAAAACATGATGAAAGACATAGAATTCATCTTCATTATACTAATCAATTTTAGATTGATCCTCAGGGAAGGGTTTTGGCACATACCAAATAATCATATTATCAGTAATTAATTTCCTGAACATTGACTCAACAAAATCCCTTAAGTTTTTGAATGGCCTTCATCTATGAAATGATCTATATGGTAGAGCTCTTTGTAATTGAAGTGATGGATTCAATGACATTTTATACAAGTGGTTTTTTTATTATTTACACATGTCTTGACTTGGTAACCCCAATACCTACCATATTTTCTTCTTATTAATGACTTTATGCTTTTGAACAATATTGGTATGAATATGTGTTTGAGCTTGATGTGATGTTTGAGCTTGGGAATAGATCTTGATTAAGCCTTTATCAATGAGTGCCTTCTCAATTTTTATGCCCTTATCGATGATTTCCTCAAATGTGTTGGCATAAGTGAGTATCATATTATGAGTGACCTTAGGATGTAGGTTTTGTGAAAATATATTAGCTAGTTGTTTATCTTGGTAGATTATGTTGAAAGTGACTAGTTAGTCCTCTCCACCATTGTACATAGGTCATAAAACTTTCTCCATCCCTTTGTTTGGATTTACATAAGTCAACCACTGTTAGCTCATGTTTAATGTTGTAACAAAAGTGGTTAACAACTTTTTTTGACAAATCATTGAAATTCATTACCAATCCTTTAAGTAATTTGAGGATCCACTCTAAGGCTTGTCCACTCAATCTATGTGGAAACAAGCGTAGCAAATACATATTACTATAGATTACCTCTTGGAATAAAATAAATAAGGCTTGTATATACTCTCTAAGATAACCCTTCCCTTTATATTTATCAAATTTGGGTACCTCAAAGTGAGTTAAGAAGGGTCATTGAAGAATAATCATGTCAAATGAATATGGGCATATCTCATTGAACTTCTACTTTTTGGTCTGGTTACCTATTTGAAGCCTTGAGACTACCTCCTTCATTATGTTCCACTCTTGGATATTTAGAGTGGTTTGTAATGGAAGGATATGGTTCTATTGATTATTAATATACTAATAGGTCTGGTTTGGGTTGGTGTGCATAGGAATAGATCCTCCCTACATGATCTTGTTGGGAATGTGCATCCTATATCCTAAGTTATGCACTTGGTTTAGTATTTATTATTGATTTTAAGGCATATAGGAATAGGTATTATGTTTTTCATTAAAAAGGTTTTGTTGTTTATCCTTAAGTATCTAATATTGATTCTAAGGAATCTATTGTTACAAGATTTATAAAATCTATTGATTTTGAGGAACCTAGTGTTGATTTAGAAGAAGACATTGTCATTACTCGTTTAAAAATAAAACTTATCATTGTCGTGAACTAGAATAATTTAGTCTAGAATTTTACAAATTATCCACCACTTGTTGGGGAGGTGAATTATTAAAGGCTTATTATTGGGAGTGATCTGGCACTTACTAACAAGTATTGGGTACATGTCATGCATTAGAAATGGTTTCCTAATGGTTAAATAACTTGTGTTACATATCAAATGGAACTTGATTTGAAGCATTTGTTATCACAACTTGTTTAAGAGAAGCTAAAGGATCTACCTCATGGGTAGGATTAGCTTGGTCTAATTATTTAAGTAACTAATTTTACTCTACATTCATGGATTTTTAAAGTGAGGTTATAACTAAAGAATTCAATAAGTCAACAACAAGTTGATTTGAATAGTGTTGACTAATTTGTTGTATAGTAGATGTAATACTATGACCTATTTGGGAGGAATCCACCAATATATCCTTCTCTTTTCTAGAAGAATAAATGTTTGGTTTGGGTACTTGATTACAAGTTTGTTCTTGTTCAATAATTGGTTTATACTATTTTTTTTAATTCAAAAGAGGGTATGCAATTATTATTTAAGAAAATATGGAAGGATTCTAGTTACTGAATATATCAATCTTAATAGAGCCTCATCTTGGTATTCAAGTGGGTGATTATTAATGTATTGACCTTGGTTTGATCCTAAATGGAGGCATTTCTTCATACATGATAGATGTTATTCTCCATCATAAAAAATTTCCTCCTCCTAACCAGGGCCATAAGCGACCCCACTATGAGTGTATCTCTACATGGTTAAAATAGTACTCACTCTTTGACCAATGTTTCAAACATAGCTTTGGTTCAATTTTAAATTTGGAAACACTACTAAATGGTCCTTAAAAACTTTATAATTGGATTTGATAATGTATCAGCATAAAATGAGAAGAAGCAAAGTTTTTGGAATGTTTAACCTTGGTCAAAATCAACAAACTAGAAGAGGGTAGAAAAATATTGAAACTTAGAGTGTATGATAACATAATAAAACCTAAGTCCCAAAATGTGTTTATCATATAAAATGACAATGAGACCGTGGTTGATCTCAATCATCAAATCAGAAGAAGGTTGAATGGTCTAGGAACTCAGAGCGTATGGTGAACGTAAGAAAATCTACTTTCAAACTTTAGTATAAAATGGGAATAATAAATAAATAATATGGAAAATAAGGTTGAATGGTCCATAAATTTAAGGTGTAGGTTAATGCAATAAAACCTAAGTTTTAAATTTTAAAACCAAATAGACAAGTTTCAAATGGTGATGCAAACATAGTAACACCTCAATGTGTAGATAGATGTCAATGTGTAAAAATTTAGGAACAATACTTACACTTAGGTAAGGATATAAAATTAAATAAAATAAAAATACAATATAAATCATGTGACCCAAACACAAAGAGTAAAACACTCAAGCCCAAGTGATAGGCAAGATTAAGTGAAAACTATTTGTCCTTAAATTGAATACTTGAAAAGAGATTTTGAATTTGGTTTGAAAGCCCTTAGAACTTGTTTTTTTGGTGTGATGTGGTTATTTAGACTAAAAATGCAAGTAAAGAATAAGGACCACCTAATTGTATGTTCTTATGTGAAACTAACACGAGGTATGTATAGTATCTACCAAATTTTCTACCGATATACCAGTCTTGAAAAAAATTAATTACTAATATAAAAATAAAATAACATATGTAGGTAGATTTTTTAAACCCCACTTTATCTCTAAATAATTGATACGTGGAATAGAACTTAGAGTGATAGAGAACTCGACATTTGGTAGGATAATTCATGACAAAGTGGGGTTTATTAAGATAAATTTTTTATTTATATTTTCTAAATGGTCCACAAGTGCCTTGAAACACTTGGGCATAATAAATATCTATCAATGGATTCAAACTACCTATATTTTTATGAAATGGTCTTGTCCTTTACACAATGAATTCAGTTATGTACTACTTGGTAAATTCTAATGTCTAGACTATTGCTTGAACTAAGTCTTCTTTTGTTTGGTCAGATTAACCATTTAGCCACCATCCTATCCATTTAACATTCTCAATTTATATACCCCACTAGATAATTAGGGTTGGAAAAATGTTGGGAGATGAAACCCAGGGTTAAATTTCTGCTAAAGAACTTATGAGGAGGCAATGAACTCATATTCACAATCCAATGTAAGAAAATAAATGGGAAAACTAGGTCGTTTCTAAGTCACCCAAGTCCCTAAGAATAAGGAAAGAGAATATGTTACATTTATTTGGGTTTGACTCAACAACAAGTAAAATAATGCATTTTTTATCACCCAAGTTCCCCAAAGGGGGAAAGTGAAGAACATATGCGCAAGGTTTTACTAGAAAAGAAACTAAGTGATAAATAAAGACCAAAAATAAAATTGCCCTTAAGATCTCTAAATCGAATGTGATTATTATTTTTAAATCACTTATCTAAATATGAATGAATTTTGGCCTTTGTTTTAAATTTGAATTTTTTTTTCAAGGTTTTAAAGCACCAAATTAAATGTGAAATGAATGCATTAATGTGTTTAAAATCTTCCTCCTTTGCTTGATTCCTTGTAAGAAGTATTAGAAGATTAATCTGTACTTGATTATATGTCTAAGGTAACCTATAATTCAAACCATAAAATTATCCTTGTAAAACAATTAATAGTTACAAAGTTAAGTGTAAACTATAAAATTGTAAGTTAATAAAAACACAAAAAACTAACATGAGTGATTTCATAGTTACCTAGATGATTTCATAACTTACCCCCTCTAATTTTTTAACTCTGTATGGTGATTTCATTACTTGATTAGATGACTTCACAGTTGTGTATGGTGATTTTACAATTTTATGCCTTGAATTCATAGTTTCCAAATGAATTCGCAACTATGAATTGTTATGATTTCACAATTTTTGAAAACCTTAAAAATGAAATACATAATAGAATAGATAGAATGATTTCACAAATATAGATAGTGATTTTTAAGTTAATCTTTTAAAATTCACAATTTATCAAAAAAACCCAAAAAAGCTATAGAAAAAATTCACAGTTACTAGTGTCAATTTCACAAATAATATCTATGAATTCATAGATATGAAATGGAGGTCCAAAATAGGGATGAATTCATAGTTTCTTGAGGTGATTTCATAGTTTACTAGCACAATTTCACAATTTTTGGCTCTGAATTCATAGATATGTAATAGATGAATTCATAACTCCACAGTGAATGAACCCAAGAATGAAAATCTTCAATTTTTAGCTAATTTTCAAAAAAAATAGCAACAAAACTTGACAAAAGAAGATGATAAAAAGTAACTAGAATAATGTTTTGGGTTATAGTCCCACCAAGCATACCAAAATGAAGAATATGATTGTGGAAAAAGTTAGTTCATGTATTTAATACATAAAGTAAATGATAAAGCATAAAAAACATAACATGTTATGCCTAATCCCTCAAGGAGTGTAGATCAATGGAGTCAAGAAGCTTAGACAATAAAACATGGAAATATCTTTCCCAAATAACCCTCCTCCAAGATTAATCCATTAAATGTGTTTGTGCCTAGATTTAGTGCTCCAAGTCTTCATCAATGTGATAGCACAAGCATCTTCATACATATCTCTTGGCACCAATGGCTTTGTCTCTTGATTTGATCAATGTTGAAAGTATGAGTGAATCTCTCTAGTGATATTTTTGCCTAGTTTTCCTACACCAAAAAAATATTTTTGAAGTAACTCTTGCATAATAACATTACACAAAAAAAGCTTAAATGTTATAGCCATGGCTCATGTATTTATAGCTTTTCTAAAATGAGCTAATTGATTTTTGGCCCTCCATCTCAAGATCAATATAGAAGGTCACAAATCCATTTAATTTTGAAAGAATAAGCAATAAAAACGGTCACCAATATTTCAAATAATGGAGCATTAATATGACATGGGTAGCCTTAATCCTAAAATTTGTCTCCATTAATGCCTTATGGATGACACCCATTTAATGATGTCATAGGTGACATCATGGTCTAGATAATTTGAATTATGAATTTACAATAATAGATATTAAATAACTTTCCATGGATTTCTCACTTAAGTTATTAATCAATTTTGCTTTACAATTTTACTTAGGCTTTTTTCAATTCTTAAAAATTGGTTACTTGTTTAATCTGAATGGTCCAAAATGTCAATTTACCTAGTCATAATTTGAATAGAGTTGAATTAGAGGTGTGGATCATAAATCCATGTTGATTATTTTGGATCGGTTTAATCTATAACTCTAGTTTTTCTTGGTAGATGGTAGTTATTTGGTACTTCTCGGTGGTTTCCCATTTTGGCCCTTTCTTTCTTCAAGCCCACTTTCTCTAAATTTTGATAAATAGTAGCCTCATTATGTTTCCTTCATGTGGTAACTCGACACTCCTCCATCTTGGAAAAAGCTTCATTCCCCTTAAGAGAAGCACTAGCTCGACACGTTTCACCCCCATTCTCCTCAGAGTTTTTTTTTATTTTTGGTCAGGATTCAAAGAAGTGCCATTGGTTAGTGGGACTTAGGGGGACCATGGTGTAGTTAACATAGTATTAAAATGTGACTTCACCACGTGGCATCCTCATCCTCATTTTGGTGAGTGAATGCCTAACTTTCTTAAGATAATTTCCATCTTGACACATGTCATTCTTACACTCAATCACACTTATAAATCTCATAGTCCCTCTAGATAAGCACCAATTTGATGCATGTCATCCTCGTATTTATCTAAATACGGTGTCAATAGTCAAAGATCAAGATGGCACCATTAGAAAAAGATGTGGGTCCCTCCTTCCAAGAAAGATTTTGAAACACTTTAAGCTTTACCTAAAATGTGATCTTTTAAGTCTGGGGAGAGCAAAGCTACTAAAAATGACATGAGCAAACAACTCCAAGAAAAGACACATGGTACCACCCCACTTTTCTTAAGCATAGTGGTCATAATAGGAAGAGGTAGTTACACCATATCCAAGATCTAGGAAGTAAATGCACTCATGAGTTTTAAATCATTTTCAGTTGCAACAGCATCATGAGCACAAGTAGTAGGATCTCCAACTGTCATCTCTTTGAGAAATTGCTTCACCTATATATTTGAGGCTATTCCCTTCCATAAAATGGGGGTGATTATTTTGTTTCTACATTTTTATTTCTATGAATAGCCATTGTAATAGACTAGGGTATAGTAGCAGTTAGAGTTTTTACCGCAACCTTAGTAGGTGCACTTTATAGATGTTAGTGGATGCTTTGTATGTGCCTTGTGTGGCCTTTTATATTAGATTCCATATCCATAATGAAGAGGATGTGGTATTATGTGTTATTTGGGATTAAAATTCTTTGTTTGTTATCTCTTTTCTTCTACTTCCATAGTGTAGATCATTGTTTATGTTATAGATCTTAATTCATGCTTTTAAGCTCCTTTATGATCTATGGTGTTTAAAATTTTATGTTATTTTATGCAAGTTTATGTTAACATCTCAAATCTTTTATCACATCACCTTAGGTTAGATTTACTTTCATGTTGTTTACTACTTTTCCTTCTATCCCTTTTCACCCCCCAAATTGAATGAAGAGTCAGCTTCTAAAATATCAAAGGTTGCTTTATAGGCCATATTTGGTCCCATGTCTGTAAATCTTCCTATAGATTATTGTCTAACCTAAAGTGAAAACTTTAGGCATCAATAGTTTAAATCTTTTATCGCATGTCTAGTGGGATCAATCTACTAGTTGTTTGAACTAGAAGCTCAATTTTATAAGCCATAGGCCCATAACAAGGTCAAAAACTATGAATAATCCAAATTTATTGATACCACCTTTGGGATTTCCTACTCACCAAAGATCTCCAAGACATAATGTTGCATAACAACAATAATGAACACATCAATAACAACAAATGGTGAATCTTGCACCAAGGAACTTTGTGTCATGGGATAGTGGTAGCCTTCTTATCTCACTAACACCCCCAACCCAATAGGACCCCATACCTTCAAATGTTTTAAAGTCACTCCCTAAGCTCTCAAGGGAAGATTTCAAGATAGTGGCTAAGCACATCCAAGATGTGGTGAATATGTGCACCATTCACTACATCAACACTCAAAATGTAGCCTTGAGGCTACTAGTGGCCTTTTTTAAAGGATGAGCCCTTGATTGGTGTAGATCTTTACTAGCCAACTCTATCACCACATGAGATGACCTAGATGATATATTCTTTGAGCAATTTAATGAAAAAGTGGACTGATCTTCCCTCTTATAGAAATTAATTGCCATCAAAAGGGGCCCATAAGAATCCATGGTCAATTTCAATACCAAATTTTAAAATACCTGGTAAAGAATTTGATTGGTATCTTGACCACCTATGGGCATGGCCATTGTATTTTATTTGACGGCCCTCAATTTATCTCAATTTATATATTATAGTTATGATCTAGTTAATTAGAGGCCAAATGCTGCTAGATGCATATGATATCATATTAAAAGTAGAAAATAACCTGATCAATATAGGTAGGCTTCCTCTTCAACCACCAATGTTGATGTTCCCTAAGATATCATTGCCTTTAAAAGAAGAAAACTTGAGCACTTAGGAGCCCTATCTATTTTCATGTATGAATACCCAACCACTCAGGTGAGCACATCTATCGTATCCTCATTGGCTGCTAAGATGAATGATATGAAGAGTATTTTGAGGAAATTTTATAATAAGATTATAAATCTCAAGAGGTAATAGGCTACTCTTTCAAATCCCTCTTATAAAAACTACCAAGAAATGAGACCCCTATACCAGTAAAACCAATACCAAGAAAGGTAAAGACAAAACTACTAAGGGTTGAACAACCAAGCACCAAACCATAAGACACAACCTACCAGTCAAATGGTTGTATTCCTAGATCTTTTGTATATAGTAGCATTGAGCATGAACAAAGAACTAGCAGTTGGATAGAATAACTTAGCTGATGACTCTAACTCATGGTGTTTCCCTTGTAATGAACCTCATGAGCCTTAAAATTATCCATGGGGTAACTGACAATAAAATATCATTGAATAAAGATGGTAGGGAAATGCTCCAGATTTAGCTTATACATACTAGTCCCTGAGAGTCAAAAACGCTATCCTAATGATGCAAATCCAAGGTATGTCCCTAGAATAGGAGGAAGAAATAGTTTCATATCATGCACTATTCTCCTAGGTAGAAGATGAAGATATGGTCTTTGCAAATGAAGTTCCCACATATAGACCCATGTAAGTGTAATTTGACTACTACACATGATCAAAGAAAAGACTGGTCAAGATCCCTAAAGCCTCTATAAGGCCCAAAGCAACCTTTGAAAAGGCTCCAGCAGCTTAGCCCCCACCTGGGATCTATCAAAGGCATCATGAGATCATATAGAACAATCCAAAAGACCTTGAGGTCTTGCCTCTAAAGTCATATAGCATGGTGGAGTAGTTAAAGAAGGTACCCTCTAACATTTCCCTTTAGGATGTCTTGTCCATCCTCAAACAAAATACATTGATAAATAAAGCCTTAGAAAAAAAGGGGGAGCCTATGAAAAATAAATCACCTAAAAAACATGCAAAGGAAAAAGAAAAGGAAACCAACATGAGCATACGGCCTCAGGTACCCTTCGCATTCATCAATACCAAGGAAGGGGTAAGCAAATGAAAGAGTTCCCTATTCTATTTGAATTTTATTATGGGTAAGAAACTATTGCAAAACTCCATGATCAACTCAAGTGTGAGCACAATAGTGATGCCCAGACAAATAGATGATATACTACAATTAAATTATGAGCCCTTAAAGAAGAGGGTGATGTTGCTAGATGGAAAAAAGTTTCAAACTTTAGGAATCATCCAAGTTATTCCTCTCACATTATACTCTTTCCCAAGCATCAATGTACCATAAGATGTTGTGGTGATAGACATCCCACCCGTCTTTAGTCTATGTCTATCAAGACATTTCACCACTAATATTGGTGGATATTTATCATTAGATTAGTCCCATCTGATCCTAAGGACCAAGCATGGTTTAAAGCTAAAGGTGTTATTTGAGCCCCTCCACCTCAAGCACATAATAGATGAAGTAATGGTAAACTTTGAGGCAACACACACCTCTTTCTCAAGAATGGATACACACTACGTAGAGATGCTTGATGAAGAAAAGGTGGTAGATGATAGAAGCCCAAAAGAAGAGGCCCTCATCAATGAGTTCATCAAGAATGACCCATTTGCAAACTTTGATTCTACCAGTCTTGGAACCTACATCATCCATGATGAATCCCAAGTCATTCTTGAGGTTGTAAAGAAGCAAGAAGACTAGATCAAAGGGGTAAAAGATGAGTTCAAACTCTACACTTTGTATTTTGATGGTGCAAAATACAAGATTGGCTCTAGAGCTAGTATCCAACTAACATCTCCCTCTAGGAAAGAAATACGTAGAGATTTTCATTTTTAATTTTTATATACAAATAATGAAGTCAAATGTCAGGATCTTAGAGTATAATTGATTACCTTTTTATAAGCAACTAAACACGAAATTGAAACCAGAAGTAATAAGTAACTAAAAATCAAAAACAGCAAATAATAAGAGAAATAAGAACAGCCAATCTATATTAAACTCTTCTAGAAGGAAATACAATGAATAAATATCTCTCTTCTCACACCTCTCAGATGTACAGTAATTCTCCCTCAAGAGTTCTCTCTCTCTCTCTCTCAATAAATTACAATCAACTCAATTACTGAATTGTTCTACATGCTATGAGGATCTAACCCTAATATATAGTATACTACAACACTAGGGTTCATGAGCCATGCATTCACCACCCTTAGATCCACCTCTAAATTAAAGGCTCAAATCTGTTCTTCTAAAAATAGAAAAGCTATAAATGCACAGAAGTCAATGTCAGTCTGAAGATGACTGATGTCGATTGACTCCTAATCGATGTCGGTCGATGCCAGTTGACCCCTAATCAATGTCGGTTGGTTTTGACTGATGCCAGTTATTTTGTAAGCCTATAAACCTCCACATTAGCTCATTAGTAAAGATTTTAGCTCCATAACTCAATAATCTCCCATTTGGAGATAAATAGTTGCACTTGTACCTGTACAGCAACATCCTCTAAACATCTCTAGCTTGTTTCTCCCTCTTCAAGTTCAATCTTGAAGACCAACAAAAGTTGAATGAAGATTCAACTTCTCCTTTATTATTAGCTTTGTTAACATATCATCAGGGTTCTTATCCATATGTATCTTTTCCATCTTCAACTATCCATCCTCCAATACCTGTCTAATGAAGTGGTACCTAAGCTGTATATGTTTGGTTCTTGAATGAAAGGCTGAATTCTTTGCCAAACGAATTACACTTTGAATATCACTGTATAATCTAAAACTCTCTTGCTCCTTTCCCAACTCTTCCATGAACCAAGTCATCCAAATCATTTCCTTGCTAGCCTCTGTGACTGCAATGTATTCTTCCTCTGTAGTAGACAAGACAACAACCTTTTGCAACTTTGAAATCTAGCTAACCATCGTTCCACCAACAGTGAACACATATCCTGTGGTGCTTCTCCTACCATCCAAGTCACCTGCCATATCCAAACCTACATACCCATGTAGAGAAGTGTTTGACCCTCCATAGCATAAATGCCTACTGTTAGTCCCTCTCAAATATCTGAGAATCCACTGAACTGCTTTCCAGTGTTCCTTTCCTAGATTGGCCATAAACTTGCTGACAACTCCCACTGCTTGGGCAATATCTGGTCTAGTACATACCATTGCATACATCAAGCTCCCAACTGTTGAATCATATGGAACTCTACTCATGTACTCAACCTCATCATGTGATTTAGGACACTATTCTTTGCTCAACTTGAACTGTCCAGCCACAGGTGTGCTTACCAATTTTGCATCCTGCATATTAAACCTCTCCAACACCTTATTCACATAATCCTCTTGAGACAAAATCAAATTTTGATTTTTCCTATCTCTCTTAATACTCATGCCATGGATTTTCTTTGCTTCTCCTAAATCCTTCATGGCATATGTGTGAGCTAATTTTACCTTAAGCTCAGTAATTTCCTACATGTGTGAACCTACAACAAGCATATCATCTACATAC
This sequence comes from Torreya grandis, assembly GCA_037957365.1. Taxonomy (NCBI): domain Eukaryota; kingdom Viridiplantae; phylum Streptophyta; class Pinopsida; order Cupressales; family Taxaceae; genus Torreya; species Torreya grandis. The sequence goes on along the minus strand of JARHVA010002443.1, from coordinate 1,150,151 downwards.
AGTAACAAGATAATATAACTACCATTATCCAATCTGTTAAAATAAACACAATGATTAGATTGACATTTACTAAAGCCATGCTCTGTCATAAACCTATCAAATCTCAAATACCATTGTCTTGGAGCTTGCTTAAGACCATATAAGCTTTTCTTCAACCTGCACACAAGTTTCTCCTTACCTTTGACCTCAAAACCTTTCAACTGATCCATATATATCTCTTCATCCAAATCTCCATGAAGAAATTTTGTCTTAACATCAAGCTGCTCAAGATGCAAATCCTCAATAGCAACTAAAGATAATACAGTCTGAATAGAAGTCATCTTTACTACAAGAGAAAAAATTTCACCAAAATCAATACCTAGTTTTTGTGAAAATCCCTTTACTACTAACCTGGCCTTATGTCTCATTTGTCCATTCTCTCCTTCCTTTAACTTGTATACCCATTTTTTTTAAGTGTTTTCTTTCTATTTGGCAACTCAACCAAATCCCACGTATGGTTCTCTTCGAAGGAATCAATTTCCTCATTCATGCCATGCTCCCACTATTTCCTAGATTCTACCTACATTGCCTCATCATAACTTTATGTTTCTCCACCATCAATGAGAAAAAAGTAGTATAAAGAAGGGGAATAATGAATTGGACGTTTACTTACCCTTTCAGACCTCCTTATGGGCGTTTGAGACTCATTTACAGCTTGCTGTCTGCCCAAATTTTTTTCTGACAGTGACCGATCCCAGTCATCTCTGATCGATGTTAGTCTACACCCAACTGATGTCAATTCCTCCTAATCGATGTTGATTTACACCTGATCAACGTCGATCTCCACCTGATCGATGTCGGTCTCTATGTTTTTTTGTGAGTGATGATTTTTACTTGTGAGCTCATTTTGGATCATAACCTCTTCCAAATCAAGATTGCCCTGCTCAAAATTATTCAACCTCTTAAGCTGATCACTATACATCACCTTCTCATTGAAAACTACATCATGGCTTCTAATAATTTTGTTAGTTTCTAAATTCCACAACTGGAATCTGAAATCTCCAAAACTATAACCAATGAAAGTGCACTGCATAGATTTAACATCCAGCTTCTTTCTATTTTCTTTATCAATGTGCACAAAAGCTTCAGAACCAAAAACTTTGAGAAATGAAAGATCTACCTTTTTTTGTCCAAGACTCTTCTATAATTCCACCATCCAGTGCAGTAGAAGGTCCTCTGTTAATCAGGTAAACTACAGTATCTACAGCTTCTGCCCAAAACTATAAGGGCAAACTAGCATGCAACCTCATACTCCGTGCATGCTCCATTATTGTTCTATTCATCCTTTCAGCAACTCCAGTTTACTGAGGTATCCTTAGAACCATCCTTTCCTTGTGTATTCCATTCATAGAATAGTAAATTTTGAATTTATTGTTGTAGTACTCACCACCATTGTTAGATCTAAGGCACTTCAATCTCAAACCTGTTTCATTCTCAACTAAAGCTTTCTATTTTTTAAATGTGTCAAAAACATTAGATTTCCTCTTTATGCAATAAACCCATACCTTGCTTGTAGCATCATCAATGAAAGAAAGATAATATTGTGATCCTCCAATAGAAGCTACTTGAGCTTGTCCCCACATGTCTATGTGAACAAGCTCTAACTTGTGCTTCTTCTTTGTTGACCCAGTTTTGAGAAACCTCACTTTCTTCTATTTCCCAAAAATACAATGCTCACAGAAATCTAGATCTATGCTTTTCAAATTTGAAAGCTTGCCTTTTAACTTAAAAACATTCATTCCCTTGTCACTCATGTGACCAAGCCTATAGTGCCACAACTTTGCATCTACATCTAAAGTAGATAAAACAGAAGGAGAATAATCATTAATACAAGTAGATAGATAAAGTGTACCTACTCTCTTACCTTTTGCTAATACAAGTGCACCCTTGGAAACTTTCCAAGATTCAACTATGAGAGTTATTGTGCAACCCTCATCACCCAAATTTCCTATAGAAATCAGATTCCTCTTCAGGATGGGTACATGCATGACATCCTTCAACACCCATGTGTTGCCATTCTATAATTTCAGCTGCACTTTTCCTTTGCCAACAGTTTTACAAGGCTCATCATCCCCTAAATAAACTTTTCCAAAATCTCCATGGACATAATCATTGAAAAATTCTCTATTTGGGGTTGCATGGAAAGAGGCACCAGAATCTAAAACCCATGATTCTACTTTATTATCCAAAGAAAATATAAGAGCATCCTCTGCAATAATACCTACAACTTTTACTTCTTTATTACCTTCATGCTGATTTTCTTTGTTATCCTTAAACCAACAATCTTTTTTTGCATGCCCTTTCTTTCCACAATTCTAGCAAGTTATTCTTCCATTTTTGGATTTGGATCTACTTCCCATCTTTGACCTTGATTTCCCTTGCTTGCCCTTCTCTCTTTGCCTTCCCCTGCTTTCAACACTTAAAGCATTACCTGATGTTTTCCCTGTGCTTTTCCTGAAAATTTCTTCATTCAAGATTACACTAACAACATCATCAACTTTCAAGATATTTGAAGTAGATGTAGTATTACTAACTGCCATTACCAAACTATGCCAACTTTCAGGTAAAGAGCATAAGATTAAGAGAGCCTTAATTTCATCATCAAAAACTATTTTGACTGAATTTAACTGATTTACTATTGTATAGAAATCATTAAGATGACTAGATACAGATCCACCTTCCTGCATTTGCAAATTAAATAATTTCTTCATAAGATATACCTTATTCGAAGCTGAGGGTTTTTCATATAAATTTTCCAAAGTATCCATTAACTCTACCATTTTCTTTGCTTGTGATAAGTTGGAAAACACAGAAGTTGTTAGGCTCAACCTTATAGATCCAAAAGCCTTTTTATCAAGAACATTCCATTCTTCATCTTCCATATCTGTGGGCTTCCTTGAAACCCCACCCAATGGTAAATATAGATCTTTCTGATATAGATAATCTTCAATCTGCATCCTCCATAATTGATAATTCTTGCCATTGAATTTCTCCATTCTTAGTTTACTTTCTTCTACCATTGCTTTGCTCCCACTCAATCAAAAACCCCTGTGAGTGAATTTTGTAATCAACAAACACTAACATGCTCTGATACTATTTTTTAGGATCTTAGAGTACAATTGATTACTTTTGTATAAGCAACTAAACACAAAATTGAAACTAGAAGTAATAAGTAACTAGAAATCAAAAATAGCAAATAATAAGAGATACAAGAAATAGCCAATTTGTATTAAACTCTTCCAGAAGGAAATACGATGAAGAAATCTCTCTCCCCTCACACCTCTTAGATGTATAATAATTCTCCCTCAAGAGTTCTCTCTCTCTCTCAATCAATTACAATCAACTCAATTACTAAATTGTTCTACATGTTATGAGGATCTAACCCTACTATATAGTATACTACAACACTAGGGTTCATGAGCCATGCATTCGCCACCCTTAGATCCACCTATAAATCAAAGGCTCAAATCTATTCTTTTAAAAATAGAAAAGCTGGAAACGCATAGAAGTCGGTGTCAGTCTGAAGATGACTAATGCCGATCGACTCCTAACTGACGTCGGCTGATGCTGATCGACCCCTAACCAATATCAGTTGGTTCTGACCAATGTTGATTATTGTGTAAGCCTAGCAACCTCCACATTAGCTCATTATTGAAGCTTTTAGCTCCACAACTCAACATCAAATATGAGGCTTTATTCTATGGTCTCAGCCTCATCAAATAGATGGGCATCAAGCATTTGAGGGTATTTACTGACTCTAAATTGGTTATAAGATAGGTAATAGGGGTGGCCATGGTAAAGAATGTGTGTATGAGGTCTTACCATCACCACATATAAGACTTAATTGAATCCTTAGAGGTGTTCAATATTCAAATCATTTTGAGGTCCACAAACATAAAAGTTGATAAAATGGTAATAGTGGGTTCTCAATTTGACCCAGTGATAAACTGTTCACCAATGAAAAGGTAGTGTAAGTCATCATGAGGCTTGTTATCCTAGACAATGACTAAAATTGATAGGTCTTTAAGAGCAATACTCAGATTGCAATGTTCCTCCAATAATCCTATGAATTTGTAGAGTAATTGAAGTTGAAGATTGAAGAAGTATATAGAGACTAAATCATGCATCTAAAGACCAAAAAACTAAAAAAGGGCCTCATCACTCTAGAAAACCTCTTTGACTTTGATGATGCTACAAATGATAAGTGTAATTTTTTCATAGATAATGGGGATTACTATGAACTCAACATTGGAGGTGGAAGAAATCTAAAAGTTAGAAAAGAAGTTCCTCAAAGGGATAAAGAGTGGTTGGTTTCTTTCTATGACAAATACAAGGGTTTCATTTCTTAGACTTATGATGACCTAAAAGGATATGACCAAGAGGTCATTCAGCATACCATTGACTTGGCATAAGGGACCAAACCAGTCTGGTAGAAGTAGTGATCGATAAATTGAAAGATCAAATCCCTAATGGCCCAAGAACTCAGGAAACTAATAGGTTCAAGGATTATATATCCAATCAAGCATTCAACATGGGTATTTAACCTAGTCCTTATGCAGAAAAAAAGTGGAAAAATTCAATTGTGCATAGATTTCTAAGATCTAAGCAAGGCATCCTTAAAGGATCATTACCCTTTTTCCTTCTATGGAAGAGATCCTTTAGATGGTAGTAGGTATAGTTTTTTTTTTAATTCTAGATGGATTCTCTTGGTATAATAAACTATGGGTAGAGGAGGATGATCAACACAACCACCTTCATTATGAAGTGGGGAACCTTCACATATATGAAGATGCCTTTTGACCTCTCTAATACTAGTGCAACATTTTAATGAGTGATGGATGTAGCCTTCAAAAGTCTTATCAATAAGATTATTTTGATCTACCTAGATGACCTTACTATATTTTCTAAGAATAAATAATACTACTTTAACCATTTGGAGAACGTTTTCCAAAGGTGCCAATAATTTGGGGTGTCCTTGAACCCCAAGAAATGCATCTTCAGAGTCCCTCAGGGTAAGTTGCTCAAATACATAGTATCCAAGGATGGGATCACTATCAACCCAGAGAGGATAAAAGCCATAAGAGACTTGGCCTTGTTGGTAAATAAGAAGGGGGTCCAATCTTTATTAGGAAAGACTAATTTTATCATTAGATTCATATTAGACTTTGAAGGATTGGTCAGACTAATGATGTTAATGCTCAAAAAAGACCAGGCCTTCAAATGGATTCTTGAGGGGAGAATGGCATTTAAAAAAATAAAAATATCAATATCTTCTATTTCTATACTTATTACCCTCAAATTTTCCAAAGATTTAAGTATGTATATGGAAGTGAGCATTGCCTTGCAGTCATGCTAACTCAAAAGGAAGATGGGGGCAAAGAAGAACACTTGATCATGTTCTATTATAGAACTTTGCATGGGTATGAAGCTAAATACAATTTTGTATAAAGGTAAGCCTTCACCATCATGAAGGACCTTAAGAAGTTTAGGCACCTTGTGGTGGGCTGCAAAATAATGGTATACATCATGCATTTTAGTATGCGTGAGTATATCACGAAAGGAAAAATTATAGATAAGAGGGCCAACTAGATCACTAAGATCCTAAAATATGACATAGAATTCAGGTCAACCAAGGTAATTAGAGGAAAAATAATATATGAGTACCCAACCTAGTACAGATCTCCTGATGAAAGATCAAAAGATGTTAGACGTAGCCTTAGTGAACCAGTTTAAAGCTGAAGAATTTTGGGTGATTGATTGGGTCTACTTCTTGCAAACTGGTAAGTATCCTAGTGGTCCCCCCACACATAAGTGACATTTTTATAGATTATAAGGTTCCATCTATATGTTATTTCAAAGAGTCCTATTCAAGAGGAATTTTGATAGAAACCTCCTTAGGTGCATTGGCAAGCCCCAAGTAGAAATGATTACGTAAGACATACATTTTTCCCCCAAGTAGCCATTTATCAACCAAGACTACCACAACCAAGATCATGTAGGTGGGGTACTAGTGGCCAACCATGTTTAGAGACTATTATTAGGTAGTCAAAAGGTTCCAAAAATGCCAATTCTTTGTTGGGAAGAGGAGAAACTTGGCCATGCCTCTCAATCTGATTGTGACCAATGAACCTTTTACATAATGGGGCCTAGACTTCATCAGAATGATCAACCTGATCTCCAACATGGGTCATAAGTGGATATTAATGGCCAATGATTACTTCACTGGGTAAACTGAGGTAATCTTGTTAAAAGAGGCAACTTAAAATGTAATTTTTAGCTTTTATGAAGAACTCATAGCTAGATTTGGCTTACCAAAAATTATCATTTCAAACAATGCAAAAACTTTCCTCAGATCCAAGATCTCTGAATTTGCACTCTAAAATGGTGTTTTTATAGACACTTCATCCAATTACTACCCACAAGTAAATGGATTGGTAGAGTTTACAAATAATAACTTGATTTGGTTGATCAAGAGAATGGGTAATGATAAGCAAAGAGAATAGCACTTACATGTGAGTGTAGACACCAAAAATATGCACACCTACATTTTTTAATGTCCAAAATCCCCTGGATCTACTTAGGACCCCCTTGGGACCAATCTACACCAATCAGACCAAACCAAACCCATCCAGACTTAGTTTCACCAAATTGAATCAAATTGGCCTTCAAAACCCTTTTCCTTTAGAACCCAACCATCAATGGTTAGGGTGATTGTCAATGGTCAACCCTAGGGACACCTGACTATCAACAATCAGGATCTATTTCCTTAATCAGAAACATGCAAGTTTCACTAACCTCTTCTAAATATAACTTGTCTAAATCTTGTTGTTAGCTTTTTCATGGATAATTTATATTTAGATTGCCTAATTACACTATCACTTCCACCTCTTGCTTATACCTATAAGAGAGAGAGGCATGAGAGGTCAAATCCATCTACAATAATTATCAAGAGCTTAGGGATTTAGGAATTTTCTTTGGTAGGTTAATCAGCATTATCAAGTGTTATCATCAATCCTATTGAAAGCCGACTCACCATCACCTCTTAACCAAGCCCTCAAGTACCGTTACTCTATCAGAATCAATCCAAATTCCACAAATAAGCTAACTACTTCAACCACTCACCCAACTAAATTTTGGTAAGCCAATTATTTTTTTGTTAATATTCATGTACTCTATTTCCATTTTACAATTAGCCTAGCTCTTACCCATCTCTTAGGATCTAGCTATCTCTAGGCAATCCACCCAACTATCTATCTAACAAACAAGTTTGCCTTAGTACATTATTATATGTAGGTCTTCCTCCCAACCTGAAGAGGATATCTTCATAATCTTTTGATTCAATGAATGCACAAACAAATAGATTTTTCAACCTCACCTATATTGAGTTTCTTTTCTCTCTTCCTTATAACTCAAGTGAAAATTTACATGAGACATTATGGCATGCCCAATGAGACGTAAAGTCTTTACTCACATTTTATTTACATTTTTATGCTCTTCTCTCTATTTGTGCTCATTAAAAAAAATTGGGATTAAAATCAACTGCATTTATTGCTTGATTTTAACATTATTTCACTTTGAATTAAATCATAGTAATCTTATCGTAGCATCACTTTTGTTACACACACTATCCAAACCACTTTCATCAATCAAACATCCAAATAATTTGAGACAAGGCTTGATTAGGATTTTATCACCTAACAGTCACCTTGCCCTTTCCCAAAAATCATACTTGGAGGTCATTACCAAGGGGAGAACCAACTCATCTCTCTGGTTGAGTACAAACTTTGGATATCAATATATATTGGCTAAGCACTTGACACTCTTACCATTGTAGGATTATGAAGTGAGGGGGCAAGCCCTAATACCAAGACACATATTGATTCTAATATGGATTCTCTTAAGCACCTAAACAACCTGAGATCAACCATAGACTACTTCTAAAGTACCTGATCTACAAGCCAACTTCTATCACACATTCTCATAAACTAAGGTATAAGCCAAAAGAGAGATTAAAACTAACCTCTAAGCTTAATTTACTTTATGGTATGTGTATTGATTTCCTTGATCATTTTCTTATCTTTTCCTATTTTAATCATGAGTTTATCTGTATTATCTCTCTTTCTTGTATGGTTCTCACTCGCCAGTAGCAAAGAGACCTAGTAAAGCAGAACCCATCACTTAGATCAACCTCTTCTACCTCTTCATCTATTGAGTATGTCTCTAAAGTAGAAGATTCACCGCATCCACTAGGAATCCCTATATTTCCTTGGGAATTTTCCCAAGGAGACATGGACTTTACCACTTTTTTATACAATAATCCAGTTTGCCTCTAGCACTACCTTAACACATCTCCTCACCTTGCTCCAGTTTCAACTCCACCTCAAGATCCTCCTTATGGCATGTCATCCCACCTTATGAGGGGTGTTCTTGTTATCATGGTCACAACCCAACCTTTAACTACCCAGGCATCTTCATCTACTAACCCCTTTGACACCACAGTTGAAAACCAACCTATCCAACCAACTGCTACCCTTACACCTTCTACCCCTACCAATTACTCCTCAACCATAAGAAAACCTTACCATTAACCATCATGTTCCACTTATTGCTAGAGCACATACCACTATCACTACCAACCTTCCTTTTATTAACTGGAACCCATTGGTCAATACCCCTTTACCAATATTAGGGGTATTTATCCCTTCTACTTCACCACCTACTAGCACAAAGGTCACTACCTCTCCTTTCATTACCAACAAAACTACCATTCATGCCCAACTGATAAGGACTCCTCAATAGGTATCTATTGCACCCAATCTAGGATACATCCCTAACCTACAAGGGTATGTACCCAATACTCTACCACCATCATCCACCTATCCTTACATACCACCTACCCAATGTTTAGCATCCACATTCTAAAATGTGACAACCTCTCAACCACCAAATAATTACCAATATGTTACCCAATCTCAACTACAATATCCACCTTACATCCCTCTTGGTCCAACACCTCAAATTGACCTAATGAATATGCTCATGGATAAGATGAAAAACCTCAAGTCATCCATTTTAGGGGTTCATAACATCATATCTTATGATTAGATTTATAATGAACCTATCCATCCCTCTATCCCTATTAGACCTTACCCTCCTCAATGGTAGCTTTCAAAGTTTACCAAATTTCACAGCAAGGATGACCCCCAAAAACACCTTAGGTATTTTAGACATGCATGCTACATGATTGTTTACAATGATGCCCTTCTCTTTCAAACCTTCCCCATGTCTTTATTTAACCTGACATGTGACTAGTATAGTGCCCTTACTAGGGATTCAATCTTTTCTTTCACCCAACTAGCTCAAATCTTCTTGGATCACTTTTCCATTAACATTTCCAAGAAGGTCTCTAGCACTGATCTCTATTCTATCAAACAATTTGATGATGAGTCCATTATTGATTTCATCGCTTGTTGAAGAAGCTTACTTAGTCAGCTTTCATTTTCCTTACCTCAACCTAAACTCATAGATCTTTTTTTTCAGCCCTATGCCAAACATATATCTTCTACACTACAATTCCAAAGCTTTAGAACTTTTGATAAAGCTTTTACCATGGTGTGTAAGCTAGAAAACCAGGCCATAGATGAGGAAAAATTGAAGTTATGAAACAAAAACTCTACCTTCAAGACCAATGAAACCTCTTCTTCTAAACTAGGCAACCAAATCAACACCAAAACCAAGAGTAAGGGAACTATAAATGCAATTATCCTTAAAATTGCCCCTCCACCCAATGTCAATTAGTAAAATCCTCCCATTACCTTCAACCAAAACACAAATAAACCATACCAAAGCAACCAAAAATAGTTCACTCCACTTGGAGAATCTCATGCTCCAGTTCCTAAAAAATACTAAAAGCTAACCTCATACAGCTTCCCCCCATCAAACCTCCTCAGTAGTTTGATTCTTCTCATCCAGCACCTACTTGGTATAATGAGAATGAACTTTGTACTTTTCATCATGTAATTAGACATGATTTTAGTCATTGTAATACTTTCAATAATGTTGTTCAGATCCTTATTAACAAGGGGGAACTCGTGTTGGATAATCCTAATGCCCCTCACAATCAAGCTCTTGATATCTTCAGGAAACCTTTTCCCAACCATGCCCTTGCCAAAATCAAGGACACACAAGCTAAATGTTCTCATGATGCCCACATGGTCAATATGATCCTAAATATACTTATTAATGGGGAACCTACCATCCAACCTACCTGCTTCTCCCCCACTTCACCCACCTAGGTGGTGGAGTCACTTTCCCTTCCTTTAAAGACCTAAACCGAGGAAGTTCCTTTTTCCTTGGCTTCACTCATAAAGGCTTTTGAATCATCAAACACCCCTTTGAATAACTTATCTAAACAAACAACCATTCTAAGTCAACCACCTCCCCTAACCATAGGACAAACCACAACTATGGACATCGTGCCTAGGGAAGTGACCTTTTCACACACACCCCTCATGGAGCAGCCACCTAGTCCAAACTTACATCCCTTGCTTGAGGAAATAGATGAGGCTACTATCCCTCCTCCTTAGCTAATAGGTGTATCCTTGACACCTACTTCCTAGGAGGCCAAACCAATATAAAAACCTTTTTCCAAACTCATTCAAAATCTAGGTATGGTCACAAAACCAGACATGGATCAAACCACTTTTTATCAATAGTTAGGGCTTCCTTACATCAAAAAAGTTTAACCTTTTAGCATGCCTTTAACCAACCAACCCATAATTTTTCCACTACCTCTTAAACTGATTAGAACTTCTACCAACCCCTCACCTTCTTATCCAACCAAAATAGCTACCTCTCCAACAACCGCACCACCAACTAAACCTTCTAAAACTCTTGGTACCTTCCCTAAATGAATCTTGGTTCACCCATCCTTGAAAGTAGAATTAACCTCATCCAATCCTATACCTAATCATCAACCCAAACCAACCAAGGGGAAAAAACATTAAAGAGCCATATGGCTAGGTTTCTACCTCCATCCAACTTGTCTTCTATCTTGGGACCCCATCCCTCAACTTTTATTAATAAGCAAGCTTTGTTTAACATTTTTCACCCATCACCATTGGTTACAATAGCCCACATACTATTTGATGTTTCAGTCCTTCCCATATTACTAATAGCCAAACTATCAACCTCGAACACCCCAACAACTAGCATACCCAAACTAAAACCATTGACCAAAAATACCACCTTACCCAAACCCTCTCTCATCAAACCCATTACTACCAACATACCCATCTTTTCAACCAAAACCACAACCTCTAGACCTTCCCCACCTCTAGTGGAATCCTATTTGACAATTTTTTAAAGATTATTATACACCTATTACCTCACATTACCTCCTATCATACCTTTCAATCCTCTTGGTTCAAAGCTATCTTGGTAAAATGACCATCAAATATGTTCTTATCACAGGACACCTGGGCATGAAACAAAGAATTGTAAAGATCTCTAGGATATTATGCATCATCTCTATAATGAGGATGATATTTTATTAGATGAACATCCATCAATTCCTCTACCAATACACCCAATGTCCATCTACCAGTACATCCCTAATCCTCCACTTTCACCTCAAAGTGATGGAGAATCTACCCAACCCCCTATCACACCTTTTCCCTCTATCCATACCATTAATGTGGTCACACGATCACAACAAAAGGATAAATGGAAGGCCAAGGTGTCCATTCTATGGGCATACCCCCCAACTCATCCTAAACCAAACCTAATTAAAACCCCTACATCCTCAGTTAAACCCAAAGTTACCATCTTAGGTACCTCTACGGCTAACCCCTTTAAATCCATCAAGAGGGTCATTCTTAAGCAACTTCACCAAAATCTAGCTAAGATGAACCTCTACAAGATCATTTCTACCTCACCCCACCATCATCAATCCATGATAAAGGCTATGTAAGCTATTAAATTTGGATCAAGAGATTCATGACCTATAGAGGCCTTCATAGGTGCTCTCCAACTCTCCACCCTTGTTACTTTCAAGGACTTAGAGATTCCCTTTATCCACCCTGAGGATCTAGATCCTCCTCTCTTTATTACTACCCACATCAACCAAACCTACGTCAAATGGGTTGTGATTGATGGGGGAGCTAGCATCAACATTATCTCTTCCCATGCTTATGGCCAATTCAAATTACTAGACAATGTTATGTCCAAAACTTCAGCCATCCTTAAATCCTTCAACAACACTGTGACCACTACCTTGGCAACTATTATCCTCCATATTCATCTACGACCTCACATATTCCCTAAACTTTTATATTTGGTTGAAAGTAAATTCTAGTACAATGTTCTATTAGGGAGACATTGGATCCATGCTATGAGTTGTTTACCTTCTACCCTCCATCATTGTGTCAAGTTTGAACATGAAGGTCAAGTTGTCACCATACAAGCTGACCCAAGAACTTTTGTATCATGTAACATGACCTACCAACCTAATAATGTCCTCTTTCCCTTGACAAAAGCACCACAAGCATCCACCATTGAACCATCAACCACAAAAAAAGAAGCCATTGCTCCCTCTTCCATAGAAACATCTACCAGTTCATCTATTCCCATGGACCAGATACCCACCACTAATCCCTTAGATCCTACCTTCTAACACCTTACCCTTGGAGAATACCATCTCCTCACCTTTGATGCTCTCTTTACTCCCCAAGAATATGGGAAAATCAACCATCAACTAGGTTATGATCCCAACATTAGAACCATTAGTCCTTTGGGACCTCCTAGCTATCAAACCAACTTCATCTATGGGGGACTTGACAAGCCACTTAACGCTATTGTCATACCCTCTTTACCTCAACAAAACACCTCTACCTTCTCTCACTTGGATAACCTAGACTTTACCAAAGTATACCTCCATAGGTGTGCTTGGAGAGGAATTAGATTAGGATGATACAAGTATGGACCACACACATTGATCTTGATTGAGACTTGAAAGCCTCATGAAAAGTATGACCTTGGCTTCATTCTACCTAATAAGAATAAATCCAAACAACCCACTGCTACTATTGTTGAAGAAGAGACCCCTTCCTCACCAACAGCCCCTAACTTATCAAAAGGAAGGGGCACCTCTATCCCTCCCTTTGATCCATCTTGAATTGGTGGGAGGATATTATCCTACCATTAACATTATCTAGTGTCAGGATGATGATTCTATTCTTACCTACCTTGGTACACCTAATTCCTCCATCCATAAATCCTTACCTCTAGAGACCTCAACCATGTTAAATGAATCCACTATGGATATTGATATAAGCACTTAAGGTAACCCTCACATTGTAAAACTAGGCCACTCTCTCACCCCTAAGGAACTTCAAGACTTATCTACCTTCCTCCAAGACCATAGCATTGCATTTTCATGGTCATATGTTTACATGCCTAGTATTGACCTAGTTATTTCCACCCACAACATTATAACCAATCATGATGTCAAGCCTATCAGATATAAACTTTGATGAATGCATCCTTGCATATCCCTTCTTGTTAAAGAAGATATTTAATGCCTCCTCTCTATTAATTTCATTCAACCTATTAATTATCCCTAGTGGGTTTCAAATATTGTCCCTATCACTAAAACCATAGGTGAACTACATAATTTTGTGGACTTTCATGACCTCAATCTCACCTTCCCAAAGGATGACTTTCCTCTACCTAGCATTAACCAACTTGTTGATCTTACAATAGGACATGAGATTTTATCTCTCATGGATGGATTCTTGGGTTATAATCAAATTTTGATTGCTCCTGAAGATCAACACAAAACTACCTTTATCACCCCATAGGGCACTTTGTATTATAGGGTCATGCCTTTTAGTCTTAAGAATGCTGGTGTAACCTAATAATGTACTATGATCTACATATTCCATGATCTTATCCACACAATCACTAAGGACATGTGGATGACCTCCTCAAGAAATCCAAACTTCATAAGGACCACTTATCCATTCTCAAGATTATATTTGAAAGACTTAGCCATTACCATGTCTACCTCAATCCCAAGAAATGTATTTTTGCGGTCTTGTTAGGCAAACTCCTTGGATTTATCATTTCCCTTTGGGGAATTGAGGTTGATCTAGCCAAGATAAAATCCATCCTTGATTTTCTACCTCTAACCAATCTTAAGAAACTTTATAGTTTGTAGGGTAAGCTCCAATCTGTTCACTACTTCATTTATCAGCTCTCAAATTGATGTCAACCATTCCATCACCTCTTGAAAAAGGATATCTCTTTCAAGTGGAATATTTATTATTAAAAGGCCTTTGATTTACTCAAAGAGTACCTTCTATCTCCACCTATCCTCACACCCCCTAAGGATGACCAACCTTTCTACCTTTATATCTCTACCACTGACCACTCCCTAGGGGCAATGCTTTCCCATCAAGATGAACAACATAAAGAGCAAGCCATCTATTACATAAGCTAAACCCTTATAGACTATCAAATTTGATATACACATACCAAGAAATTATGCTTGGCCCTAGTCTTTGTGGTCACCAAGCTTCACCATTACCTTCTTAACCACAAAACTTTCATCATAACCAATACTAACCCACTCAAGTATATACACTCTAAGCCATACCAAAACCAATGTATGGCCGAATGGCTCATTATTTTATCTAAGTTTAACATTGAGTTCTTATAACATAATTCAATTAAATGGTAAGTTATTGCTGACCAGTTAGTCGATGCACCCCTATCAATCAACAAACCTCCTCCTCTCAAATTTCCAAATGAGTTCATCACAAACCTATCTCTATCAAACTTCACCAATCATGTAACCATGTTCCTCAATGGTTCCAAATGTTAGCATGGTAAGGGATTCAGTATCATCATTATCCCCCTTATCAATGAACCACTTCCTTTATCTTTTAAACTTGACTTTGAATGTAGCAACAATGTCATCGAATATGAAGCCTTAGTAATAGGTATCCAAACCATGCTAGCCTTAAGAGTCAGAACAATCAATATCTTTGGTGACTCCCAACTTATGGTCAATCAAGTCAATTGCATCTGCTAGTGTAAGAATGAGATTTTTTAACTATACAGATAGTTAGTCATAGAACTCTTGACATCATTTGAACATTACCATAATCAAACCACACCATAATTTACCAATAAGTTTGTTGACTCCATGGCTTCTCTTACTTCCCATATCCCATCAGCACCCTCAAACTCTAAACTATCAGTCATTTTCCATCACTTCATCAAACCTTCCTATGTCAAGTTAGACACTTTAACCAATATTATTGTGGAGGAGATCAGTCTGACCTTTGGTATCAACAAACATTCAACTACTTGAACCTTATTATAGTTCCCTCTAGCCTTTCTAAGAATGTTTGTCAAGCATTTATTCAATGTACATCCCCTTATACCATTATGAGAGGCATCCTCTATAAATGTGGTTTTGATGGCCTCCTATTCCATTGTCTCCATGGTCTAGAAGCTTCTCACACTATCAAGGAAGTGCATGATGGTATCTATGGGGGTGACTTTAGTGGACTCACTATGGCTAAGTGCATCCTCCACCTAGGCTATTACCGTCCCTCTTAACCAAGATTGTTGTGATTATGTGAAAAAGTGTGTCAAGTGTCAACAACATGCTAATTTACATCATTCACGTAGTCATAGTCTTCACATCTCTTTTGATTTATGGATTTTTTCACAATGGGGTTTCAACCTTATTGGTAAAAGTAACCCCACTCTTCATAGTGACATCACTCTATCATCACCATGACCAAATGTTTCACCAAATGGGTGGAGGATGTCCCCTTTGTCTTGACTACAGCCAAAAATATCTTTAAGTTTATCACTTATCACATTGTCTACCACTTTGGTGTTCCCCATAAGATCATCATCGATAATGGAAAATCCTTCAAAATCAGACAAGTTCAAGGTCTTTGTGATGTATTTGGTATCAAGCTAAAATTCTCATCACCTTATTGCCCACAAGAAAATGGATAAGTATAGGCCTCTAAAAAAACCCTTAACAACATGCTTACCAAAATGGTTAATGCCTCAGGTCAAGATTGGCACCTACACATCCCTTTTCCCTTATGGGCATACCATACTAGCATCTGAACATTTATAACAAAACACAAGAGGAAAAGGGGTAGTACCTAAGGTAACCTTATTTCAGATGATGATTACCATTAAGAACATTTAGCTCAACTTGAGCTACTTGATGAGCATCATTTGGCCACCCTTTCCCATCTTCATATTTATCAAGAATGAATCAAGCATGCATATAAGAAACACATAAATTCTAAGAATTCAATAATATAGATATTTTTCTCAAGGAAAATTAACATGTAACCAATATGGAGAAAAGTAAATGGGGCAAATTTGCTTTCAATTGGCTTGGACCCTACATCATAACTCATAAGTATGGATCAGTAGCTTATCATTTGTCCTCTCTCAAGGGCAAACTAGAACATGAGCCTCTCAAATATTTACATCTAAGTCCTTCCTATTATTAAAAAGGGGTCACAATCACCATTGGTCTAACTTAAGCCCATTCCCTATAACCACATTTATTTCCCTCTTTTTAGGGACAATCAACTATAGCTAAATTATGTGATTATCCATTATAGTCATAGCCTAATCTTGAACTATGGGTACCATGGCATGATTCTCATGGTATTTCCTCTCCCTATTTAGGATAGATTCCATGTTCATTATCACCTAAACCTCTTTTCACCTATAGAACCTTCTTGTGCCCTTAGTTTTATCTTCATAAAGGTAACCCTTTGAATATGTATAAGCAAGTCTATGTTTAAAAAAATCAATATCAAAGTCCAAACCAAATCATGGGTCATTCTTAGCATTCACAAACTACTCCCTTGAAGGCCAACTATCGAATACTTTATTTGAAATTGTAAAAACATAAGGTGGACTGCTCCCTTGAAGAACATCTATCAAAAGCATTGAAACTAAGCATATAAACTCAAACCACTCCCTTAAAGGATGGCTAAGTAAAGTATTTTTCACATCTCTAAATTTCTTGGAAGCTTTCCACATTAATCATCTTCCCCAACCCTAAAGCAAAATTGAAAATATCAAATAACCCATAAGCAAAAGCAAAATCAATGAGAAAATTCCACAATCAGCTCTCATAAAAGCAATAATCTTGAAAAGCCATAATTGGCTCTCCCAAGTAGTCTTATCACATCGATTAGTATATGTTTTATATAGGAATATAGGCTTGCTTATAATATCCTCTTGGAAGCCTATAGAAGAGGCATGCTAGTATCACAAAAGGTTCCAGTTTCACCCATCCCCCTCCATATATCATATGCACGGGACTATGAGCTTACTTGACACAATGTGATCAAGATACTTATGTATCAACCTAGGCATGCTAATACAAATAATTTTAAAGGCTTGTTTTCACTAAGCCAATCCAACTTTAGGTTTCATTTTGGTCCTTACCAATGAAAAGGTGTCATGTTTCTTTCATTATCTTTTTATTGGTTCATGTAGACATACCTCTCATGATTCCTCTCACTTCCATAAATATTTGGTTTGTTATATACTCACCTTATTTATTTTAATTACATCTTCAACCATATTCACATTTTATCTCCATGATCATAAATAATGAATATCAAATCAAAAGTGTAACACTATGAACTATGTCCACAAATAACATCATATATCTATCTATAATCAAAATGCAATAAAAGCATATCATGCAATAAGCATCATCCTATCCATCTACCATTAAATCACCATTTGAGAATATATCATATCATAAGAAGTCCTAATTACACCATTCATCAACATAAACACAATCAAAATCAATGAGCAAAACATTATGAACTATAGCATATGTCCTCTGTCAATCTATCCATTTACTAGACACTGCCTCGATTCATCTTATAGCATCAACTCATGCTAAACACATCAATATAACCATGAAAAAAGTCATTAAATTACCATATGGCATACATCCATCAATAATGCATCCTATCACATCCATGAACAAAATTAAAACATCATAACTATTTTTTCTACCAACACATGCCTACACTACTAAGTCATACAACTCATAAATCGTATGCAAAAAGTCATAGTTCATCAACCATAACACATCAACATCATTAACCATAAGCATGCATCATATATAACATCATAAACCATCATCATCATATACATCTAGTCCTCATAAATGATACATGTAATAATGTATGAAGCTCTCTCTCAAAAAAAACATCTCATTGCAACGACATGCAGGCCAGTATCAAAATATTATACATCTATTACTACTAATATATTGAAACATGTCTAAACATGGTCATGGGGCACCACTACCAATATCCCCACTTGTACCTATACCTACACCTATACCTGGTGGGGGTCCCCCTAGGACCCTTGCTTGACTGACTGTAGTATCCCACTATCTTGGAGTACTTATAGATGGCCCACTAACCAAACTAGCTCTATATTCCCTATACCACATCGCATGTGGAAAATAGTCTATTATTATGACCTCATAATATTTGAACTCCTCTATAGTAGCTAGATAGCATGCCCATGACACTGTGTCTAGTGGCCCTCTTATTACTATTGTGGCTACTCTTGCCCTCTACCTCAGTACATCCCTCTCTTACGTAACTACCCTAAGGGATGATTGTGCCTAATCCCTCTCACCTATAATAATGGAAAGTTGACCTAATATAGTAATTTGACCTTATAATATGGCCACTTATCCTTATAAATCTTATACTTATGCCTATGTTGTATCTAATACTACCCCTACCTATCCATCATGGCCTGCGGGATCTACAATCATAAGCCTCACACCTCTATCATCCCCACCAATATCTATAGTGGAATCTCTAGGTTGGTACCAATCCATATATCCATCTACATGTTTATCATCATCTACAAGATCCCTAACAAGGAACTCCTCATAACCACCATATAAAACTATTGAAGTAGGTTGGGGCACTAGCAACTAAACCTCTAAAGCATACCTTCTATACTATGGAAATAGACTTAGGACACCCTATACTAAGCCAAACTATCAATGCACCCTATCAAATGGGATCACCTCTACCTCCCCCTCTTACCATCCCACTATCCATATGTAGCTCTGAAAGGTAAGGGTCTACCTCTTATACCCTAGCCATATTACAAACTAAATATATAGCCTCTAGGTGATGTTTTTATCCACTAATGCACCTAGTGTACCCCTAAACCACTTAACATCATGGGCACCCCCACTTATGCTTGATATATCCAAATCATCCCTCCATCACATAAACCTAATAGGGAACTCAATCTATGTGTATCTCACCTAGGGAAATCCCAAGGTCTTAAAACTTGAATATGCTCATAGGCCCAGTAATGAATAACTAGGTCGATACTTATGTCATATCTCTTATGGTGTCTAAACCCCCATAACTCCCTATAGATATGTATAAGAAAACTTAGGACCTAACTAAACAACATTTTATCAAGTAGTAACTCCACCAATACCCCATTAACACATAAGGAAACCTCCCACTACTCAAATCTAGGAGCCCAAATCATGTCACCATAATCATGAGCATCGTCATTAGTCTCTTCTCATTTAGAGATCTCTCATAAAATATTGAGTAGTTAAATCCCTTAACATTCCATCAGAATAGGTCACTCACATCCCCATACAAATACTCAATAAAATCCTCTCACTCCTCTTGTTTGATCTAATATATCACCTTACCACATAGTGGGAGTTGGGTAATGTAGTATAGGTCCTCAGGGAGAATAGTCATCTCCCTAGTCAGTAGTAAGAAGGTATTTATAGAAAGATCCCATCTCTTAATGAGTGTTATGACCATAGATACATCTTGGGGCACATGTCGATAATGCCTCATCCCCCCAACCCTACCTCTTCCATATGGGCCCAGTCCTCTAGAGTCATCCCCATGTATATCTCAAGAAAGATGCATGACACATGATTATGTAATCAAATTTTCTCCTTAGACTACATCATATCCAACACTTGGCTCAGTTATTGAAACTAGTCTTATCTAAACCTAGATTTTTGACACCTAACCTATTCCTCTATAACTCCTACCTATCTATCTCACCCTAGTTATGTTTCCCCCCAACAACCAAGATTGGCCTATCAACATATAGTTTCTTTAAAAACTTCAACCTAACCATTACCCTAACCCCTAACCCTAAACCATTACCCTAACCCCTAACCCTAGCCCATTTCCCTATAAACTTATCATAACCCTTACCATACCCTTACCCATCCCACCCAACTTCTAGTGGTCATGCTGACTACCAATTATTAGAGACCCCTATTTCATAGGGTCTTAACCATCAATAGTTAGACTTGACCATCGATGGTCATGTGGGAATTCCATGGTCATAATGCCCAAACCCTATCCACAAATAAAAACCATCTCAAACATGCAAACAACAACTTAAATGACTAGTCTCCTACCTAGCCCACCCACATCACCTCCCCTAATTATCAAACTTTAACTTTACCTAAACTTTTTCCCACAAGCCCCAAAACCCTAACTAGGGAATTACAACCCATACAAAACATTCATAGCACAAATGTTGACCTCCCCAACCCAATTTTATTACATAAATCACACCTAAATACCAAATAGAATACATCACCTACCTCATTCATTGACCTATATCATGGTTAGAGACCATAAACAACTACTCAACTGTGTCCACATGTTCCCTACATCTTGGGCCCAAAAAATTAACCCACACACCTTCCACCAATAATCAAGCACCAAATCAGCACTCACCCTATTAGCTAAATGTCAAAATCACTAGTGCCTAGTCAACCAAGCAAGAAAGTAACAATGATTCAAAGTAAGTCTTTATTTTCACTTTTTACCTAACAAATTTTTAGGGTTTCCCCTGACTGTTAATAGTTAGGGTGACCATCGACGGTCACCTTTTAGGACCCTAACCATTGATAATAATGAGGCCCTAATTTTCATGTTTTACCTCAAACTACAATTTCTAAGCACACCTAAACCAAGTCTTTCCCACTTTTAGAGATGCCCTTCTCCCACTAACCCAACCACCTTGTCACCTCACTATTGGCCTATTTTGGCCCATCTAAAACATCATTTACAACACTTTTTTTCTGGTCCTTTGACCATAGTGACAACATTGCCATGTTGACCCTTTTTGAATTTTATGCCACATCATGCATAATGACCCACTTATGTCTCACTAAGAGCCCTTCTTACCTCAGATACCTATGACACTTGACCCATGTATGTTTTCACCAAGAGCACTTCCTACCTTGGATACCCACTAACACCACAAAAATCACTTAGGAGACTTACATTTATAAGTGTTTCCAGCTTCCATACCTATAGGTAGTCACGTGGTTTACTTGTCACTTGTCCTTCTTAGCACTAACCCTTATTTTTACCAACATTGACAACCTAGTCTATGCGTGATCTTTGTTAACACACCTTTTTATCATAATTTGTGTGTAATTTTGTGTCTCAAGTGGCCAAAATATCATTCACCCATTTTCATTACCAACTACCATTTATCAAAACCCAACCTGATTTTAATTTTAACTCATTGACTCTTGGTTTATAGGGGAACACCTCCTACTCTTGGGGCAACCAGACCTCGAACCATACTCCATTTTTGTTTTACAGCTCATTCATGAAATCTACACAATAAAAATGGGCAAAATGTAGACACCAAAAATCTACACACCTACATTTCTAAATGTCAAAAATCCCTTAGATCTACATAGGATCCCCTTAAGACCAATTTACACCAATCAAACCTAACCAAACCCATCTAAACTCAGTTTCACCAAACTAAATCAACTTGGCCTTTAGGACCCTTTTCCTCTAAAACCTGACCATCGAAGGTCAATGTGACCATTGATGGTCAGCCCTATGGACACCTAACTGTCGATGGTCAAGATCCACCTCCTTAATCAAAAATATGCTAGTTTCACCGACCTCTTCTAAATATAACTCATCTAAATCTTGTTGTGATATTTTGCATTAATAATTTATATTTAGGTGGCCTAGTTACACCTCCACTTACACCTATTTCTTTTACCTATAAGAGAGAGAGGCCTGGGAGGTCAAATCCATTTGCAATAATTATTAGGAGCTCAAGGATTCAAAAAATATATTTTACATGTCAATCATCATCAACATTATCAAGCATTATTAGCAATCCTATTGAGATTCAACCTATCATTACCTCTCAACCAAGCCCTCAAGTACCATTACTCTACTAGAATCAATCCAGATTCTACCAATAGGCTAACTTATTTCAACCACTCACCCAACCAACTTCTGGTAAGTTAAGTACTTGTTTGTCAATATTCACATACTTTATTTTCATTTCATAATCAGCCTAGCTCTTACCCATCTCCCAAAATCCATCTATCAAATATTGTTATTTAGCAATTGACTAACCTAGAACTTACACAATAACTACCAATGGTTGACTCAAATGTTGATGGTATGTTCAACAACCGATGGTCACCTTAACCACTGATGATCACCTTAACCATTGATGGTCACTGTGGTAGGGAAAACTAGCAAGTTGTTTTCACCCACCTAACCTAAATCAAGCCTAATTTTCTATGTTTATGACCATTCATAGACCCCTTTCATATTTTTTGAAGTATACCCCAACCCTTTAGCATTAGTGTTAATTAGATTATCACTAATCTGATCATTTCTAGTCTATTTTCTTAAGCAAGCATTCTTGTGTTCAATTCTAGTACCTTTTGATTATTGATGAAAGTACCTTATTTCTATTTTTATAAAATTAATTGTTTAAAACATGTGGATTGACAGACCCTAAGGAAGCCCTCACTTCCAAGATCTAGCTATCACTAGGCAATCCATCCAACTATCTATCTAACAAATAAGTTTGCTTTAGTGCTTTCTTATTTACAAGTCTTCCTCCCAAGCCAAAGAGGAGCTCTTCACAATATTCTAATTCAATGCATGCACAAATAAATAGGTTTTTCAACCTCACCCATATTGATTTTCTTTTCTCTCTTCCTTAAAACATAAAGTGAAAATTTACATGAAATAGTAAGAATAGCTCTATGGGAATATTGCATCACCCCCAAGTAAAATTAAAAAATTCTTCATACGAGCTTGTATATGGGAAGGAATTGGTGATGTTGGTGTCTTCAAAAATCCCTGTGCAACATCTCTTGAAGGTTGTTGAGATCAAAGAGAATGGAGCAATGGAGGTTCATCTTGCCAATTTACTCAAACTCTGGGAATCAAGGGAACTAACGGGTAATGTAAAGATCATTCGATGGCAAGTAGTAAAGTGATGGTTTGAAAAAACATCTTTAGACCTAGAATTAAAACTTAGAGAACTAATCCTTAAGTATGATCAACTAGCTACAAAATTGGGGCAACATGCAAAATTTGATTCTCTATGGAGAGGACCTTTTTGCATCATCAGTGATAGGTAGGGAAATGCTTTCAAACTAAAATATCTAGAGGGAAATGCATTAGAGATCCCCATTAATGGGGTCAACTTGAATCACTTTAATTAACTTCCCACCATCCCTTGTACATAATTAGATATTTCCTTTCCTTTTTGTTGTGCTTCCCTTCCTCTTTGTTGTTTCCCTTTTTTTTCCTTCCTTTATGTTGTTTTCTTTCTAAATAAGTGTCATTGGCATAAGTGGCTAATAAAATAACCACACATCCTCTCCCTGATCTCTCCATATCTTCAAACCATTCTCTAAAAAAATGTTATCTACCCACTTCCTCTATCATTAATGTCAGATGATCTGTTATGCATAATTCCCTATAATAATCATTATAAATTTTTTGAAAGGTGTCCCTTCAAGTTTTCGTACCATTCTTACCATTTATGAGGGTGTTCATTTTTTAATTTTCCATGATGAGCTACCTACTAGCACCAATCCATAAATACACCACCTCTTTCTCAAAGGTAAACACTTGATACTTTGTAATTCTAAAGAGAGCATTGAGTAGTTGAAATAAGAAAAAGAGGAAGCTTGAGAAGTGAAAGGAAGTAGAAAAAATGATGGACCTAGCTTTTCTAGGAGTAGAGAGATATCTTTTGAATAAATATTCATCTTCTTAGACTATGAAAGATTCTAAATCCTCTTTAAGAAGCAGGAAGTACCCTTAAAAATAGAGATCCCATGGTTTGAGCAGTGGAGGATCCCCTCCTCCCATACACACCATGAACAAATCCTACACTTTAGCCCCTACCCAAGCAAAAAATAAGGTATAAAACACCATGCATGTGACTAAGAGACCTTGTAAATATAGGGCTTTAGTGATTAAATCTAAAGATGAAATATTTGATCCAAAGTTGGCCCATAATCCTAAAATTTTGAGGGAGGTCACTTATACCTAAATGCTTGATTGGATCAGTAGGAAGGAGTATACCTCCTTCAGGTACAAAGTATGGGATTGTACCTTAGCACAACACATGGTGCCCTATGTGCACCCTTTCCCTAAATTTTTTTCCATTTGAATGAAAAAGTATTATGCCATAATTGGCACAGTCATAGGGGATGCCTGTACAAGGGTCAAGATTGGTGCAAATAATGTTAGGGTGATGATCTAACTCTAACATGATCCCAACATTGTTTTCTATAGCATCGAGAGCCTCCAAAGTGTCTAAGACTCCCAAGTGAATGATAAGACATGCTTCTCTGGGTCTCTTCTCAATCAAAATATCATAGAAATACCTCCCATGCCCATGTACCTATTGACTTTCCCTATATATAATGTGAAAGACACCCTATCTATGCTAGCATTCATCTTGGGTATGGATACTGATGCCAACATCAAGGAGTTTTTGGGCACAATCTTCCTCATGACTATGGTATAAAATGTAGAATTATTTAGGATGGACTTTGCCAAAGCCATCACCTCCACTATAAGAGAAAAACTACAAAATTTCTTAGTAATGGGTACCTTCTGATATCTATCTTTCCTCATGCACCTAATTTTCTACAAGCACTCCAAGTTCTTTTCCAAATATCTATATCTGAACACCATGGATATAGATGTCTTTCCCAATATAGTAGCCCTGGTCACCATATGGACCCCTATCTTATCAATCATAGGGGACTACTATAAGTTCTCGAAATGGTTTATGGCTCTAATTCTCATGGATCTCAGTAAGCAAGATGTCATTCCCCAAATGATAAATGAGTAGTAATCATGGTTCAAAAGGAGCAAGGCCCTAGTCGACTAGTTTTAGGGGGACCACTTTTCATTCATCCAAGCATATAAGTTTATAGGAGAGCCTTTATGGCTCCCCTATATACTAACTGATAAGAACTTGACCCTCAACTTAGCTTGATAACTCAATATAGTGGACTTCATCTACAAGGTAGGTAAGAATAAAAAAGGGTTATATGACATCCCCTTTTCAAGAGGTGACATCACATTGTAGAAAAGGCATTAAGGACATCTCCTCATAGCCAAGCTAGTAGAGTTGGGTCTAGACCTAATAGATGATCAATGGGATTATAACCCAATAGGGTATATAGTAAGATTGAAGACTACCAATGTATCTAGGCACCAGGATCATCCTTACTTGTAATTTAGGAAGTTACCCATGAAGGACCTCCCTCAAAATTATGTGGACCTAACCTTGATCTTAGAAGAGATCCCCAAACCATGGGAGTATTTTTATGATAAAGTCCAAGCCTTTGACCCTACCAAAAAAGTTGTCTAAGGGAATGAATTAGTGGCTGAATGACATAGGTTAGAGCGAAGAGAAGAAAGTTTCCTTCTTGAAATACAAATATGAGTTCAAGAGACCACATGTTGGTTTGTATAAGGATACCTCTAATGAGAAGTTTGTAAAACCATGGGATGAGTCCCACCCAGAAGAGAACATGTTGAAGGAGGAGTCTACACCCAAAATTGAGGTATCAAGGGATGATGAAAAAATTGATACCCCTAAAGAGGAGGTAGAAGATACCTCTCCAATAAAATAAGTAGCAAAAGTAGAGGTTGTGGTGGTCTAGACCCCTCAAATATGGCCACTACTTGAGTTCCCATATGTTATAGCCCCATAACAATAACAAGTACTCTCTAGGTACCTCACGGTTGGTTCATCCTAGCTCAAGTAGATCGAGGCCCCTATTTCTAGCCTATCAATGGCCTTTTCATAAAAGAAAATCCACTTTATATGTCCCCTTCATTTTACCTCCACCTCTTTCACTACTTCCCCTTATCCTTACATAGGTCCAACATAAGTGATGATGTCAGCTACTACCTAATCAAGCACTCTAGTTCCTCCCATCACCTCTTCTTTAGCATTGATGGCCCCACTATAGGTTATGGTAATTTTCACTACCTAACCTAACACTACCTTAACCCTAATCTTCTCCTCATCTATTCAGCCTACTACCATGACTAACCCCTTCTCTTATTCCATTCTTATCTCCTCCCTCATGCCATTCCTCACTCCCCTACCTTCATCATCCATCTCATCCTCACTCATTTCACAATCATCATTACCTCTACCCCATAGGCTCCCACCTTTTTTCCATTCATCCCTTACTATTTATCCACTTGCTTTCATAGGAGCAAGATTTACTACTTCATAATAGTAGTTATCCATCCCATTCATGCTACCACAAGGGACCCCTTTTATTGGAGAAATCATTCAAGTGCTAGATCAATTCCAATAATAGATGAATGCAACAAGGGTGGCCTAAATAACCTAGATGGAGAATAAAAGGGTAAAATGGTCCAAGGCTGATACCCAACCCCACATGTGGTCATTCTACAACTAAAGATAGTAGTCCCTTATAGTCATTCATCTCACCCCCCAGGTAATTAAGCCCTAAGAATATATGTAGTCAAGGGACTACACCATCCAAGATGTTGGGCTTAACCTCAATCAAGCCCAAACCACTGATAGGGTCAAGATTATGGAGGAAAAATAGAAGTCTATGACTATAGACTATGTCAAAGTAGCCCATTAGTTGGATAAAACCAAGCAGGAACTTGCTAAGGTCAAGGCCATGGCTGATTGCCTCAATGCTAAGGCTAAAACTAAGGACATCATCTCAGCCAAGAAAATACTAACCTCTAGGGCCACATCACAATGGAAATCTTAGAGGTTAAATTTAACAAGTGAATGGATACCAAAACTAGACTACAATAGACAAAGATAAAGTTGGATAAAGTTCACAAAGAGCTCTTTGATGCAAACTAGGCACTCCAACAACTAAAGAACTTGATGTAGCAAGACACCTTGATCAAGAACTAAGAGATTGAAATATTGAATAATGACCTCATTGCTAGCCCTCAAGATGCATAAATCCTTCTCCTAATCTAGAAATGATATAATTCTTATTAGGAGAGGATCAAGGTCATAGTAGTTAGCCTGAAGATGATGCTTACTTTCATTGTAGATGTATAAAAGCTGGCCACCTAGGTGAGCTCATTTGTAGACCAAGTGATCACCTTCATCACCCCTACAGTTTTGGATTCATAGATCCTAGTTCAAAATCTCTACAATACTTCTCTTGAAATGCTATAGGTAGTAGGGGTGGTTGATCGAAGGTAGGTGACGGTGAAGGTAAATGAGTTTTTGAGCTATAATAAGGTGGCAAACAAATGTAAGGCATTCTTTAATGCCTTAGAGCACGTAATCTAACAAAGGAAGGGATGTATAGATAAATTAGTCCAATTGGGACTCCCCTCTCCTTTATTGGCCAATAATAGCATTTTACTCAAGGATCAAATCATGGTGTTGTTCTAACAGGAGTAGAATGACCAGACCATCTTCATGGCTCTTGATCAAACACTTAATTCTACTGAAGTGGACAATATTTTACACTCACTTGCCCAGTTAGAGTTTTAGATGCTAGTGGTCATCAAAGGCTTGGGGAATATCTCCTTTAAGGAGAAAATTGACTTAGATAGAGCCTTTGAGGCTCTTAATAAAAATACCCATCCAAAAGATGAATAATGGGTGCCCTTGAATGTGGTCCTTCAAAATTTATAAGTATCCATCTTCCTCCCCTTTTGTAAATTTTTATTTGACTAGTCTAAGCACCAAAAGTTTTGGGTTATTCCATTTGTAGGTGGACTCTCCTATGAGTCACCAATAACTGTGGATCATAAATCCATGTTGACTATTTTGGATCAATTTGATCTATAGCTTCAATTTTTCTTGATAAATGGTAGTTACTTGGTACTTCTAGATGGTTTCCACTTTTAATGCTCTCTTTCTTTAGGCCCCCTTTCTCAAAATTTTACTAAGTAGTATCCTCCTTTTACTTCCTCCACATGGTAGATCAAAGTTTATCTAGTTTGGAAAAAACATTTTTCCCCTCAAGAAGAGCACCAACTCAACACATGTCACCCCCACACTCCTTAGAGTTTTTTATTTTTGGTCAAGCTTCAAAGTAGCACCATTAGTCAATGGGACTTGGGAGGCCCCATAGAGTAGTTAATGCAGTATTTAAATGCAGCTTCATCATGTGGCATCCTCACACTCATTTTGGCAAGTGAATGCTTAGCTTTCTTAGGAGAAGCACCAACTCAACACATGGCACTCCAATGCTCAATCACTATCATAAAGAGCTCAATCCCTCTATAGAAGCACTGATTTGATGGTTTTTATCCCCACACTTATCCAAAGAGGGTGTTAGTAGCTAGAGATCAAGAAAGTGTCATTGGACAAAGATGTGGGTCCTTCCTTCCAAGAAATATTTTGAAACACTTTAAGCTTCACCTAAAGTGTGATAATTTAAGTCTGGGGGGACCAAAGCTGTTAAAAATAGCATAAAAGGACAACTCTAAGAGCAGACACATGGTACCACCCCACTTCTCTTAAGCATAGTGGCCATAACATGAAGAGGTAGTTACACCATATCCAAGATCTAGGGAGTAACTACACTCATGAGTTTTAGATCATATTTAATTACAATGCCATCATGGGTGCAAGTGGTGGGATCTCTAGTTATCATCTCTTTGAGCAATTACTTTACCTATATATTAGAGGTTCTTCCCCTCTAAAAAGGGGGGTGATTATTTTTTTTTGCATTATTATTTCTATAAATAGACATTATAATAGACAAGGGTAAAGTAGCAGTTAGATGTTTTTCTACAATATTAGTAGGTGTACTTCATGAATGTTAGTGGATGCTTTGTATGTGCCTTCTATGGCCTTCTATATTTAGTTTCCTATCCACAATGAAGAGGATGTGGTGCTATGTGTTATTTAGGATTAAAATTTTCTCTATCTGTTATTTCTTTTCTTTTGTTTCCATATTGTAGATATTTGTTTATGTTGTAGATCTTAATTCATGCTTTTAAGTTCCTTTATGATTTATGGTGTTTAAAATTTTATGCAAGTTTACATCTCAAATTTTTTGATGCATCACCTTAGGTTAGATTTACTTTCATGTTGTTTACTACTTTTCATTCTATCCCTTTTCACCCCCAAAATTTAATGAAGAGCCAACTTCTAAAATCCTAAAGGTTGCTTTACAAACCACATTTGGTCTCATGTTTGTAAAGTTTCCCATAGATTGTTGTGTAACCTAAAGTGAAAATTTTACGCATCAATAAGAGGAAGGTGTCAATTTTGTACATGATAATACCACAATCAAGGATACATGGACATGAATTAGTGCATTTATGTGACATACACGACCAAATTATAATGTTTTGGTAATTTTGATCAAGTTTGTACATTATTGTAGAAAGTCATTCAAATTTGCAAATTTGGCATGATAGTTATAGGAATTGGATGTCTATAGTGTGTACTTATCAAGTGCACAATCAAGTAAGGCAACACCTTTGGGTTGACATCTCTCAACCTCCCCATCTATTTTTATTGACACCATAGGGTAGGAGTCAATTCGGTAAAAGTTAAAGGTTGAGATATTCCATAAATATCAAGTTGTGTAATCTTTTATTAAACACCAAGAA
Organism: Torreya grandis; assembly: GCA_037957365.1. Lineage (NCBI taxonomy): Eukaryota > Viridiplantae > Streptophyta > Pinopsida > Cupressales > Taxaceae > Torreya > Torreya grandis. The sequence goes on along the minus strand of JARHVA010002443.1, from coordinate 1,120,101 downwards.
GAACAACCTAAATAATAGATTCCACCTCTAACATTGTGAAAACTAAAGAATCATATTTTAGCAAGGCCATCCCCCATAATAAAAGAGATAATGGTATATTCTTGAGAAACAAAAAAAGATAAGGGAGCACATCAAGAACTAAAAGCATATCCACATCCCCAAGGCTAGGATGTGGAAAAGAAAAATAAGAGCCTCACTCCCCTCCTACACCCAAAAAGAAGGCAATTTCAATAAAGAGTATTGTGGTTGAATTCCATTTTGAAATATTAATAATCAATGATAATATTTTATTTACCAATCCTTATGGAAGAACTTGAAGAGACTAACTTACCATATCCAAAGCCAAAAATAGATTTGCATAGAAACTAAAAGATCTAGAGGAGGAGTAAAATAAGTCTAAGTAGAAATATAAAAAATAAGATAAAAAGAGAAATAATAAATAATCAAAGTGAAAGGAATCTAAGGAATAATAATAACACAAGAAATAGATAGCTATGCAAGAAGAGTAATGTAAATAATAAACTGCATAGGAAGAGTGCAAGAAACAAGCTAATGAAGTAGAAGCTCAAAGTAAAAGAGCCAAGGAAGTAGATGATACAAATAAGCAATCCAAGAAAGTAGAATCTTGAAAGAAACAAGGTAAAGAAGTGAAGGTGAATAAAAAGGAATAAAAAAGGTAGCATGAAAACATCAAGAAGAATGGGATACACAATAGAAGCAGGAAGAAATTGTGGCATAATCAAATGTTCAAGGAGAATAGGCCAAATAAGAGTAGTGTATTAAAGTTTAAAAATCCAAGTGTGCATCCAAATAATAAGTATTTAGGGATAAAGTTAAGGCTAAGACTAAGGTTTACATAGAGGCCAAAGCTAAGGCTAAGGTAGAAGCCAAAGCCAAAGTTGAAGCTGATGTTAAGGCTAAGGTTGAGGTGCAAGCCAAATTCCAAGCCAAGGAAGATGCTAAGGCTAAGGCTAAGGGTGAATCTCAAGATATAAAATAAAAATAATTCAAATCCAAGGAAGAATTAGAGTGCACAAAATAATAGAAACTAGAAACACAGAGAAGTAAATAGGAGGAGGCTTCCTAGCCAAAACCTTAAATCACTAGCCAATAATTGCAGGATGTTCCCACATAATCCACTTGGCACACCACCTTCTCTCTTAATTTAGCCCAATTTACCTTGGCTCCTATAAAAATTCAAACCACCTCCATGGAATTTTCTACCAATCTACTAGAAACCTATTTAAATGTTGCCCAATTGTTGTTGACCAAGTAGATTGAGATCACAACTATGTTTCATGAGTCAATATCACAAAAGGCTTCATCCTTAGAATAAGAAGTCTTCCAACTATGAGGTGACAATGAAAAATTAAGTCAAAATATTATAAAATCATGCTAGATAATTAATAATAGTTGTCCCACACTAGTTACACAAGTCTTAGGTGATCAAGTGATGTCTGAGGAAAAGTAGCTCATAAATTTATTGAAACAACTCATAAAGTACTAGATGGCTGCATAATGGAAACAAACATTGTGAGTATAGGGGCATAATATAAAATTAGAAATGGATACAATCTATGAACTAATTAAGGAATATGAGTAAGTTTTGGATGTCATTGTATATAAATCAAAGCATATAGCATAAGGGATGTTGAAATGGAGGCAACACCTTAACAATTCATTATTTTCCACTCAATTTTAGTTCACAAAAGTAGAAAAATTCAAAGTTATAATGGATTATCAAATGTATACTTCTAATGTAATGAGAAACACCCTCAAGAAATTATTGGATTCAAGGGATAGTACCATGAAAAAACTTTAGGATTGGCATAATGAGACCCTATGCACTATGTTTACTAGCTTGTAAGATCAAAAGCATGCATATCGATTAGATGAGTTGGTTCTAGACATACATCTAAAGGTATTGAATGTTAAATAACTAATCACCATCATAAAGGGTGAAGATGTTCAAAAATTGATGGTGATTCAGATCCCACTACACATAATCATTACTATGGTGAGAGAAGTGCTAACAGACTAAAATATGCTTAAGTAGGATCTTTCCCAAATTGATCCCTCCATTACCCAACTTGTGGATGAGCCTCAATCTATTACATTGTAATAACTCTAATAGGTACTGCAATAAAAGAAGATAGATACAAAGCCACAATCATAAATCCAGTAACAACAACAATAACAACCTTCACCAATAAATCATGTGTAATTAAGTGATTCATTTATAGCATTATTAAAACCATCATAGTATCATTCTACTACACAACCACTTCAATGTACACCACCACCTACCCAATAGGCACTATGCACTTTAACTTTACAATTATCACAAGTTTAACACAATTTTTTAAGATAGCCTTAAGCATTGGGAGTAGGGCCAAGATGGTTGAAAACCTATAAAGGGTGGCCACTCAGTTATTCTAGTCTATTGAAAACTTTAAAGGGTGATAGGCTAGTATGATACTTAGTTAAAAACTTGAAATGGTAGCTAAGTAGTGTGGAAAGGGTGAAAACTAGTAAAATGGCAACTAGAATTATAATCATGACTCTTATTTTTGGTTTATTCCCTTAGCTTCAAAATCGAATATCTTACTGTGACTTTGTCTCAAGATGAGAGAATAATTTAAGTCAAGGAAAGTTTTAGGTAAAGAATAAGGCTTACTAAAATTTCAAATTATATTTGATGAATGCATGTGTTAATTGATCTATTTTGTCTTTTGTATAATCTTTTGTATGTATTCAACATTTGTAAATCATAAGGATAGATGATAGAATTCAAAGAGTCACTTATTTTGGACATATCAAAAGGCTGGAATATGAATAAATAAAACTAAATAAAACTCTATATATAGCACTCATGTATAATTATAGGTGTTTTGCATGTGATAAAGATTAATACAGTGTTTTGTATGATTTTATATATATGTTTTACTTATGATCTATGCGCAGCAATTACTATGGATGTTTTAATATATTATTCATATAGATTATGTTGACTATTTTATATACATTAATTATGAGTGCCTTATTTTAATGAGCTCAACTTGGTTTACTAATGGTTGGATTCAGTTTAAGTTATCATTAATTATTCCTTTTGTAATGGACTATGTAATGTATCCCTATAATTGGCATTTTTGGAGTTTTCCAAGAACCTCTGTTAACATTGGATGATGATGGGTGTGATTAGTAGTGGATTAGGAATCTCTAAGGACCATGTCATGTGGGAATTAATTGCCTATTCATAAAATTGTCATTCAAAAGATATTTTAAGATGCTTCCAAAATAAGGCTCAAGACTTCTTCCACTTCCTTATAAAGGTCAATATGAGAATAAATATGGGCATAATACGATGGATAAATGGATAGTGAAAGATGAGGATTTGAATAGGATTCATATGGTTTAGTTCAATGACTTTATATGGAACTGGTGTTGCCCCAAGGGTAGGGGATTTATGAATTGGATTTAGATTTTGCTCCTAAGTGTAGGGTACTTGTAGAAAATTGATTATTTATACATGACACCAAAAATTTGGTTTTCATCATGGTACTTTCCCAAGGAATCATAAGAATGATTTTGACTATTAGACAGTTTATTTCTCTTTTATTTTGATTTTTTTAATTTTTTTAAATTTTTATAGCATTAGATACTTCAAATATACACTCTAGCAATGTCATCATGAACTTCAATGATTTACAAGTTGGGTCCTTCCAAATTTATTAAGATGTCACCATATCTTTTATGATAAATGATGATGCCAAGAAGGGTGATGTGGAAGGTGTATTGGATGGAGGATGTTGGTTGATTATGTGAAGGATTAGGAGGGATGGAATGCTTGTGATGTGAATGGAGATTGGGCCCAACAATATCATGTTCCAAAAGAGTGAGAGTAGCCTTAAATTTGATGTTTTGGAGATTTGCTTGATTGAGCTCGTCATCTATTAGTGCCTTAGAAAGGTTTTCACCAAAGGACTACTCTTATTTATTTATTTTAATTTTATTATAATTTTAGTCTGATAGTGCCTCAAAGAGGTTTGTACTAAATGACATTGATTTTGAATTTGGTTTGGATTTAGATTATCTCATAGTGTGTCAAATAGGTTTTCACTAGGGGATGTTGATTTTGGATTTTATTTTTCTAGATTGTTGGATTCATCTTGATTAAATAACGTTTTCTATTCCTCAAGATATGTTGATGTTGCTTTATGTTCTTCTAGCTAGATGTCAATCATAAAATTTTTAATGATTTCATTTTTATGGAAGAAGGTTAATGATAAATGATTTTATCAGTCCTAATCGACAGGCATAAGAGATTTAATTTTAAGATGGTGGAAAGGATGGATGGTATTGATAAGAGGATGGGTGGTAACACAGTCCTCATAGGGACTATGAGTAGGCCCTATTTCAATGTTAGAAAAGGATTTCTTAAAAACCATGAAAGTTTCATGAACATCTTTATGTAGATTTGCATATGGTTTATAGATAATGTCATGAGATCCTTTGTGTGCACATATATGGATGGGCTTGATAATTCCCTATTCATGGAGGTTGAGGCCTATCCCATTGCAGTTCCTACATTTAAGGATTATGCTTACTATATGATATTTTTCACTTTGGAAATAAGTCATGGAGTTATCTCCATGCAATCATGCAGGATTATTATTTTTGATTCCCTCTTATGTGAGGAGGTCAGATATGATAAGTGATGTTTTGTCAAGCTGATATGATGTTGATGTTGACTTGTTTTTTAGGATGGACCTTTCCACATGGAAGGCATTTTTATTTTTTGTCTAAAACTACCATTTTCACTTGATGCATGTGGTGGTGGATGATGGAAGTTTCAATATGTGATGGGGGATAGGGTGATAGTCCAACAATGGTATCATCAAAGATAGGTTCATCAAAAATTGGTGGTTATTCAAATATGGGTCCTTTATTAAATATGGGTGGGCCAACAATGGTTTGGGATTGAACAAAGATGGGTGATTCAATAAAAATAGGTTCATCAAAGATGGTTTGGTTAAGGATGGAATGATTATATTGACATTTACTTGGAAGTGGAGTATGATTTTGATTTAGAAAAGGATCTTAGCATATCCCTTGTGGGTGATTATTAGATTTGGATGTATTTGGTTATTGCATAGATAAAGATCCTTGGAGGGGTGATTATAGGACATGATTGGATTTTGGATTGGTGGAAGAAGGATCAAGAAGGGATGCTAGGTGGGATACTTGTTTCCTAAAAACATGGAGTTGGTCAATTACATTTTGACATTGGGATGGTGATGTTAGAACTAGATTAGGATTAGGGGAGATATCAGGGTTTGTATGGTTTCTATTATATGGGGGATTTGTATATCATATATGGGATACCATTAAGTATATATTAGACTTAGATTTGGATTGATTTTTCTATTGGATATCATTTAAATCAAACTTATATTGTATTTATATTAGATTGATTTGGATTTGGATTAACTTGGATTTGTTGATTAAGCTCAATTTAGATTTAGGTTTTATTGTGTTCAATTTTTAATGTTGGATTTGATGTTTTGATGTATGATGTTTAGTTGTATTATATTTTGATGTTTGGATGGTTGATTGTGTTATATTTTTATATTTGATTTGATGTTTTGATGTTTGATTTTGATATTGATTTGATGTAGATGTGAGAAAGGATGGATGTCATGATTTTATTAGTCCTAATCAACATGTGTAGGAGATTGAATGGAAAGATGAGGATAAGATTTCATTTTGGATGTTTGATTGATTTGGAATTAATCTCATCTTTAAATTAATCTTAGATTGATTTATATTTTGATTTGATTTTACTCAAATATGGATTAAGATGTCTTGACTTGATTAAGGATGTTTGAATTTTGATTTAGTTGACTTCACATGCATATTGAACATTTGACTTAGTATGATGGATTAGTTTGGATGTTTGACTTTGAATTTTTTATTTTGGATGTTGAATTTAAGACATTGATTTGATTTTGGATAATTGACCTAATTATTTGACTTGGATGGTTTGACTTGATTTGAAAATTGATGGTTCACCTAATTGTTTGACTTTGATATGACTCATTTGAAGTTGGATGTTTGACTTTTGGATTGAATTTGACTTTGATTTAATTAATAATGTTAAATTTAATTTGGATGTTTAAATCATTTGGACTTTGAATTAGTTTGACTTGGAATTTTGATTTGATTTTTATCATTTATTTGGATGTTGTTTGATGTTGACTTGATTTAACTTGGATTTAATTTTAAACTATTTGTGTATAAGGATCGATCAAGAATACACAAGCAACATAAGCCTATGTTAGTAATTATGGGTATGAAACCAATATGTAGCCCATGTATCTACCTCAAAAGTGGGAACAAGTTAATATCTTAACCCTCACTTTAAGTGATATGTTTTGAGTATCTTAGGAGAGATTGGTTTCCCTTTCCCTATAAACAATTTGTGGTCGATTAGTTTTAAACTATGCTAAATGAGACTCAAATAAGGGCATCATTGATATAGCTTGAATTAATTGAGGCCTAAATCCACTGAAGAGGATGGTTAATAGTTTGCATGAGATGGTCTATCCCCTTCTCACACACTCCATTTTTAAGATTTTAGTGGAGTGTCATTGGAAAATTGAACCTTGAGGGGTGTTGTTTGGGGTCTAGGTATTGGAGCATAAAATCCCTTCACTTTATAGTATGATTAAAACATGAAAATATTTGACCAATAGTGACAGTTCCTCCCTCAATTTATATACCCCATCATAATATGATGTTGGTCCTAACATTATGGAATTAAATCCTAGTCATCAAAACCTAAATACTTTCTCTTGGGTATCAATTCCAAGTTGTACATCAAAAAATAAAGTAAAATAACTCCACTATTTATGATCATCAGGTTTGCCTAAAGTATGCAATTGCAAATTCATCATGTCTATAAATCAATCCTGACTCAGAGAAGATAGAGCATACCTACACTTCCAATTAGGGATACACTTGTTAAGCAGGAGCATGACCAATATGGGGATCCATTAGACCTGATTAGGGGATAACATATATCACTTGTCAAAACATATCATGCTATTAAGATTTCCAAATCCTACAGTCTAACATAATAACATAACAACCCTAATGAAGTCATAAGGTTTAAACCATTCAATCTATTCTAATAACAAGAAAGTAAATCTATTCTAGTGCACACCAAAGCTTGTGGCACAAAGTAGGGGTTAGAAACAATAAAATAAACTAATAAACTAAACATGTATTAAAAGACATATACTCAAGTTATTGTATATGACATACTAATACTTGGGAGAAGAATACAAATGCATTACCTATCTACTCTTACAAAGGAGAAATAAGTTAGGAATACTTACCTTTGAAGACATACCCACTGAGCCTTAATCTCTCCCTTGGATAAGGTGTTTTGAAAGAGATTATTGTGGTATGCACGGATAACCAAGATAAATTATCTCTAGGCTACACAACCTATCTAAGCATCTGAAATACTTCTCCATAAGACAAGATCCATATCTCTAAATAAATTTTTGGAACCCTATGATTTATTCCTAGGTATAATGGTCAATAATTATATGTTTGCTCACACTTCTTTGCTAATAATTCTTCTCTTATGAAATGGTAGGAAATAAACTTGTATATATAGGTAAATTTTGCCATAAATCCTCTTAAGAACGTTGGTTGTGTAAGGTCAACCTAGTTGACCCAGTGTGTTTTTTGAGATAATTCACTAGGTATGTCCTAGGTCAGCCAAAAGGCTAACAAACCAAGAAAGTGAAAAATACCCCTAAACTATACTAGGTTGACCCAGTCGATCTAGTACCCCTGATTGTCCAAAAGGGAGTTAAGGCAAGAAAAGGAGGGATGGAAAGAGGAAAAGACTAGAATATGTAAGAATAAGAAGAATAAGCTTAGGGTTAATACTTTTAGGTTACAAGTGTGTAGATGGAAAGTGGAAAAAGGGACAACAATCTTATGAAGCACTGATGGTCTACCCACCCCTTTCCCAATGCACCCCTTAAGGCATGCACTCAGAGAGATTAAGACTCAACAGATTATTATAAGATACAAAGTGTTAATAATCAATAAAAGATTGAAAATATTATTTGTATACATATACCCCACTTAAATATCATCATGTTTCATGTAAGTGCAACATGGGATGGTGCTTCAAGATAAAACATGATAACACACAACATTGATGCTAAGTAAAGTACAATAAGTAATAAATAAGATAAATGAAATGACTAAATTGAAAAACACATACCTTTAACTTACCTTAGTGTTGTAGATAAAGAAGTAAACTATAAAAAATGTGAATGTGTCCAATGTAGAGAACACTAGGTGAACCTATAGAGATTAGTGCAAAACAAAAGCCAAAAATCAAAAAAATTGAAATAAAGGCATATGATAGGTTAGGAATAACAAAGAAGATAATTGGAAATTTAGGATTGGTAAAGCAAGGTTTTTAGATTATTGAAGGCAAATAAATGATAAAAGAATGGAAAATGAATGACAAATGATTGGTGGAGTCTTGGAATGAAAGCTTTCATTTTGATTCTTTTTGCTAATCAGGAGAATGACGGGCTGCAGTTGGTGCAGCTCACAGCTGAGCTAGGGCAGCTATGCCCTAGCCTATTCAAAGTGGTGGGTTGGTGTGCACAGGTGTAGTTTAGGGGAGCGAGAGAGTGGCAAAGGGCTGAGGCATTGGGCAGAGGCATTGTAGGGTCACACTAGACCAAGGAGGGCGTGATCATGGCTTAATAGAAGCCTTTAATAACCACATTTGGCAAAAGTTTTAGTGCAGCTATGGGCATGAACAGGTAGGAGTAGTAAGGTAAAATAGTAGGTCAAGAGTTTTCTTTTCAGAATTTAGGAGCAATGGATTAGAGCTTGCCTGAGGGATCTAGGATTATGAAGATTAATGGATGTCTTGAGAAATGTAAGGAACGACCTAAATTGGTAATTCCTTTCAATATGATTTCAGAGGATGTGGAATATTATTCCAAGCATTCTTTGTATTGCAAGATTTTGGGTCTGAAAGTTTCCCTTTAATTTTTGGAGGGTTGGGCCAGGAGAGTGTGGGAGCCAGAGGGAGAAATAGAGGTCACATTATTGGCAAATAACTACTTCATGGTCATGTTTGTATGTCTGGCTGACCACAACAGGGTTTTTGAGGGAGGGCCGTACTTTTACAATCAAGTCAGACTTTTTGTTAAACCTTGGCATGCTGGGTTTAATCCTTTGGAGGAATTACCAACTCAGGTTCTGGTATGGGTTAGGATCCCCAAACTTCCTATTGAATGTTGTCATGAGGATGTTCTCTTGATGTTAGCTTTGATGCTTGGAAGGTCAGTGGGGTCTTTAACTCAAACTTTAAGTAATAAATTCATGACTTTTACCTAAATTTGTGTGGAAATTGATTTGAGCAAACCATTACCTGATGCACTGGAGATGAGTGTGGGTTCATACTCTTGGGTGAAACAATTGGACTATGAGACCCTTCCCTTTAGGTATCGCCTTTGCCATGAGTATGGACACCTAGTGCATAGATGTCTGAAGACTAAGCCAATGGAGCAACATCCCCAACCGTCACTTAATAGCATTCCCAGTGCCAATAAAGGGAAGAAATTAAGGGATGGGGAGAGCAGGGATGCTGAAGGTTTTGTATAGGTGAAAGCTTGAAGCCATAATAAGGGCCAAAAGAGGACCCTTAAGGAGAGGAAATATGATGACTCTTTCAATAGGTTTGAAATCTTGGATGAATTGGGCCAGCAGGAAGTAAATCCAGGATTAATGAGTGAGGAGCAGCTCGTGGGAGGTTCAGTACCAGAGATTAATTCAGCCAATCTTTCGGTGGTTCTTCAGGAAGAGTCAGTCCTACCCATGGATATTGAGGGGTAGATAGAGGAATTGGGGTGGAGGTGATAGATAGGGACTAGAACATAATGGAGAGGACCTATACCCTTTAACAAGGGTTGTGGGGATAGAAGTAGATAAGAAAGGAAAATCTTCTCCTCACCTGGGTATTCTCCAGAGGGAGGGAAAGAAGGGGATGTCAAAAAAAAGTGCTAAAGTGGGGTGCAAGAAGGACACAGATAGACTCAAGATGATTGGGGAGACCTTGGTGGATTCTAGTGCGGTTAAGACCTTAGACTCGCACTTCTTAACTCCTCTGAAATGATCATTATCTCATGAAATGTAAGGGGACTAAACAGTGGTCCCAGACAAAAGGCTGTTAGGGAATTAGTTAGATTTCAAGTACTTGATATTCTCTTTCTTCAAGAAACTAAAGTTTCTATGGATGATATGAGGAATATCTCACCCCAAGTTATGGAGGTATGGCTCATGGATGTGCATTGGAGCTCATGGATCTTTGGGGTGTGTGGCTTGTTTTTGGAATCTGTGCAAGATCCAACTTGTGTCCTGGATTTCCTTTAAATCCTCTTTATCTATGGTGGCTTCATGTCTTGAGTCGGGCGAATCAGTCCTTTTTTCCAATGTTTATGCTCCTACAGATTTCCAAGGTAAACTTCTTGTTTGGAAAAACATCCTCTTTTTTCATCAATTATTTCCCTATTGGCCTTGGATTGTGGTGGGAGACTTTAATGTTATTCTAGATTTAACAGAGAAGAGAAGAGGTAATGCACGACTGGAACCTTCTTCTCTCATGCTCTAGGATAATATTGAGGCACTCAATTTAGTGGATATCAAGCCGGTTAATGAATGTTTTACCTAGAACAATCGAAGAGTGGGGGACAGGTGCATTGTGGAGCGTATAGATAGATTCATGACCTCCTGTTACTGGGTGGGGGGTTCATGGTCTACCTACCTTGAGATTCTTGATTGGAGGGGCTCGAACCACTGGCCAATAAAATTGGTCATTTCTTCTACCTGTGAGCCTCTGAAGGTGCCTTTCAAGTTTTAGCTTATGTGGTTCAAGGACCTAGACCTATTTAGATGTGTGGCAGATTGGTGGAGGGGCAAGCCTATTGTAGGAACAAAAATGTATACTTTTGTTAAGCACCAGCTCAAAAAGTGGAGCTGGAAAATTTTTGGGAACATTTTCAAAAAGAAAAATGAGGTGCAGATGGAGTTGAATGTCATTACTAGAACCATTCAAGATGTGGGAATGACTGAGGTTTTGCTGAGGGAGGAAGCCAGGGCCTTAAAAGCTTTGGAAGAATGGGAACTAAGGGAGGAAATCTTTTGGAAACAAAAGACCTGGATTAAATGGCTTAGAGAAGAGGATAAGAACATAGCCTTCTTCTTTAATTCAGTTTGGGCTAGACAGCATGGCATGGGGATTACTTCTCTGGTGTTGGACAGCGGGGAGACTGTTTCTTCTATGTAAGGTATCATTAATGAGGTAGTGTAGTATTTTGCTTCGTTATTCAAGGAGAGGAAGCACAGAAGGACTCAGTTGAAGAGATCTAGATCTTATCTTGTATTCCCTCTTTGGTGACCAGGGATATGAATGAGTATTTGATGAGGGATATATCCTTGGAGGAGTTAAGGAGGATAGTCTTTATGATGCAGAAAGGAAAGGTGCCTGGTCCAGATGGTTTCTCGATTGAGTTCTTCCAATAATTTTGGGAAATTATTAAATTTGACCTCCTAGCTGTTGTTCAAGAATCCCAAAGGAACAAGCAAATGCTTCAAGCTTTGAACTCTACCTTCCTGGCTCTCATTCCTAAGGGTGTTGGGGCTGATAAGCTGAGTCTTTTTAGGCCCATTTCTCTCTACAATGTCACTTATAAAATTATTTCTAAGCTGATCACTGAGAGGTTAAAAAAGTGGCTGCTTGCGCTTATCTTGGAAGAGCAAGGTGGCTTTGTGGAGGGCCAACAGATTTTGGATGGGGTGGTGATGGCTACTGAGACTATACATTCCATGGCCCAGTCCAATGAGAAGGTGATGTTTATCAAGCTAGATATGTCAAAGGCCTATGATAGAGTTCGGTGGTCCTTCCTCCAAAAGGTCTTGGGTGCCTTTGGTTCTGGAGAGGATTAGATTCATTGGGTTTTGAGTTGTGTGAACTTGACCTCTTTTTTAGTTATGATCAATGGTGAGCACTCTAATCTCTTTGGGGCTTCTCATGGATTGAGGCAAGGTGACCCTCTCTCTCCTTACTTATTTCTTCTGTTGGTAGAAGGCTTGGGTTAATTGATTAAAATAAATATGGATGATGATGCTATTTAGGGTTGGCAGTGGGGAGGGGAAATCCTTGTACAATCCCATCTCCAGTTTGTGGATGATGTGGCTTTGATGGGCAGGGCTACTATTAGGGAGGCATCTAACATATGCAAGAGCCTGGATGTTTACCTTGCTGCCTCTAAATAGGTAATTAATGAGGGCAAATCATCTATTTTTTTTTTAACACTCCTCTGGCCATACAGAAAAGAGTGGCTTTTATCCTCAGGTTCCAAATTGGGAGTCTCCCACTGCTTCATCTCGAGATTCCTATCTCTACTGGCCGGCTGGCTAAGGAGTTGTGGTGGTTGATCCTAGACAAATTATGGGACAAGGTGAATCATTGGACCCACCATTGGTTATCCTTTGTGGGTTAGGTTTAACTAATTCAATCAGTGGTGCAGGCTCTTCCTATCTATATGTGTATGGTCCAAGTGGCATCGATGAGCTTTGTTAAGGACTTGGACTCCTTAACAAGATAGTTTTTATGGGCTGGGAATTTATCTTCAACCAAGTGGACCTTAATTAAGTGGGAGATGGTTTACAACCCAAAGAGGTTTGGCAGGCTGGGATTATGGTAGTCTATGCTATCTGGTACTGCTTTGGCTGCCAAACTATACTAGCATTGGTGCATGGAGCAAGATCGGTTATGGGCTAGAGTGTTGTCCCACAAGTATTTTTTTGGGATTCCCCAGAGGGATATTCCATAGTATGATTGGTAGGTAAAGGTTTGGTGATTTGGGTGACTCTCAAGAAAAGAGCCATGCTGATTAAGAGGGGTCTTTTCTAGATATGCAAGAGTGGGGTGGAGGTCCAGTTTTGGCATGACTCATGGGATAGTTTCCCTCTTATAATTTTCCAATCTCCTCAGTTAAGTACTCTAGCCTAGAGGTTTTGTGAAGCTGGCTAGAAAAGGGTGTGTGACTTTAAATCCCTTTCCTTTTAGGGGTAGGTGGTAGTCACCGGATGGAAGTCCCTGGAAGAGTGGTCGATTCCTAGTTTGGAGGCAGAGTGTGTAGACCTGTAAAATATTCTATCCCAACGTAATTGCAACACACTTATGGACAGTGATGTGTTAGCCAAGTCCCCAAACCCCAAGGGGAATTATACAATGCCTTATGGCTATCAGGAGTTAATTTCTTAGTAGTATGAGGATAGAGGGGAAGTTCAGTGGTGGAAGAAAGTTTGGAATGGTTTCTCATGGCTGAAGTGTAACTATTTTACATGGACTTTAGTGTGGAACAAATGTTTGACATGGGACAATATTTAGAAGTGGGGCTTTGCTGGTCCTTTGAGGTGTGTGCTCTACAATAGAGAAGAGGAAGACTCCTCTCACATTTTCTTTCACTATCCCTTCACTCTTCATTTGTGGCATTTTTGGTGGGATGTGTGGCGGTGTCAGTGCATCAACATTGTCTCTTTGGTAGATTTTTGGTCTAGAGTGGGCCATCCCCCTTCTTTGACTTCCTTCTTGCAGGATGCATGGTATGTTGGCCCTGTGTTCCTACTCTGGCAAGTTTGGCTAGAAAAAAACCAAAGGATTTTTAAGGAAGAAAGACTGGTGACTCAGCAGGTCTAGAGCAAAATTAAGGGAATGATCCAAGAATCTATTAAAGTGAAGAGTGAGGTTATGTTGCCATTGAAGAAAGGGGATGCAGAGGTGCTAAAACAATTTGGCATAAGGGAGTTATCTCTTATCTTAGCTTGTGTCAAACGTGGTACACAGGGGCAAAGGAAAGTTCAACGGTTGGGGAAGTGGATGCCTCCACCTGCTAGGATTTTGAAAATTAATACGGATGGGTCATCCAGGGGCAACCCAGGGGTAGCTGGGATTGGGGGGATTGCTAGAGATTTTTTGGGCTCTGTGGTTTTTATATTTTTGACATATCAGGGAGTGCAGACGGTTAATAAGATGGAAGCTTTGGCTATCCTATATGCTTTGAGGAGAGCTTATGCTTTGGGTTGGAGGAGGGTGATCTATGAAGCTGATTCTCAGGTCCTGATTAACTTAATCCTAGAAAGGAAAAGTTTTGATGTGAGTTGGCACTTGGACATGATACTGTAGCAGATTTTATAGGTGAGTTCTTGCATGGAGTCGGTATCCTATGCCCACATTCCACGGGAGTGGAATAGGGTGTCTAATTTTTTGGTGAAATGGGCATCAAAAGAGGGAGAAGGCCGCAAGGTGGATGAATGGGAGTAGCTGCCTGGCGATTTACGTCAGGAACTGGAACCCATTCTTGCTAGAGATATTGTTGGAGTTGAGGTTTGAGGCTGTTGTTCTTGGTTTTCTTGTCTTTTGGGCTGTTTGAAAGCTTTTGTAATCTAATTTTTCAAGTTTAATAAAGTTTTTACCCCTTTTATAAAAAAAAAATGACAAATGATTGGCAAATGAATGATAAATGATGGCAAATGAATGACAAATGATAATAAATAAATGACAAATAATATTGGAAAGCATGTAAAGCATAAATGGTAAAAAAGAATGTCAATGCAAGAAAATTCTAACAAATATATGTAAGAAAGTGAAAAGTAAGCTCATGTAAGATAGGCAAAAAAGAAAACATGAAAGAAAGAAAATGAAATATAATTGAATATGGAAGACAAACATAAAGAAGGCATATATGTAATAATGGAAAAAGGGTGCAGACTCAACTGTCCACAATAAAAGGGTAGTATAATAATGAAAAATGAAATAAAAGATTAACCCATAGTGACTCAAACATGTTGTTTTACTCTAAGGATAGATAAAACTAAAATATATTAATGCTAGCATATTTTTAAGAGGTGAAGAATAAGGAATAATTAGAATACAGAAGATAGATTTGAAATCACAATTCACCTACCAAAGGAGGAAATAAAATGGGTGGAGGGGAGAATGAAGGAAAAACTAAGGGAGAGGAACTCTTTATCAAAGTCAAGACACTCAAATTGTGTTTATTAAAATAAGAAGACTTTCAACCTTAAGGACCATGAATAACTTCTCTTAGCCACACAAGTCTTAAGTCAACAAATGGAGTCTATAGATCATCCCATGAAGGCTATATGCATGAAAAGTAAAATAGACCTACCTCCCCATGATGTGTTCCCCATTCTTCAGGACCCCTTATAGATCCGTTAGTATAATCCAAAGATTGGGTACTTGCATGAGAAAGTAGGTAGCACCATAGAGTTTTTTTAAATCCCCTATTCTAATCTACTGGCCTACCACACCCCAAATGACCTTGGCTCTATGTGAGGCCAACTATGGAGTTTGAGCTTTGATTGGAGATAGGAGATGTGCTTGAAATCACATATTTTGGTGTGAATTTAAATTTTGAGATTTGTATGTTGCCTTTTATATATCATTTCCTTTTGTTTCAAAATTTGTCTTTTAAATTTATTTTTATGGGTTTTTCTATTCCTCCTCCATACAGATTTGGAAAACCAAACATGGGTGTTAAATATGACATTCATTTGAATACTTGGGAAAAGGTTGCTAAGAGAGAAAACCTCAAAGAGCATGGGTTGTAAGAGTCTCATAAATCAAGGTAAACTAAAAGTGTTATATTGACTTCAACCTTGTTTTATCCAATGTGGAGATGAAAGGAAGGGGAAATCAAGAGGAGTGACACATGGAACAATTTGAATTACTTCAAACCATAAAAAATGTGACAAAGGGAAAAATAGATACAATGATATTAAAGTATGATTACTTATCATAAGAATGAGGGAAATGGAGGAAAACATGCTAACATAGATTGTTGTGTAGATTTCATCTATCAAAAGAAACAAAAACTAAATCTGTGAACAAGGATCAAAAGAATGAAAAAATGGTGATTTTATAAAGAGAGTCGAGTCCTATCCATAGTCTTACCCTGTAACTCACAAAATAAAAACTCATGGGAGTGCTAAAAGAGAAATGTAAAAAGATAAATAAGACTATGGTACATCAAGAGGTAAATGCTAAGTAAAGAATAAAAAATGATCATAACGCTACTAAGGCAAAGAATGACAAAAATAAAAGAGATATATAAGGACAAAAATGAAAATAAATACCAAATGTAATGTGTAATAAAACCAAAGAACATAAAGGAAAACAATGATGCTAGTAAAATGAAAGTAAAAGAAAGAAATAAAAATGCACAAAAACAAATAAACATGAGAAAAGAGAACAAGTAATAGCTATGCTAATGTTTGTATCAAAGATGAGCATGTGAAATATAAGTCTATAAATCTCAGAAGGTTTCTTGAAGCTAAACATATTTGGTATTATGCATTGTAGAATAAGAGAGGGCATCACAAGATATCCCAATGGGTAAATTAATGTAGGGAGAAGCATTGCAAGATGCCCCAAAGTCTGAAGGGACATGTGGATGGGCATCGCAAGATGCCCCAACATGTGAGTTGGAGTGAGGTAACATTGAACCTTTAAAATGATTTGCATTGGGTTGGCAAGTATTTTTGGAGATATGTAAATGTGTTGGTTTGTTATACTTTAAGGAGGTTAAATGTGACATATGATGTGTAGGAGAGGTATGAGGAGATAAAGGAGATAAAGGAAGACCATGTATGATTTGCTTTGGAGTAGAAATTTGAACTAGATACTCTTTTGGTTCATGTGACTTAAGAGGTTGTGGTTCAATGGATGCAATGATATTTTTAAAGTTGTTCATGTTAGTTATCTTTTACTTATTGGTGTAGGAATAAGGATCAACTTTGGTTTGAATAAAATTACTAGATGAGGTTTGTGCATTAGGTAGTTGATGTTGACGTGATTGTGATTCTTGAGATTGACTTTGAGAACCTTGAAGATAGTCTTGATAACATTGTTTTGTTAGAGTATCAAGATTGAAATGTGGACCAAGAAAGGAAGAAACAAGAAATTGGTGAAGATCACGACAACACTCATGAGAATGACCTATAGTATCATGCCACCAACAAAATGATTGTACCATTTGGGAGGAGATTTAGAAGGATTAAAGGTCATGGGTTTAGTAGGTGGCAATTTTTGCTTAAGTTGTTCTAGAGTTAAGGTATGGTAGGTTGGGTTAAAATTGATTGAATTGGATGCTCCACTTTGAGGTTGGGGAATCTTTGATGAATCAATATTATGAGAATATTATTGGAAACGTAATTTATTATTTTTTTGAGATGGTTTAAATTGATTCATAAGAAAGTCTTGCCTTTTTGCCTGGTTTAAGGCTTCATATAAAGTTTGAGGAGAAAAGATTCAAACGTTGTATTAAAAGAGAGGTTTAAGAGCAGTGACAAATAGATCTAAAATAGTATCATAATTCATTTTATGGTCTAATTTATAAGAAATAGACTTCCATCATTTGAAGAAAGTATGATCAAATTCATTAAGAAGTTGTTTGGCATTGATAAAATGGCTAAGTTAATTTTCAAGTAAGTCATCATGTTGGAATTCCTTCACTAGAGAATTGACTAAATTCTCTAGTTGTGAGATGGAATGTCTAGGAATTTGTTTGTACTATTCAAGTGCATCACCAATAAAGTTTTTGGCTAAGATCTTGGTGGTAGCAAAAGTGTTAGTTTAGACCCATTTCTTATAGAGATTATCAAAAGACTTAAGAAAGATAGTAGGGTCTTTAGTCACATTATATGTGATAGTTGGAGAAATGTTTCCAATATATATGATGCAATTAATGGGGATAAAGTTTAATTTTGAAGATGTTGAAGCATTTTTTTATTCATTATAGGTTGAGGGAAAAAAATTTGATTGGCATCTCTAAGAGGAGGAGGACAAAATTTGGATTTGGTTGAGACATTATGAATTGAGGTGGTTGACTATTATTTCATGTTCATCACTTGAGATTGATTGGTTATTTTCATGATGTTTATTTGTTGTATGACTTGGGCAAGAAGTTGAGTTGTATCAATAGGTGGATTGGTGTTTGCAGCAGGGGCATTAGTGTTAGTAGGAAAATGATTATTAGTGTTGGTGGGAGGAAGATTATTTTTAGGTGGGGGATTCACATAATTGGTATTGGGAGGAGTATTAAGATGAATGACCTCAACTACGTTACATTGTGTAGTGAGTGGTTTTGGCTTAGGAGAAGGGGAAGTAAGAAATTGGATAGTTTCATCTAAAGTAATGAAATAAGTGAGGTTATTATCCAAATCCATGATTATGTAATGTTTTGGACTAAAAGAAGGTTGAAAATATGTCATCATGATGAAACAAGACTATATTCCCACACAAGGGGAACAAAAAGTGATATAAAATAATATAGGGTCGACTGGGTCAATCTTGTATAGTAAACAAGGGCTAAAAAGGGTCTACAAATAGTACAGGGTCAACTGGGTCAATATTATATAGTAAACTGAGACTTAAAAAGGTCTATAAATAGTATAGGGTTGAATGGGTCAATCTTATACATTGGATAGAGGCTAAAAAAGTTCTATAGATAGTATAGGGTCGACTGGGTTGATCCAGTATAATGAACAGAGGCTAGAAATAGGTAGATTCTTTATTTTGCCTATATCTTTGTTTCTAATCATCTATTTTTCAAACCATAAAATGCATTGGATTCATGATGATGTAGAGAATTTGAATAGGGGAGCTGATAAAGCTGATAAATTTTTTTGAATAATACAATTTTTCAAGTAATGTAAAGAAGTAAGTGTTGAAAGGAAACAAACAATCAATTGGATCAGCATTAGCTAATCTAATTGAGGCACACAAAGCAAAACCTTGCACTAACACTAGATAATGCAATTTTTTGCACACACAATTCAGCGAAGAAAAATCAATCAACTTGAAAATTAAAGATCTAACTAATTGGTCAACCTATATGTTTATTAGATTATTAAGATATGATTTTTAATGTGATGGGAAATTAGTTGTAAGCAAAGTACTAGATATCAATCTAAGGATGGTTTCAAGTAATTTGGGATGAAAATAAATGTAGTGGTAATGATACAAGCTTGGTATTAGGGCCTAATCCCTCACTTCACACATCATAGTGATTAGGGTGTTAGGTGCTTAGCCAAAATATACTATTAACCACACTTTATACTTGACCAGAGCATCAAGTCAACTTCCCCCTTGGTGATGAAATCCAAGTAGGTTGGCCTAGGGTAGATAAAATGTTAAAGTGTTTATTTATGTTTTTGTGATTTAGTTGTGTTTACATAGAATATAAATAGTGAAATTAAGTGATTAGTTAAAATTCCCCTAATTAGACTATGTGAGCTATTATAAGCATGCAAACAACATAAAAAAAAGTGTGAACTAATTACTAATAGATATAAGGTTAATTCTAATATGAAACAAGGTATAGTATTGACACTATATGCACAAAATATAGAATAGGGTTGATAGGGTCAAACCTATGCTATAGAAGTAAAGTCTAAAAATGAATTGGGTTGGTAGTGTCAATCTAGTTATTTCAGGCAACACAAAAAACATAGAACTAGGTAGGTAGTATCGATTTAGTTGACTATGTAAGGGTAGTTTTGAATACTACAAACTATGAAAGGAAAGATATAAAAGAAAGAAATAAATATGTAGAAAGGAACCTTGGTAGATCAAATATGAAATTAAGGAATATTTTTGATGAATAACCTTGAAGTATGCTTGAGAAACCTATAAATTGGGTTGACAAAATTGATCAAGTTGTACAAGAACCTACTAAAAAAGTGTTGAAACTATAAGGGATTGAATGGGTTGACCTAGTAGGCTGAACTAGATGTTTGAATGGCTATAAACCTAAACTAGGTTGATTTATTTGTCTATTCTTAGAAACTTGTGCACAAAAAAAATAGTTGGGTCGATAGAATCAATCTAGTACATTAAAATATATGATCAAAATGATGATCAAAAGAATGACTAAAAGAATGAAAAAGTGAAAGAAATATTGAAAGGGTTATTTTCATGTTGGGTTCACTAGAATGTATGTAATCAAAAATGATTCATGTCTATAAATCAATCCTGGCTCAGAGAAGATAGATCATACCTACACTTTTGATTGGGGATATACTTGTTAAGCAGGAGCATGACCAATATGGGGATCCACTAGACATGATTAGGGGATCACTTGTATCACTTACCATAACATATCGTGATAGGAAGCTTTCTAAAGCCTACAGTCTAACACAATCACATAACAACCCTAATAGAGTCCTAAGGTTTAAAACATTCACTCTATTCTAATAACAAGAAAGTAAATCTAATCTAGTACACACCAAAGCTTGTGGCACAAAGTGGGGGTTAGAAGCAATGTAACAAACTACTAAACTAAACATGTATTAGATGACATATACTCACATCAATATATATAGAATCCTAATATATGGGAGAAGAATACAAATGCATTATCTATCTACTCTTACAAAGGAGAAATAAAGTTAGGAATACTTACCTTTGAGGACAAACCCGCTGACCCTTAATCTGTTCATTGGCCAAGGTGATTCACAAGAGATTATTGTGGTATGTAAGGATAACCAAGATAAATCAGATCTAGGCTACATAACCTATCTAAGCATCCAAAATACTTCTCCACAATACAAGATCCATATCTCTAAAGAAAGTATGAAACCCTAAGCTTTATTCCTCAAGTATAATGGTCAATAAGCAGATGTTCGCTTACACTTCTTCACTAATAATTCTTCTCTAATGAAATGGTGGGAAATGAAATTGTATATATAGGTAGATCTTTCCCTAAATCTTCCCAAGAATGTTGGTTGTATAGAGTTGACCTAGTCAATCTAGTGTGTTTTTGGGGATAATTCACTAGGCCTGTGCTAGGCCGGTCAAAAGGCTAACAAACCAAGAAAGTGAAAAATACCCCTAAACTGTACTGGGTTGACCCAATCCACCCAATACATCTAACTATCCAAAAGGGAGTTAAGGAAATAAAATGGGGGATGGAAAGAAGAAAAGACTGGAATAGGTAGGACTGAGAAGAATAAGATTAGGGTTAATGGTTTTAGGAGACAAGTGTGTAGATGGTAAGTGGCAAAAGGGAAAACAATCTTATGAAGCACTGATGGTCGACCCACCCTTTTCTCTATGCACACCTTAAGGCATGCACTTAGAGATATTGAGACACGATGGGTTCTTGCAAGATAAAAAGTGTCAATAATCAATAAAATTTTGATAATATTATGTGTATACACCTAATAGGCATAAAAAGAGAGAATACATAGCAGTGCTTAGATGGGGGATAACAAAAATATAATTAAAATATTTTTTATCATTTAGGCTCACCTTTGTGATGTACAATAGGAGAGCTTACACATTTTAATTTTCTCACACACAACCAATCAAAGTAAGTAAAAATTATTTTAGTACACCAAATTGAAATGTGGGTTTGTTTAAATCACTAATACCAAATATTATGTGTTTGTTTAATTAAATTTTGATCTTAAATGGGTGAAAATTATGAAAGGAGATTATTATTTTGATAAAAAATCACCCTATTAAGTGTAAAACCTACACAAAATATAATAAAGATGAATTCGTTAGTAACA
Source organism: Torreya grandis (assembly GCA_037957365.1). Taxonomy (NCBI): domain Eukaryota; kingdom Viridiplantae; phylum Streptophyta; class Pinopsida; order Cupressales; family Taxaceae; genus Torreya; species Torreya grandis. The sequence goes on along the minus strand of JARHVA010002443.1, from coordinate 1,098,390 downwards.
GGGTGTTCCTGCCAAAATACACTACAATTCTACCAATGTCTGACAAACACATAAACATTCAAATGTGAATCTTTTATTACTAGGGTGATTCCATCATATCTTGAAAACATAGATAAAATTTAATTCTAATAATATTAGTGTGATTCTACCAAAATATAAGGTGATGTCTCTATTCAAAAGTAATCTCGCCAAACAAGAGGGTGATTCCACCAATGTCTCAAAACACTAATATTTTTTATGGTTGTGTGAATTTTTTTATGTCTTTGTTTTGGCACAAACGAGAGATAAAATAGATAGCTAAGTCAAAATGTATGGATTATAAAAGGTATTCAATACAAAAACATTTCTTAGTGTGAATCTACCAATATATAAGGCACATTTACCATTTGACACATAAATTGGCCAAAACACACAACAAATCTACCAAAACATAGAAACAAAGGAAAATTTGCCAAAATGCAAGTCAAATCCAACACTTTTATGTGTGAATCTACCAAAACAAAAAAAAAGGTGAATCCACCAAAATAGAGGGTGAATCTATCATTTTTGTGTGCAAATCCACTTAAACACAAAGCAACTCTTCCAAAGTCTTGAAAACATAAATTTGAGTGTATTTTGAGAAATTTTTGATGAAATTTGGCTCAAAATAGCTTGAAATTCCTTGGTAAAGAGGATAAAATGACTTCAAATATGGTTTTGAGGCATCCTCATGTGCCAAATGTTACATCAAGAATAAATACTAGTTTTGTTAGTAAAAATAAAAACATATTGGAATGTTACGTAATCAATGCAAGTGTCCTCATATTGAGTCAAAGGGAATGAAAATGAATAAAACAATTTATATACCTTCACTTAACCTCTTGTTGATATTATTTGATCTAGATGTCATGGGTGTGTAATTAAAATTCATGATAGATAACACATGATCAAATGGATAGCATAACCCCCTTACAAACTAGATGATTTGGCTTGGTCGATGATACTTGATTTATAATGATTTTCAACGTCACTTTTTTATGTATCAAGACTTGTTAATAATGAACGATTCCTCTATTTATATCTTTTGTAAATTTACATAGACTATCGATCTTGGTTTAATATATATGGTTGAATATTGGTCAAATTGAATGGTTGAGGGAGGCATGGGCCATGTAAGACTTAGCATTGATGAGGCATGGGCCAGGTATGTGCTTGACTTACCTTTATATTTGGAATATGTATGAGTATGATTAGAGTTTGTCCCCCCTACCTCATGATATCATGATTTGGAGGTCATGTGTTGACTTCATAATTTATTGTATTTATTTTATTTACATAAAATATAAAATGTGCATTATGTGGTTTTTCCTATTATTGATGAGATTAGCTAATTAATAATGAATAGTTAACTAATGTGATGTGATGTGATTTTGTGGGATTTGATATGGTTAGTCATCATAATATTATTCAATGGAGGGGAGGGTGGAGGATGAATAGTGGATTGGCTAGGGATGTTGGTGTAGATAGAAGATTGATCAGGGGTTTAGGATGATGTTAGTATGAATTAGTAAGATAGTTAAAATTGACATGGAGTGTTAGATTTTATGTGTCTATGATTACCATAAAATATAAGGTAAAGAGATGAATGGAATATTGTGTTTAGGGCCAAATAAGGATTGTATGAATGGTTGGTGTTTCCATTTGGGTTAACAAATTCCCCAAGTACATATATGAGGTTGATGAATGAAAATTTTAATCCATTTCTTTGAAGATTTTTTACAGTGCATATAGCTAATACACTAAATTTCAAAGAAATAAAAGAGGAGCATTTTTAACATCTAAGACAAGTCTTATAAAATTTACCCCAAGATATATTGTTGATAACCCTAAATAAATGTTTGTTCATGAAAACAAAGCTAGTGTTTCTAGGCTTTATGATTTTACAATAAGGATTGAAGATGGATCTTGAGAAGGTCAAGGCAATATTAGAATGGCCTACACCAACAAATGATATTTAAGTAATAATATTTAATGGTTTAGTAAGTTTAACAGGTAGTTTTATTATAAATTTTAATGGAGTGTATGCACATTGACAACATGCATGAATAAAGGATTGTTCAAGTGGACATCCTAAGCCATAAATAGTTTTGTAATATTGAAGAAGGTCATAAAGAATAATGTGTTAGCATTTTCAAATTTTGAAAAAGTGTTAAAATTTGAATAAAAATTGGTATTGTTTTGAGTCATGAGGGAAGACCAATGAGTTTTTTAATGAGGTAAAATGGAAATATAATGTATGATCAAGAATTATATATTTATAATTCAAGTATTGAATAAGTGGAGGCACTATTTGCTACCCAACAAGTTTGTATTCTATACAGACCATCAAACCTTAAAGTTCATAAAAAACTATAATAAGTTCAATCATATAAAAATAGATTTCAGTACTTTTGGAGTTACTCATTTTTGCTTAAGTTGATATCAATCCAATCAAATAAGGTACATGGTTCATTAAGTAGGAGAGTTGTGTTTTTGAACACTATGTTTATAAAGATGATTGGGTTAGATAACCTAAAGTAATTACATAAATAATATGCAGATTTTGCATAAGGTTGGAGAGATTGTAAATAATAATGAGTAAATGGGAGATGCCCCTACGAAGATTTCATAACCCAAGAGGATTCTTGTTCAATAAATAAGAGTTGTGTATTCCACCAAGATTAATAAGGGGGAACCTCACAAAGGAATTACATGGTGTAAAATTAATAGGTCACTTTAAAATAAATAAAACCTTGGTGCTACTAAAGGAGGGTACTATTGACCAAGTATGACTAACATTGTGAGAAAATTTGTGGGAAGGTATAAAGTATGCCAACTAGTAGAAATAAAAAATTTGAAAACCATATTGTATACACCATTGCTATATGTGAAGGACCATGGGAAGAATTGGCCATGGAATTTGTTCTTGGATTGTGTTGGCATTGTTATTCTAGAAATTACCAACATGATATTCCTTCCATGCACTCTTTAACATTTAACAAATTGAGTCAGCCATCAGCATATCATGCAAGGGGACCTTGCACTCTCACTTAAGGAATAGAGAGAAGAAATCGATGAAGGTCAAGCTTAGTTGTGTGCAATAGTAAGTGGGTGGGATGATAGTCTAAATCAATTTGGCACATACACATTTCCCCTATGTCATACTTAACATTATCTTGAATATACTTAAATTCCTATTGATTCTATTAATCAACATCATAACAAGATTGACTAAGTAACAATTAAACTTGATAAAACAACAAATCACTAATGAACTTAGGCAAACATTGTTTAGATAATCACACAACTTTATTTATTATCTTCTCAATGTTACTTAATTTTTTAAGCTTTAAAATACACTCATATTGCTCATAATGTTGTTTCTCTCTCATTAGTCATATCTCTATCCTAATTTAATTCTATATTACATTATATATCTTTTATATAATTCGGTATCCTATCTGTAATGTTTAGAGTTACCTAAACTAGTAGTTCTTTAGCATAAGTGTTATTATATCCTATATCTATCCAATTCATCATCTAAATCTATAACTCTATAAACTCCTCCTTCATGTCCTTTACCTTTTATAGGCTCTTAAAATCCTTATTTTCCTCCAACTATAACCTCCTTATAGTTATTATGTTGTTTTTCCAACTTGGTAGTTAATGTGTGTGTTGTTCGATTCCATCTATTATTATCACTTCATAAAAATATATCTAGATATGTTGTTAAACTCAACTTATGTCATTATCCCCATTGATCTCCATTGAAGTTCCTACATCCTAAAATTTTTGTGTCTGGGTCATGTTGTTTTGTCATTTAGTGAAAGTTGTCATGGTTTCTGGTAGTTTATGCATATTATGCTAAACGTCTATTTTGGGTACATGTACAATTTATTATTTAAGATTGTGTGTGCCACTTAGTTATTGGCAATGTTATGTCTTTTCTTGATGCATGCTTGTATGTGTTAGTGTTTGGGACTTATCCAATTTTGGGGGCCAAGATCACCCCACACTAAACAAGTTATCCATTCCAAGATAACCAGTTGATTTCTTTTTTGATTTCCTCATGTAATCTAGTAGCTTGTGAAGCTACACCATAAATAATTATTTCATTTGAATTTACACTTTTAGATAAGCCTAGTTTTGTATAAATCCTCATGTGACACTTTCCATTGTCCTTGTGGTAAGTAAAAATTTTCATGATCTCCTCAATTTTTTCCCCTAACTTTAGCTATTTGAACTCACACCCACCACTGTGGAATGACTTGGGTTTAGTTGAATGTTATTTTCTGTGTTCTTAAGGGCATGTTCCCCCTTTTATTTCTTATCAATTCTCCTCTAAGATGATGTCAGCCTCTTTATTTTAGTTAGCATGTCTATTATACGTAGGTCTCATTCACTTGATGGTCCTTTCTACATCTCACCATTCACCTCTTACACATTATTTATATCACCCTTGTGCCCTTATACACTCCTCTTCCTCAACACGCATAATATATTGTGTAAGAGCCTTTACATCTTAGTAGCTTATTCATATTTCTAAGCATCTACTAACTTGTCTGGGATCCTCAACCTCTACCTCTGATTGGGTAAATTAGCAACATATTATCACCTTCTAACAAGTTTAATTGAATACTACCAAGGATAGTAGTGTAAAGACCTATTGTCTCCTCTCTTTGCCTCACCATTTGGCCTTATTTTTGAAGTCCTATCATATCCTAGGCGAATAACTCCATAACACATTCTCTTGGATTGTGGTGTTACCAATTTTCATCAATTAAAACTACATTCATCATTCTTCATCCTCTTCTTCTTCCTCTCCAAGCCTTATTCATGTGTAGGTCTTCTCAAATATCCCTACATCTTCTCCTATGCTTCCCTCCCTCTACCCATATACATTTTATGGAGGGCATTAAATCCTTCTTGAATCATTTCTTGCGTGGTTGCTCCACTCAATCAATGGTCTTCTTGACCTCATCCATGTTGCTTCTATGTCCTTGATCTTCATGTGATCTCCCAAATGGATGGGAGTCAAAACTTCATAGCCTTATTTGTGCAAACTACCAACACAAAAATATGTGGAGCCTCTAAGTTCCTCAATTTTTTGATTGAAATAGGTCTTCTTCAGATTTATCCTCAGCCATGGTTGTATTATTTGAGCTCTTCTAGTCTACATAGCTAGGCCCTTAGGCCTTTGTCCTCATCTACCCTCTGAGTATTTTGACTTATCCACACAACTCAAAGCCTCTTGGATTATCCTACAATATCTCCTATAGAAAACTTTAATAACACTACCCTCTTTTCACCATTAACTTCCTTCAGCATAACTTCATTTGGATGTTTTTGTTATGGGCCTAATACATGTATTTATAGCTGTAAAGGGAAAAGTCACTGGTTAGCTTCGTGTACAGGGAAATAATTTTCCTTTTGCTACGTCTATAGCCTATTTTCACCATCTATACTTAGGATGGCCTGGTTGAGTCATACATTGGGTTCTAAGATTTTGATAGGTAACATGCCTTAGTCATGCCTCAAGCCCTTCCAGACCTATCCTTCCCTTACTTTGTCACTCCTTGATTTTCTCAACTCTATCAACAATTAATTTGGATAAACCTTTTAGATCTATCATCATTTCATCTCCTTGGTCCAATAACCACCAATTTTCACTTTACCTAGTTGGCCAACTGGCCATTTGTTGTGTTTTGTCATGGGGCTTAGCACATGTCACTTTGTATTTACCCTTAACTTGTTCTACATGCCAACTTCTACATGTTATCCTCCTCCTTCTTCACATGTTTAAACTTGCCTCTTCCTCTAAATGTTATTTTTCCTTATCCATTCCCAGGGTGCCCCATCCTTCCATTTTATTGGGCATTGTCTCTATCCCACACTAAAACATGCACTTGATCATCTATCACAACAATGTTTCTTTTTTGGGTGCCTTATGCACATAATTACATATTTTTAGGTGGTAAAGAACACCTTTTATAATTTGAAATCACTCCCAAACTAATAAATATACTTAGACATCTAGCAATTTTGAATTTCAAAAGAAATCCCCTGCTTGACTCCCTAGATGAATATTAAGAGGTAAGAAAGTCTTATTACAATCTACACACATCTACCACATGTAGGAACTACACTACCCTATCAACAAAATTTATTGAAAGCAAATGGATTTAAAATACTTCTTAAAACATGGTGTAAGATATATTATTACACATTCAATCTAATATGATAAATGATGAAACACACATGTGATATTTCATCACTACTAGTGTGTGGTCCATGGCCCTATAGTCTCATACACTGATTATTTATCTTGACCCTAGGGCATATGATAGCTTGTTCTTTGGCCTATAAAAGATGGATTTGCTTGCTAATTTGGGGCACCTTCCTTCTTTTAGAGATGATAGGTGTATGTGGCACCTAAACCTTAGTTATATTTAAAGGTTGTCTCACCCTCATGTTCTTTGAAGTTTTGTGGCCAATACATGTAACCCATACTAATGGCATGGAGAGTTTCTTAGGATCTTGTCTCAGTGTGGCACATAGACTCCAATTTTTCTCTTTAGTGGAAATATCAACTTTGGTATATAGTCCCTTCTTCATGTTTTGGGATTGGGATCATAACCATATAATTCCACATCTTCGGTTGGACCTTATACAAGATGGTGTGTTCTTGGTGTGTATCACCTTGCACACAAGTTCAAACATGGGGTTCAAGTGTATCACCCCACATGTACTCCTAGTAACCTCTATGTGTCATGTTATACATGCTTAAATCTAGATTTATATGTTAAACTAATCTTATACACTTGAAAAATATATCTCAGGGCTCTACCCTTCACTTTGACCTTCCTTATAGCCAAAAGGCTTGCATTCACCATCTCACTAGGTCTATTTACTTATTTATTAGTCTAACCATGATTATTCTAATTATCTAGATCACTTGTAACCATAGAACACCTAAAATTTGATATATATCCTTCATTGTTAGTTACAAATCTTTAAAAAAATCTTTCATCCTAAATAGTTATGTTCAAGATAAGATAGTAGCATCGACATTATTGTGCCCACTCCAATACAAGTGTCAATGCCATATAAACACTCAAATTTAGAAATCTTTTGATGTGTATGAGTCAGCCTAAGCATGTCATTAACCCTTTTATGATGATCATGTCAAAAGAGCTAGTATAAATACAAATCTAAGCTTACTCAATAATCATCTGGAAAAATATCAAACAATCACCTCTCAAGCTTAGACATACTTTTAAATTTCAAAGTACATAATTAATTTATTTTTCCCTATACATCCCTATTTGTATATGAATTATAGGAACAATCACACTATAGGTTTGAATCACTCAAAAGGCAACCCATGATCCATATTTGTCAAGTTACAAGTTATATCATTACATGCACTCACATATAACATTTTACACTATTGTTCACACACATACAAACACATGGGAGAGAACTAAATAAATTTGAGGCCCTCTTTGGAGTATTGGCTATGTAGGTAGTTCTTATTAACATAGGGGTATTTAAGGTTAGCTCAACACTGTGAGCCCTCTAACCCATTTTTTGGCAAGGAAACCTAACCTACGATGGATAACTAGGTTTTGAGATATAAACAATGATACAGAACCTACGCATGATATCCAAATACATAAAATGAAAGGTGACAAAAAACCCAAAAGCCCCAAATTATTGCATCTTGATATAATGAGCATTTTGTACAGTATAGCTGGGGTGAGATTTGGACAATACCATCAACATAAGTGTCCACAGGGTGATGTAAGTGTATAAGCAACCAAGAAGAATACTTTTAGAATCTAATGATTGGTTTTTGAACATAAAAAAACCTATTTACATAGTTATACATCTCAAATCCATCTATACATCATTATATAAGCTAAGTATTATTTATTCTTCATGATTACACAATCAAAATATTATTTGGCATTATACTTACCATATTTAGTATTTTTGTAATTTATTACTTAAATTGAATATCATAAACTGGATTATTTAATTAGCTTACTTTTAAGAATATTTTTATTCACTATTGAATATATTATTCCTTTTTATCCCTTGATTCTAAAAATGGTTAAACACATGCACCCATCGGTTTCTAGTAATGTTTATAATCTCCAAGTCAGCTTCCACATCCTCCCATCTCAAGGTGCTCCCCACTTGGCCTTGCACTTCCCTTGCTTTGTGTGGTGATGTTTTATACATTTTTAAACAAGTCCTCAAGATCCACATGTTCAACATATGTGATACCTTGTTTTATAGTTATAAAGTTCACCACACACTCACTTTTATTCTCAAAGCTCATGTAGTACTATATAAAGCACATGTTCACTTTGTAAGAATAACACCATGGCCTTCCCAATAATGTATGGTGGTTTTATCTTGAGGGATGAGCTATCATGTAATAGTAAGATCCCCATTGAAAAGCTTTATCACCTCAAAATTAACATTGAATTTGACATCCATGATCTAGATGGAAGCTTCATGTAGGATCCTTATGGGTTTTGCTTTGGTCTTGCTGACCATGAACAAGACATGAGGTGAGAGTTGTAAAATGAGACTTCACATATTTTATCATGTGTCTTATGTGAGTACATTCACTTCATCTCCAATATCCATCAATATTTCATAGACTAACGATCCATTGATTAGCATCCACAAGAAACTCTCAATCATAGCTTACACTTTATGTGATCTTTGTATTATGCCCTTGTGTTAGGTCTAAAATTAAGGCATATGCTAGTTGCACATTATCACATTTCACCAAGAGGATCTTCAACATTAGAATCATCCCCTTATTCCTAAAAGAGATAACATGTTAGTAAGCTCACTAAATTACTCTTCATGGGCTCAGAGTTCTCTCTAAGCTTTCTCCTTCAGCTCTTAGGTGAGTTAGAGTTCTCCCTATAAGCTTTGGATTAAATTAAAGTCCATGCTCAACACCTCAATTTGTCATGATCCATATTGGAATATTCTAAGGCAATCTTTGGGTGCCCTAATTTGGATCATCATCCCTAAGGATATTCCAAGATGCACCATAGAAGACATATCATTTTAGCAAGCTCCCCAACTTGCTCGTCATGGACTCAAAGTTTTTTCTAAACTTTCTCCTTTGACTCCCAAGTGAGTTGGATTTCTTATTATAGGGTTTGTATTACATGCATGGACCTACTTATCACCTCTATTTATCATGACTCATCTTAAGAGCTTGCAAGGCAAGGTTTGAGCATACTAATTTGTATCTTCATCCCTTAGGCTTGTATCTTAGTTTGGCCTTTATACTAGGAGTTGTTGGTTTTTGCACAGTAGCAGCAATACTCATCAGGGCCTAGACCTTAGCTCTAGTATTATTCTTTTTCTTATGTTCCCTTGACTTATGTGTACATCATATCATCCCAACACCTTTCTTAGGATTACCCTTTTACATGATCTTCACATATAGGTCTAAGTAGTCTTCAACATTATGTGCACCATGACAAGATGCAAAAGTGGGATAATGGGGAAAATCATGTTGAAATTGGTCCAAGGAACCACACTTGTAACAAGAGCATTGTGTAAACTTGCCTTCATCACATCCTCTAGTGTGACCTCTATTTCCATGATACTACCCATAGTAGTCATATCTAAGGTTTTCTGATCTGTACCTTGATGGTCTTACAACAACATGTTATGCACTTTGATATTATACCTCATGAAATTCATTTATCACCCTAAAATCATAAATATTGTGGGTGGAGGTGAGGCAAATATTGAAATACAAAGACACCTTGGTCTCAGTCATGTGTTGTATAAGAGATAAGTAATGGGTGTCATAGCCCTTATGGCATATTTCATTGGAGTTTATTAAGGTGTTCACACTACACCTAGAGTAATTATTTTGGTTGTACCCCTCCACATTGCAATCAATGCACCATAAACCAATGTGTGTGTTATGTGCTTAGTTGTTCAAAATATACTATAATAATGATTCCATTATCACAACTTATACCTCCATTATTGGGTTGCCTCCTATGTCCACTATGCCAACAATCACTTGTTTCTTTGCATGCAATTCAAACTCCTCTTCATGAATCTTGCTCTCATTCTCATGCATAATTCATGTACTTATTCACAATTGATGCACCTCATTATGCATTACTTCAATCACAATCTAGCATACTACTTCGCTCATAGTACTCACTTATAGACTCACATTCCCACACTTGTCTTTGCTCCAGCACATCCACATGTCAGCTTACTTTGACCCCATGTCTTGTCAGGTGGCATTTCCAATCGAGTATCTTGTCAATTGAACTATAAGTCTCCACCAAAATAGAAGCTCAGTCATCACCCAACCAAGAAAATGAACCACCTTAATAATCTTCTCAAAAGCTAACAGTAGTTTTAATTGATCTTGTATTATTTATATATAAATATGTAATATACACATCCAATAAGGGTTCAATGACATACATAGTCATAACACATATAATATGTTCCATGTATCTACTCTATAACACATGCATTGTATCATATTGTACCATTTTCCTTGTTTTGCCTATTGAATAGAAGTTACAATTCTTGCAAGTAAAAACTTTTACTCCATTGAATATGTTTAGTTTTATTCTAACTAAATTAACTTTGTGCATTTATTCTACATAACCAAACTCAATTTTCCCCTACACGCTTGGTCTTGGGCCCCACGGTATGGATCATTGATATCAAAGCTACAAGATCTATTATTTTTTATGCCTACATATGAGCATAACTTGAGAAAGAAGGTATATCAATTGGCTATGTTTCATAATATATAAAAGAAATGCCTACATATGAGCATAACTTGAGAAAGAAGGTATATCAATTGGCTATGTTTCATAATATATAGATGAACAATTTACGAAAATTAATATGGATGACACTCAAAAGTAACTTAAGGTATCCCCTTTTGAAATCTCATCACCGATGCACTAGAGGCATGGCGCACCAAAAATTTTGGCCAATTTTTTGAGTTGATGGTATAACTCAGCTTGATGCCTTCTACTACACCTCTGCAGTACACTCAACAATGGTTTCAATAGAAAACTCCCTTCAAAGTTTAAATCAATCTCAACATCCATTTATTCAAAGGCATGATTGACACCAAATCATTAGATACTTATATTTGACAAATCAAGGCATACTTCTCAGTCAATCACATTACCAATGCTGAGAATATCACCTTCATCATACTGAAGATATCCATTCTAGTTGGTCACTAGTGGGAAAAAATTAGTACCTAGAATATACAAGAGTTAATTTTATGTTGACCCGTCAAATAGTAATAAACTCATAAATTTACATCTCAAATAATATTTCACACCAAAAATATATCATAGTATTTTTTTAATATTATTTTTATAAAGCATGTGAAAGCTTATAAAGCTTCACAGGGTGGTTGTGTGGAAACTTTTCTTGTAAACCAAATTATTTATTAACAAAGTAAAAACTAACAAATCATTAAAATAATTAATTTTATATCACAAATGATCCAAAAAACTCCCCCTTGATCCAAAGGGGTATAGTATATGAATGAACTAGATAAATGACTCTAAATTCATCAAAGAAACTCTATCGTAACCATAACTGGTATACTGTACCTCTGGCACTGACCAAAAAATATGTCACTCTATAAAGAAGCCTTCCCCTATGAGTTATAGCAAAAAATGGCTGATGAACATGATCAAGGTATGTTCATCCCCATTGATCATCATATTGTACTATAGTATAACACAATCAAGCATGTCCAACTACATCAACCCACATAAGGTCCCACATAAGAACCCATCAAAGTGATAAACCCATACTCTATATGGCACATCTTCCTAAAGCCCAACAAATACTAATGACATTTGATCAACATTGTTGGTGATAGCAACCCCTATCAACTTATACTATCATTGATGACTGATTGAAGTCTAACCAATGCCTAAATCTTCTCCCTCTATTAGGTGAGAGGTGAGAAAATATGCATGAAGAGAAATAAAAACAACTAACTCTATCTTATCCATGTCATGAATAGTAGATATAGAAATCTAAAAATGGAACTAAAACCAAGAACACAAGCCAAAATTTTCTATGCAAACATTTAACCCATACTCCAAAAAAATAGCTAATTAGAGAGGGTATTATCCTCCAGCGTCCAAGGATCATCCAGCCTCCAGTTGTCATTTAGATGGTGTTAATAAAAAGGATCATAGGACATGTATTAGATGGTGTGTTTGTCAATAGCACAAGCAAGAGGTGTGATTGTCAGAATTTTCATGTTGAAGGTGTTGATTTCCATCAAAAATACACCTTTATACATTAGTTTTAATATATTTATTGTAAAACTCATATAAGGATACTTCAAATTACAAAACTAACCATTCCAAAGTGTCCTTAATATCCAAAAACCTATAAATCACATGGTCATATAAGCATCTTCAAACAAAATAGTGATTTATCAAAAAAAGTTTCATAGTACAAGTCACTCAATTACAAACATGATAATATTAAATGTGACCACAAATCTGAGCAAAATTTATGCTTCAGAAGTTTGATCTCTTGACCTCTTCTAGTAAACAACTTACAAAATAAATTTGACCAATCCATCTACAAACATTATGATATCATGGAGAGAGAATATTGTATTTAACCCTGATTTATTTGATTTAGAAAATAAAAAATAAATATTTACATGTAAATAAATATGTTAGCTTTTTACTTGCATACAAAAAAGAAGTTACTCACACCTCTTTTCTTGTTGGGCCCACCAAAAACAAACCTTAGGTTAACTGTTTCACCATTTTTTTGTATTATTATTATTTGTACTACTTCAAAAAAGTCATATAAGTCCAACATGGAATTTCAAAATTATGTCATATTTCTCTTCAACCTTAATGCTTTCAAGTCTTCTATTTTTATTGCAACACATAAATTCCAAATTTTGTTTAATCTAAGTGAGTGGAGATGACATTGCAATGGATGTTAATTATTCTCTTTGGCTTCACGCCCAGTCATACAGCTTTGGTTTTGATTGTCATGTAGATAAAATGTTGGCATTGATCAAAATAAATGGAATTACAATTTATTTCAAAAAATTTGAATTTATCTTAACCATACACTACTTACCTAGTACAAATAACAAGATTTTATAGTTTGATGAAGAGCCATTATCTCATCACATAAATTTTTGACAATGTATAATGATGAAAATATTAAATATTTCTTGTTCTTTCACATTCAGTTTTGCATTTATCTAAGCACACTATTGATGGTTAAAATTGTGCTTGTTTCTAACACCAACAATGGGAAGTTTCAAGATGTGGGACTTGCGACTTGAAACAACCTCTAGATTTTTAAGAAGCTGGTCTCTTCTTTATATCGAGTGTATACTGGGAAAAGGGATAGGAATTTTAACAAAAACACAAATGAAAAGAAATAAAATTTAACTATGGCGATGTGCCTAAATGTAATTTGACCCTTAATCTGAGCACAGTGAAACTACATGTAAGATTCAATTACATTTAAGAGCAAGCAAGGCATGATCAATGTAAAAGATGAAAACAATAGAAATAGAGGCTCACAGTTTAGAATACTTTTGCAGTGACACAAAAAATATCAACAAAGGCACAGGATTCAATCTTCTCATTAATTCTCCAGTCACATAAGAGGCACAAAAACATGCACAGTTACATAAACTTTCCAACTTAAGAAAATAGAACAAAGGCAAATGATATATCTAATCATAGCTCTAGAAAGTCTAAAACTCTTGACAATAATTCTCTCAGAAAATTCTCTCTAAGTATCTCTGGCACCCTCAGTGATCTCTGCACCTCTATTTATAGCCTTGGATTCACTCCGAATTGTTTGTATGTTCCTAATCTAACGGCTCAACTAAAATCTAACCAAACTGGAAGTGTCTAATAGAAGATATTTCTTAGATTTTGAAATGCTCTGTCTTCTGGTAGTTCATTGGCTAAAACAAATTGTAGGACACTCCCTTCTATTAAACGAAAGAGGACACTTGGCCAATTCCTTGAAAACCTTCTTATTACTTAGGAGACACTAGAGAATGACACTTGGCATGTTTTGTAGCCTTACTAAAGACACACGGTGCTCTCCACTTTAGCTATACTCTTACTATATCTTCGCTCAAGAACGTTCTACCTTTGACACCTGTCGCAATCCACTTCTTCAAAACTTTAACAACTTAACAGAAAATAAGACACACAACATTTCTTACCTGAGCAACTTTAAAAGGGGCATAGGGATAGGTGGCGATTTCTGCTTGCCTCAACAAAAGACACATGGCAATCTTCACTTTACTTCACTAGGGATATGTGGTGATCTCCACTGCTTTTAGCCACCTTTTGAGAAACCTACAAAAAGTGACATGTGCTGGTCTCCATGTCACTCTATTTATATTATAGAAACAATTAGGCCTCATTTCATATTTACATGGACAGCAACACTTGGTAGCTTCTGCTTGCTTCAAAAACAAAATTTGAGACCCACCATAGTCTTTACTATATCAGTGAAAAAAATGAAGATAATTCAGAGGTTGACACGTGGTGGTTTTTGATCTCTTTAGCTAGGATATGTGGTGTCTTTTGTCACTTTTAGAAAAGAAAATTTGAAACCTTTCGTGATTGCCACTTGGTGCCCTCCGCCTGATCCTGATACTTAGCTTGTTGAAACCTTCTGCTTAAAAGAGATTTAAAATGTGGATACTGATATGAAATGTAGATGCTAACACTTGTCATGTTTCGCTAAGTTACTATGAAATACATGGCACGTCCGGACCAACTTATAAAAATTATGAAAGGTGCCTTGGCCGATGACACTTGGTAGCTTCCACCTGAGTTTGACACTAAGAGAAAAATGAGTCAAAAGGAAATTCGAGCCCATGCTCTAAGTGCAAACTTTGCCATCTTGAACCAAAGTGTGCGGGAATAAAATTTTACAATGCGCAACTAAAAATCAGAATAAAATGTAGAGTAATTTTTACTCTACAATTATTAGCGACCCCAAGGACTTTTGAGCCTACTCAAAAAGAAACCATAATTCCTGCTAGATCAAATTTGTCAAAATTATAGCTTCAGCAATGTTGTTTGATAAGCAGACCATTCATTGTCAGATAACCCCTGCTTATTCTACAATTCATTGAAGGCTAAATCAAGGTTAATAATATCCTTGTGTGAAAAATTCTATAAAAGTTGAACCGTAGCCTTCAATTTGAATTTGAGCATAGAAACAAGAATCAAAATTGATTCTACGTTAGGTACAGATGAGTCATCCCTCAAATCCTAAAACACTATTTGATCATTCTACTTGACCAATAGAAAAGGTTCAATTTCATCTACCATCAACATGGTGTTGTCATTAGGAAATAGAGAAGGAAGACTTAATTGTACTAGGTCTTCAATGTGTTGTTTCATTTCACTGATTCCTTCTTTCATTATGTCGAGAAGCTCTTTGCAACTGATGATTGTGGAATTGCAATTGAGAACCTCATTCACTCGTTTAGTAATGACCATTCTATTCTCAATTCCTGTTGCTGACAACATTCCATCCATTACGTCATAAATCTTCTGCAGTAGTGTTTTAGAGTCCAATACTCTCCCAAAAATTGTAGCCAGAGTGTTTGCAACTAATTCTCCACCTTTTTGCACAATTTCTATGCATTTAATAGGAAGGTGAGAGAAGGCCTGAGCTAAATATCTATGAAGAGATTCTTTTCCACATGGATTCATATAGCTCCTTCACCAAACTTAACACTGACATTTTTTGGCCTATTGGCTAGCTCCAGTGTTAATTGTTTTGCTCTTTGTTGCTCTGCTTGAAATTGGGCTTGTATAGCCGCAGTATTATTCTATTCACTTAGCAGCTTTTGTTGTAATTGGGTAACTTGTAGCAGGTGTTGCTCGCATTTTTCTTGCAATGCTACTTTTTCCCACCTTAGGGTCATCACCACATCTTTTACCTGCGTTAGCCCTACTTTTAAGGAGTCATTTTGGGCTTGGACTACCCGGTGAGTCTGAAGAGAAACACTATCTTGCAACTGTTTATTCAGATTCTCTATTTCATTGTCTTTTCTATTGATTTTTGTGGTCAAACTATTACAGTTTGCCTTTTCCTTGGCTGAATCAACCTCCATCTTCTATAGCCTCCTTGATGTCTTCAAGTAGTCTTCAGCAACTACGGAAGTGGATTTGGTTAGCAGCTTGATTTTGTCTTATGACCTGAACAAGGACATATCTATGGCCACTGCATTCATTATGTAGTCTTCTAGTTGCATCTGCTCACTTGGCTTGATCACATTTGGTGACATGAGTCACCATTAATTGCTACTGAATGGGTTCAAATTGTGACCACAAATGGGGTGTAGCCAAGGCTTTATTTTCCTTGATCTTCTTTTTCTCTTTTCGAGCTTTCCTTGCCTTCCTAGCAGGATTTGCTTGGGTCTGGAAGGTAGAAGGAGAGGCAATGTGCCCACCCGTAAAAGGATGTCCCTATGGCAAACCATATTGAATAGCCAATTGTTGGCTATGGGAAATCTAAGGGGAAAGTTTCTTGGGAATAGAAGGGGAAAAGTGAGGTAACATTAAAACTTGAGTAGGGATAAATGGGGTGAAGTGAGAAATGGGAACGGTAGAGGTGGTAAGGGATGTCATCTGGCTAGATGGAATCATCATGCCAATAGGAGAAGAAATAGATTGAGAAGGAGGAATAATGTTTACCTAAGGAGCAATTATAGTACTCTGTAATTATTGTGGGGGGTATGCCTCATCTTCTAAATCAAACTGAAATTGCACCCTCTTTCGCTTCTTGGGTGTCTCTTCTTCTGGTTGTGTTTCTTTTCCTTCCACATCTACTACTGTCATTAATGATGCTTGTGGAGAACTAGGAATTTTAATAACTGATGTTGATGAGGAAGCTTTTGGTGGTGAAGGCACCACACTCTTTTGCTTTTCCATGATGCTGAGAGATTGGGTCCAAACTAATATAGTTACTGTAGCTGTAGTTTGCCCTGAGGCCTATGACTCTTGGCTAGATCCTACTCTGGCTTCTGGCTCTACACCTTGTGATGGAAAATTGCTTGTGTCAGGGCTAGATACAGGGGATAGATGGCACTCATCCCATATTTCTTCCCATCTCTCATCTGAGTCGACGCTCCAAAAAGAATGAGTTGTCTGACAAATTTCTTGCCTATATTTCCAATAGGCTTCTATTTTCTCAGCATCCCACTCTTTATTCTTTAATGTCATTCTTAAGACAGAAGTCATTCTGATTTTAGATTCAAAATCCCTTTGCTTAACATAGAATGTTTCCCAGGGTCTATTTTGTGGAAGGGGCAAATCAGTTAATTCAACATAAAAATCAGGAGTATCTTCTCTAGGATTTTTCTTGTTTTCCTAAAAATGGCAGCCTTCATGTGCAATTCTAGTTACAACCCTATTAGTCCTTATCCAGGAAGCTATGAAACCATTTAGGTCAGATACCCATTTGTCTTCTATTAGAAGGAAACCTAGAAAGGCTAGTTTTCTGAGCAACACAACTTCGGCATCTCTGGTTTCTAGTACCATGTTATTTGTCATCCATGGGAGATCATACATTTTTCTCTTCCTCTTCCAAGAGCCATATTCATTATCTATTGTAGATACCTAACTGGTGACCTCTAAGAATGCTAACCTAAGAGTCAAAATCTTAGGTAGCAACGTTGGTTCCCCACAAAAACTATAGACTCTTATAATGGTATGGTGGGATCTAAAATAGAAATCACAAGGAATTGGGCAACTGGCCAGAAGGTTTGAAACACTTGGGAATAGTCTATTCATAACTGGTTCGAGGCTGAGGTGACAAAAAGCAAGCATAACAAATAGTTCCCAAAATTCATATGGGTCACTAGTTTTTGACAAAATATGTGTCCATGCAAACATAGGAATGGTCCTTTGTAAATCAAAACATGGGTCATACATATCAAGATGCATATGTTGGGCAAAAATGTCAGAGTTTTGATACAGCATGAGGTGAAACAAATAAGAAGAGTACCTAAAAACTCCTTTTGATTTGAAATGGGCCAGTTGTTTCACCATTGAGTACGTAATTTGTTCAAAAAAATCAAGCCGATACTCCTGAGTCTTGTCAACGATCTTTAGCCTAAAGAGGATATCCATTTGTTCTCCACAAACTACCATATCATCTTTCATGCCGTAGATGAAAGCCATCATAAATAGTGCATCTTGGATAGCTTGTGCAAACTGGGCTCTTGCTATAGGGAGTGTAGGCATAGTAGTTTCATCATCGCCCATTTGTAATTCAGATCTTAAGAACCTCAACTGAGTATTGATGTTTGCCCACATTCTTTGCATTTTAGCAATGGTGGGAAATGTAGATGTCTTATCATGATACAGGGCTAACATGTCCCTGATAGCCTGCAATGTGATTTGCACTGTGAATGGACCCTGTTGAATGGTGCTTGAGGGTGCATGGAACAAGTCTACGCATAGTTCGACCAAGTCAGGGCATGGATGTATAGCTGGAAAATGAATTGTGCCAGTTGTGAAGTCCATATCCTCATGGCAAATGTCTCATATTTACCTACTCTGGCCCTCTAAAGACACCTTTGATGTTCCCCTTCTCTAAGAGTTTTGTTACTAGCTCTTTGAAGAATTGGGTCCATGACTCCATCTGCATAATCTTTTATCTTTGTTGGGTCACTTGCTTGACCAACTTCAAGGATTCTAGTCCATAGATAGGTCTTCAATGGTTGCATAGGAGCTGAAGCATATGACTTGTTCGCAAGAAACTTGTCAAGGGATTCATACATCCCAGCTCCTTGTGAATATTATGCTCCCTCCATCTCTATATCTATTCTGTGATAATTGGTATGAAATTTTGCAAAATAGAAACACTTTCACTGAAGCAAGTTTACTAGGAATCAAAAATGCAAGTAGCAAGATATTTTCTCACAGATGTAGGAATGTTTGAGAAAATGTAAGCTTTAACTCTTGCTAAGAGGTATTTATTGACCCATCAAGTCTCAAAATGGCATTAAACTCAGATAAACATTAGCAAATCCTACTCAATCTTCATGGGACAATGAGATAGACACGTTGTGCAAGTTGCAGTGCAAGGTACCTTGGGGATTTCTAAAGATTTGGGAAACATTCAATGTGTCAAGAAATTTTTTAAAAATTTTGAAAAACTCTGAGTTGCTGCCTACGTGTTCAAACAACACTTATTTAAAATAAAAGTGGGAAAATAAAAATGGGAAAACAAAGCAATACGGAAAGGGGAAACTATCTAACTATAACACATTAACCAAGTATCTTTATCTCCCTCCTGGATCAAAAGAAGAATTTCTAAAGTCTCCTTCATGACAAGATGACTTATATTGCCAGACAAGTGGTTGAATTGGATGTAGCTCTGGTGGCTTGCTCTCTTTGTATGTCACATTGATTGGCCTGCATTCAAGTGAGTCTGAGTCAAACATGCTTCCAACATATATAAACTTTTCTTGTTCTTGGAGGCTTGTCGAATGCCGGTTCTTGATATTGTCATGTCTTATCAAGAAATTAATGACTATTTGTTCATCAATAGAATCCCTTTGATATATATCATTTATTATCTTGTTTCCTTCTACCTCAAACTCAGATTCTATTGCATGATCATCCTCTTTAATGATTTCAAAATTACCAACCTCTTGAGAGGATAATTTTGAAAGTTTGCAGTAATTTTGCATATGTAATTGAGTCTCAATGTTGTCTTGTTCATCTGCAACCAGCTCACAGCCTCCTTGAAAAATAGTATAACCTGACCCAATGATTTCAAACAAATCATTCAAATCATGATCAAAGAAATGTCCATGCTCCTCCACATCATCTTGCAAAGTAAGAAGAAAGTCAAAAATTATCTCTTCTTCATCAAAGATTAAGGCATATGCTTGTGACTCCTCACTCAGAATATGGAATTCATGTTGAGAGACCAGAGGATTAATAGAAGAGGTATCTTTTGACTTTTCTTCCTCTAAAACATTTGGGATTTTATGATCATCATCAAATATGACGTAAGTGCCCAAACCAATGGAGTCATAATTTCCATATGGGTCACTTTGCATCATAGTTAATAAATGATCATTTTCCTCTTCTTAATCATGTTCATTCCATTCACCTAACTCCTCAACAAAAACCCTTTCTTCTTTATTCATCATAACATGAGCTGCCTCTAACTTTGTGGTTAGTTCATTGGTGATGTGATCCTTATATAGTGGCTCAGATAATATCTCCATCTTTGAACCATATTTGGTTCTTAGGATGAGGTGAGACTAATCAAGGGACATATATCCTCCTATCTTGGTTGTAAAGTCTTTAAAAAAGCATAGGCCAAATACAGGAGGTATGTCTATGACTACTACATCTTGATTTACAATTATATTGGGACAAGCATATAATTTTAATGAGAGTTGTTTAATTCTCCCTATTATTTGTACTACTTCGCCATCTAGCTGCATGACTCCTTTAGTGAGTGGTTCATACTTTATTTTTAAAGCATCAGCTATCTACTTAGGCATTACTATAGTACTATCCCCTGAATCAATCATTGCATTATGCAGTAGTTTCTTGCCAACTATCAAATTTAAATAGAAGGGGTCTGGTTTGGATTTGCTTACCTCTGGTGCATTGTTCACTAGGGTTATTGTCTACAGATGAACTGTGTCTTTGAGATTTTCTTTTTCAGCATTTCTTTCTTTGATAACGGTACATTTAGGCACTGCTTGGCCTTATAGAGCTTCTTGTAGTAGTGTCTTCTATTTATGAATAGCTAATATATCCCATACTGATACTTGTGCTAGAATCTTTTTCAATTGATCCACCACATTTATTGGTCCCAGAGTCTGAGTTCTTTGAAAATAAGGATATCTTGTTTTTTCTTGAATTTGTGCAGGAATCACTTGATTCCACATTGACTGAGGCACTTCTTGTCTGATAGTTGTGTTTCTCTGACCTTAAAATGGAGGATTCTCCATGACTTGATTATTTACAACTTTAGGCTATTCCAACATTCTTCTTTTTGATCTAGTATAATAGTCTGATTGTACTATTGGTTTCTTGGAAGTGGAAGCTTCATTCAAGAAAACTAATTCTTCATCTTCAACCCATGAGGACAAAGCATGTTTTAGGGCTATTTCTTCCTCTTGTTGCAAAGACATCCCTTGCATCTGAGCCATTAGGATTGAATTTTGCATACCAGGAGATTGGTAGACTTGATTGTCACTAGTACTTGATTGTCACTAGTACTTACAAATTGTCCATCCATTCTTCTTTTCTCTGCCACCTTTTAGTGTAGATTACCCATAGGACAATCTCTAGGTGTATGAGCATTATTGCAAGGGAAACACCAGGCATTAGTGTTATCCACATAATTATTTTGCCCTGGAATAATCTCCCTATTTAAATTGGGAGGAAAGTCTGTGAGGTTGTAGGGACTGCAACTAATTGATTTGTTGGCTGAGGGTTATTTTGCCTTTGAGGACCCTGGTATTGGTTTGGTTGTGATGAGAATCTATTTCCTTGATAGCCTTGTTATGGAGGCCTAGGGAGAGGATTTTGCTATCTCTTTATATTAATCAGCTCATTGGAAAATGTCCTTAAAATATTCTTGATATCATCCAGCTCAGATGACTGGGCAGGGATAATTTCTTAAGTAGGTGGTTGAGGATATGTGTACATAGACATGGGTGGAGCTATGGATTTAGGGGCTTCTTGAGGTAATGGCAAGGAAATATCTGGAAACATGGGCATGGGAGGCCTTAGAGGCAACTTTCCAACATCTATCAAATTATTTTTAGTTCTGACTGCATAATCATAAGCCTCTGGCAGAGTGTGACCTCCAAGTGACTGAATCATAACAGATATATCTGAATTCAAAGCCTTAAGATAAAACACTATAGCCATACCTGGTAATGGTTTAGCTATAGCAGAGATTCTTTCTCAAGTCTTTTGAAATTTAGAATTGAAGTCAGTCATTGCTTCTTGTGGTGCCCTTTAGATGGTAATTAATTGTTGTAATAAAGAAGACTTATCACCCTTCTCTTCAAATATTTTAAAGAAAAGATCTCTGAGCTGATCTCATGTAGATATGGTATTTGGGGTCAAGGACCGGTACCATTCTAGAGCTTTCCCTTTAAAATAAGTTGCTAATAATCTTATGGCCACATTTTGTTGTGTGACAACATGTATAGCATAGACATCTGATACATCCTACAGATGTTCTTCAGGTGTTTTGAAGTCTTGCCCACTGAATTTGGGTAGAGCTTTCAGGGCATTCATTGGGATAGGATCCCAAGTGGCTGATGGTATTGGGAGAATCAAAGGGCTACCAGTGTTCCAACTTGCATAATTTCTTGGGGCTATAGGGTCTCCCATATTTGCTCTTGGTATTGGTATAAACTGGTTGACTCTTCTTCTTAGACTAGTTACCAAAGGTGGCAAAAGAATACCTAGATTTACAACAGACTGAGATCTGGTTACTAGTTCGCAGCTCTGACTCCTTGTAGCTCTCTGGTTCATACAATCTTGAAAGAAACTTCAATATAGTATCCCATCACGCATGCCAAAAAATTGTTGATGGTTAAAATTGTGCTTGTTTCTAACACCAACAATGGGAAGTTTCAAGATGTGGGACTTGCGACTTGAAACAACCTCCAAATTTTTAAGAAGTTGGTCTCTTCTTTATATCAAGCATAGACTGGGAAAAGGGATAAGAATTTTAATAGAAACACAAATGCAAAGAAAGAAAATCTAACCATGGCAATGCGCTTGAATGTAATTCAAACCTTAATCTGAGCACAATGAAAATACATGTAAGATTTAATTACATTTAAGAGCAAACAAGGCATGATCAATGTAAAAGATGAAAACAATAGAAACAGAGGCTCACAGCTTAGACTACTTTTGCAGTGACACAGAAAATATCAACAAAGACACAGGATTCAATCTTCTCATTAATTCTCTAGTCACATAAGAGGCACAAAAACATGCACAGTGACATAAACTTTCCAACTTAAGAAAATAGAACAAAGGCAAATGATATTCCTAATCACAGCTCTAGAAAGTCTAAAACTCTTGACAATAATTCTCTGAGAAAATTCTCTCTAAGTATCTCTGGCACCCACGGTGATCTCTACACCTCTATTTATAGCCTTGGATTCACTCTAGATTTTCTGTATGTTCCCAATCTAACGGCCTAACTGAAATCTAGCCAAACTGGAAGTGTTTAATAGAAGATATTTCCTAGATTCTGAAATGCTCTATCTTCTAGCAGTTCATTGGCTGAAACAGATTGCAGGACGCTCCCTTCTATTAAACAAAAGAGGAAACTTGGAAAATTCCTTGAAAACCTTCTTATTACTTAGGAGACACCAGAGAATGACACTTGGCATGTTTCGTAGCCTTACCAAAGACACACAGTGCTCTCTGCTTTAGCTATACTCTTACTATATCTTCACTTAGGAACGTTTCGCCTTTGACACCTGTCGCAATCCACTTCTTAAAAACTTTAACAACTTAATAGAAAATAAGACCCACAGCATTTATTGCCTAATCAACTTTAAAAGGGGCATAAGGACAGGTGGTAATTTTTGCTTGCCTCAACAAAGGACACGTGGCAATCTCCACTTTACTTAACTAGGGATATGTGGCGATCTCCACTGCTTTTAGCCACCTTTTGAGAAACTAGTGGAAGGTGACATGTGATGGTCTCTACATCACTCTATTTATATTATAGAAACAATTGGGCCTCATTTCATATTTACATAGACAGTGACACTTGGCAGCTTTTGTTTACTTTAGAAACAAAACCTAAGACCCACCATAGTCTTTACTATATCGGTAAAATAAAATTAAGATAATTTGGAGGTTGACACATGGTGGCTTCCGCTCTCTTCAACTAGGATATGTGGCATCTTCTATGACTTTTAGAAAAGCACATTTGAAACCTTTCGCGATTGCCACTTGGTGCCCTCCACCTGATCCTGATACTTAACTTGTTGAAAGATTCTGCTTAAAAGAGATTTGAAACGTGGATGCCAATACGAAACATAGATGCCAACACTTGTCACATTTTGTTGAGTTACTATGAGATACGTGGCATGTCTTGACCAACTTATAAAAATTGTGAAAGGTGCCTCGACTGATGACACTTGGCAGCTTCCACCTGAGTTCGACACTTAGAGAAAAATGAGTCAAAAGGAAATTCGAGCCCGCACTCTGAGTGCAAACTTTGCCATCTCAAACCAAAGTGTGTGGGAATAAAATTTTGCAATGCGCAACTGAAAATGAGAATAAAATGTAGAGTAATTTTTACTCTACACACATAAATGACTGAGATATGTCACATTCTCTAGATGTAATAACAAACATGTAGATAAGATACCCAAAATAGAATTATCTAAAGAAGAGAAAAAAATTCAAAGCAAAAATTTCTCAAAATATATAAGTTGAAACCATTCGATACATCAAGGATGAGAGAATCATGTTGAACCCAGATGCACATAAATTGTACCAACCATCTAAAGGCTCTGATGGCTGCTAAAGTATGGAATTGAGAGAAACCAAAAAATAGAATAAATTCACAAATTTATTCAAAATAAAAACATACTAATTTATCAAAGGACGTGCTTTATGTATGGAGCCTTCAATATTTTTTCTATATGGAGCCTTCAATCTTCCATAACCATGTCTTGACCTCCTTAAAATCATGCCATAGATTTCTCTTTTAGGCTCTAATACCACTATTGGCCCCTCGAATAGGAATAAACTCATAAATTTACATCTCAAATAATATTTCACATCAAAAATATATCATAATATTTTTTTAAGATTATTTTTATAAATCATGTGAAATATTATAAAGCTTCATAGGGTGGTTGCAGGGAAACTAACTTTTCTCGTAAACCAACTTATTTACTAACAAAGGAAAAATTAACAAATCATTAAAATAATTAATTTTAGATCACAAATAATACAACATTATAATCAAATCATGGAAGACTTTTATGGAGGCACTAAAGGAGGAATACTACCCTCTTTAACACTTTACAGATGAATACACCAAGTTCCAATAACTACATCAATGTAAGGATCAGTCAATGGAGGAATACACTAACATTTTCCATGACTACTCTATGTATCTGCAAGAGAACTTGATCAAAAATATAAGGTGCTGAATTACATCAATGAACTCTCACCTTATATTCATGTGAAGATGGAGTTCTTGACTTGTGACACTTTGGGACAAGCATATCACAATGATTCCAAGATTTAATCTAAGGTAAAGATGAAAAAGTGTTCCACCTCTTCATCCAACACATCATGCAAGGCATAACCCTCGTACAACTCCACATCATAACATTCTACATAGAATTAATATCACACTTCTCACAAAAGAGAGTAGCCTCCAAAGACTGTACAACCTTCAAAGGCTCCTACACATTCTACTTTAGACAAAGGCAAGAAGAAAAATTGGTACCACCACCATCACTCATCCACCCTCAACAACTCTAAATGTTGTGTGTAGCAATCCCTACTCATGTAGTCTGCATCAAGACCCACAATAATGGACAACATTGATCCATATTCCTCTTATTTGATTAATATCACCACTATGATTGACATCTTTGAGAAGTGTGAACATCTCTTTCACACCATGTTTTTGGTAAAGGGTCAGCATCTTCATGTCATCATAGATAATGGAAATCAGAACATCCTTACACAATCCATAATTTAGCACCTTAGTCTTGTTATTACTACACATCCCAAACCATATTCTTTGGGGTGGTTATAGTAGGGGAAAGAAATACAAGTCCAATGATAATGCACTTTTCAGTACAAATTCAAGCCTATAGAGGATAATGTCACTTATGACATCACACCTTTGGATGTTTGTGACATCTTGTTAGGGAGACCATACTTGTACCACCAAGAAGATACATATCAAGCCAAGCCATAGACTTAGACTATTCAAATATAGGATCACTTATAAAATCTCGTTGAGTCAATGTCCATGACCAAAGTCACTTTGGTTTTTATCAAGCAATGTTGTGAGCTCGTATCACATGCATAGAAGTTTGTGTTACTGATGGGTCAACCTGATGCACTTACACAGCCAAAGATGATGAAGCACACCCTAGTAATGCACAACACTCATACATCTTTGTAGTAATATTATCTCAACAATTTACTAAAATAATAAAGTGAAGTCTTCACATAGCCTAAATTCCTTCCAACACATTACATATTAAAGCACCACATAGATTTGGTTCTTGGATCCCCTCTTCTAAATAGCCACTTATATCATATATTAGTTTGGGAGAATGATGAAGTCTAGTCCTAGGTACAAGAGTTCCTTGATCGGGGCAAGATCAGGCCTAGATCCTCTCCTTGCAAGAGTTTGATAGTCCTCTCACCCAAGAAGGATGGGTATTAGTGGCTCTACATAGATTATCACATAGTCAACAAGATAAGGGTGAATAATTGGTATCTACTACCACACATTAACAACTTTTTAGACTAGCTCTGAGGTGCATAATACTTCACTAAAACTGACTTGAATTTAGGTTACCATAAGGTTCTAATCCATCTTGAAAATGTTTGGAAGACAACATTTAAGACTCAGGAAAGATTGTTGAATGGTTGGTCATGCCTTTTAACCTAACCAATGTGCCAACCACTTTCATGTACTTGATGGATGATCTAATTAGGCCCTTAAACTCATTCATCATCATCTACTTGGATGGCATCCTCATATTTATCAAAACTTGGGAGGATCATATGGAACACATATCATGCATCTTAGATACCTTGCATCAACACAAATTATAGGCTAACGTAGCAAAGTGTACATTTGACACTACATAGATTTAGTACCTGGGATATATCATTGATTGCACTAGCATTCATATAGATCCAAATAAGATCAAATTGATTCAATATTTGCCTACTCCACACCATATCACAAAATTGAGGAGTTTTTTTGGACTTGTTAACTTATACCATAGGTTCATCCTTGGTTTTTCACACATCTCTTGGGATCTCACTCAAATAACATGTGTAAAAACCAAGTTTTATTAGACCCATGCACAACAATGTGCTTTCAAAGTACTCAATAAACCACTCTATGTAGTTCCTATTCTTGAAATGCCTAACATAACACATTCCTTCAAAATTCACATTGATACATTTGAATACACACTCAGTGTAAAGCTCATGTAGCATAAACCTCCGATCACATACCACTCAAAGATATGCAATGACACAGTACAAAGGTACTCCACCTATGAGAAATAACTATATGTTATTGTTTAAGTAATCAAACAATGGTGACACTACATTCTCAAGAAAGAAATAGTTTTTCATTCAGACTATAAGCCATTTCAATTTCTACAGACATAAAATAAGATGAATGCATAACACATGAAATAGATGACTTAACTATAGTAGTTTCATCTAGTGATCAATCACAAGAAAGGGAAGGACAATAAGGTTGTATATTGCCTTAGCTGACTACTGGTTCACAACTCATCATAGTGTTGGACACATGTGACCACAACTTCACAAACTAGGTATCCCTCTACTTAGTTGATTAGGACCTCATATCAACTTACACCAACCTATTTCAACATAAACAAGTTCAAGATTTCAACTTGTCTAACTAAATTCTTTACAAGCTTAGGAATCTTTGTGTTCTTAGTGGTGCACCTTTCTAATGACTCATCTAAGAGGCACAATATGCTAAGACCTTAGGGCATTTCAGCATGACACAGAGTCTAGTTCCATTGCAATCACACTTATACTAGCCATACATGTGAACAGAAGTGGAATGCCACTTCAAGTCTTGCATTCCTTATTGCATTATCAATCCTATGAACAATAATCTAGGACTTTACACACCTTTACCAATTCCATCCAAACCATGGGAATCTATCAACATGGATTTCATGACTAGGCTACCTACAATGAGTTGTAACATGATGTTGTGTTCATTTTAGTGGATAGGTTTTTTAAGATGGCTATCATGGTTGCATGTAATAAATACATTGATGTCATTGGCACTATGTAGGCAGTCATCAAAAATGTTTGGTTTCATTTTAGGCTACCAACATCCATCATCTTTAACATAGATCTAAACTTTGTAAGTCATTTCTAGCAAGCATTGTGGGATTTGATGGGTATGTAGCTAGGCCAGTCAATGACCTTTATTCCACATATAGATGGATAAACCAAAGTGTCCAATCACACACTTGTTCATCTTCTATGAATTTACAATCATGCACATGCTCTCACCTAGGACAAAAATATCTTGTACATTCAACATGCTTACAACTGGGCTTTACACAGCACTATAGGTCACAGTCCATTCCAAACATGTCTTGGGTTTCAACCTTTGACACCTCTAGACATCTCCTACCACATACTATCAAGGACTATGTTGTGCACATAAGGATGGGAAGTAGACAAATATGAGAATTTTGTGTGACACATCCAATTTGTCTACTAGCAGGTTCAACAGATAATCTCTCACACATAATTTAAGTACAAGGAGTGTCATGACACACATCGCATACCTCATGCATTTTGAATTGGTAATAAATTTTGGATACACCTTCAAAAGGTACACTTTAAGGTTCCACACCGAAAGATAAATCCTTTGTGTTATGGTGCCTATACCATTTTGTGCACAACTGGTGAGAATGCCTTAATTCTTGATATTTGATCTGAAAATCTAAGTTATAAGAACTCTTAAAGTGTGATTAGATCAGATAAAACTAAATATTTAATTTCTAATTTCCTTTAAAATAAATTCTAAAAATTGCTTTTTAATAATTCTATAATTTAATCATGGAAATTGAAAGAATTTCAAATCATAGAAAAAAAATTAAAAAATTTGACATAGAAGATTTGTTTATGGGGTTCACCAAATAGATACATTCCCTGGTCCACTCTATGAGTGTTCTGATCTATTAAAAACTTTTTGAGAACAATTACAAATATCTCTGAGTATAATAAAATTCTTTCATACTAGATATCTATTTATGTAAAACAAAATAAACCTATTAAATTTAATGGAGGTTCTTGTTGCCTCTATAATCCCAAATATTCCTCTATTTGTAAAAATCCCTCAATGCAAATTCACTACTTTTCTACAAAAATATTAGTACCCCATGTAAAACCACCTACAAATATATATTTCTCAATGCCTCTTTGGCATTAGTCGGGCACTAACCATTTTCCTAAATTAGGGTTTCGGATCAATAGCATGGCATTAGATTTTTGGTTTTTCGTCTCTAACATCCTTACATTGGTTGTGTATTGGCAACAGTTCTACGCTGGGCAATCTTTTCCTATTTCTTGATGTCTTCCCACATTGACTAGGCATATTTGTTTATTCTAGAGTATCTAGGATATTTTCAATACTTCCACCTTCACTGGCTTATCCATATTTTTACCCCTAGATTCTCTTAATTGTTCCATGCCGATACATTGGTTCAATTCCAAGTGGAATACCATACCAAACATGTTGTTGTTATCTAATTCTTGACGCGCTTTTTATCATTGGTTGTGGTTGGCTGGTGTCATATATGGACTCCATGCATTCTAAAATATTCTAATAGATTTTAGTCCACACCATAATTAATGCTAATGCCATATATAGATTTAGGTCAACAAAACCCATGCTAACCCAGTGTCATAACAAAACCCACACCAATGTTGTATATTTGATTTATATTTTATTTATTAGCTAAAGATTTAACTATGCCAAGTTGGAATCTAACTCTTTAACATCAAAACAAATAGAAATCAATATTGCCAAACAAAATAGACTTCTACATTTTAGTTCCATGCTTTAGTGCCATATCTCCATGTTGTATTTCCATGCCACTTTATACTCAGTAAAACCTGTAGCTTTCAGTCAATTACCATGCCATAATATTTCCATTCCATAATACCACATATACTTTGGGAACTCATGCATTTTAAGTTTGGAACTAAAATAGAAGTCAACGTCATTCAATGGCATGTGTTCACATGGAGATTTTGTTAAGAAAGATTAACATGCATGCATTTTTAAAATTAGAGTGCTATAGATTATAAATAAATATATAATTAAAATATCTTAATAAAAATATATTAAAATAGATTTATTAATTCACAATAAATATATTAAAATATATAACTTTATATTGGTGGTAATTTATCAAAATTAACTAAAGTGTTAAGGGTGGAGGTGTGACATTATTGGCCAGATAATGCCACATCTACATTCATATCAACAATCACTAATTATAATATAAAGATATAAAATATTTTAATCTCCCTATATATATTTTTACCATGTTTCCATATCATCCTGTAAACTGATCAGAATCATTGGGTAGAAATCCCCTGGATCATTCCTCCCCATTGAGAGATTTTGGACCTCCAAAAGTTGATTTAATTATCAATCAGGTGAGGGTATTTTTCCCTCACTTTTCTAATTTTCGACCAACATGAAGATATTTTATATCACCCCTTTTCATAGTTTTGGTTTTCCTATCAATAATAACATATTCTTGCAACTCATGAAGAGAATCAGGAGCAAAATCATCGACATTAGGAACTGGAATTCCCTCATCTTGATCCATGATCATAAGAGGTTCATAAAATTTCAAATTTTCCACATTAAACATTAAATAAATCTACATATAAGAAGTTAAATCTAATTAGAAAGCATTTGTACCAATCTTTTTCAAAATCCTAAAAGGACCATACCTAATTGGTTTTAATTTTCTACCTTCACCTTTCAGTCTTTTCTTATTGATGTGAAGCAATTTCTTAAATAGATTTTTGAATCATTTGAATTCTCTGAATGAAATTTTTAGCCTTCTTGGCATCACTATTTTCATCCACCACTAAGTTAGATTATTTTTCAAAAGAGAATTCCAAAGGAGACATAAGAAAATAACCAAAACAAGTCGCAAAAGGAGACTTTAAAGTAGAAGAATTTAAATCATGGTTATAAGAATGTTGCACATAATATAAATGTTCATCCCATAATATATGATGTTTACCACAATACCCCCTGAGTAAATGTACCACTATTTGGTTGACCACTTATGTTTGCCCATCAGTTTGCAGATGAAAGATTGTGATTTTATTTAGTTTAGTATCCATCAAGTCCAAAAAATCTAACCAAAACTCACTAACAAATTGAGCATCACGATCAAAAAAATTGAAGTGGGTAATTTGAAATGGATCTAAACATTCTTGAAGAATAAATGTGTAGTATCTTCACCTGTAACCTATTTAGTATAATGAACCAAAATACATATTTTTTTGAACCTATCCACAACCACATATAGATTATCATGTTTTCTTCATGACATGGGTAAACCTCCTAAAAAATCCATAGAAATACTTTCTCAAGGACGGTTAGGAACAAGAAGAGGTGTATACAATCCTAACTTTCACTTACTAGGTTTACTTGTGGTACAAAGAATGAAACATTTGATATATTTAGATGCATTTTCTATCATAGAGGACCAATAGCAATATCTTTGTAATTATGTAACTATCTTACCAATGCCAAACTAACCTGAAACAAGAGAAGTGTAAGCTTCTCTAATCATGTGAACTCTTTCATCCTATGGAATACATATATTTCCAAGATGATAAAACATTCCATTATGCACATGATAGTAAAATGATTATACTAATTTAACATTTATCAAATCTTCATAGACATCCTTAAAATCAACATCTCTAGCATATTGTTCCTTATAGCTTTCATTAACAAAAGGAATATGTTGTAAAATAGTAGATGCTACAATAGGAGGTCTCGAAATCATATCTACAATCTTATTATGTGTTCCCTTTTTATACCTTATAACAAGATGGAACTACTATAAAAATCCCATCCATCAAAAATTTCATGATTATCGTAACTTGGATTATGATTGAAGATACTGCAAAAGATGATGATCCGTATGGATGATTGTATCTTTGCCCATCAAATAGTGTTTCCACTTTTTCACACTCTACACCAAAGCATACAACTCTTTATCATAAGTAGGATAGTTTTTTACCACACTTATAAAGGTTTCTAAATGAAAACACATTGGTTTTTGGTTTTGCATTAGTACTGCCCCCATTGCATACCCACTAGCATCGATTTTTATCTCAAAAGATTATCATAAATTAGGAAGTGCAAGAAATGGGGTTGTACTTATCTTTTCTTTTAGGGTATTGAAATATTTTTCATGCTTTCCTCCCCATTGAAAAACATGTTTAACACTTATTAAAGCATGTAAAGGAGATGCAATACAATAGAATTTAGCAATAAATTTTCTCTAAAATTGAACTGCTCCAAGAAAACTCTTAACTTTTGTTGCATTATTAAGCCTTAGCCAATTTACTATGGTTAAAACTTTTACAGGGTCTATTTTTAGTGAACCATTCCCTACAACATAGCCTAAGTAAACCAAAGATGTTTTTGCTAATTCACATTTTGACATCTTTAAAAATACTTTCTCCTTTTGCAAAGTATCTAAAACTTTCTTGATGTGTTTAAGATGTTCTTCCTATGTGTTACTAAAGATTAAAATGTCATCAAAATACACAATTACAAAATCATCCAAAAATGGTCTAAACACATCATTCATAACCCACATAAATGTAGCAGGTGCATTACAAATCCCAAAAGGCATAACAAGCCACTCAAAAAGACCTTGCTTAGTTTTAAAAGAGGTTTTCCAACTATCACCATCACTTATTCTTACTTGGTGATAACCACATCTCAAATATAGCTTAGTAAAATAA
The DNA here is from genome assembly GCA_037957365.1 of Torreya grandis. Lineage (NCBI taxonomy): Eukaryota > Viridiplantae > Streptophyta > Pinopsida > Cupressales > Taxaceae > Torreya > Torreya grandis. The sequence continues at coordinate 1,065,475 of JARHVA010002443.1, read as the reverse complement.
TTTGCATTTTTCAACTGATCTAACAAATCCTCAATATGAGGAAGAGGGTAGTGGTTTTTAACCATGATTTTATTCAAACCTTGGAAGTCCATGAACATTTGCCATGTACCATATTTTTTAGGTACTAAGATAATAGGTGAACCACATGGAGAGGTACTTGGCCAAATGACTCCTTTCTCAAGTACCTCCATTACTTGCTTCTTTATTTCTTCATTCTCTACTAATGACAACCTATACATGCCAATATTAGGGAGAGAGGCCTCTTACTGCAATTGAATCTCATGTTGAATTTCCCTCTTAAGAGGTAAACCTTGTGGCTCCTAAAAAACACCATTGTAAATAGAAATAATCTTTTCTATCTCAAATTGATGTTTAGGATCGCAACCTTTTAAGGCCTTGGATTTTTCATTATCATTGGCTTTCACAATCATGAGAACAAAACTCTTACTTGAGTTTACAAGTCTTTCCATTTGTCTTATAGAAACAAGAGTCAAATTGGCTTTAACATGATGGGCTTTTATTATGTATTCGATCCCATCCTTTACAAGCACATATTTGTTCTCTTCTCTATAAAATATTGGCTCTCTATCATATAAGTAAGGACTTCAAAAAACAATTCCACAAATATTCAAAAGGACTACATCTAGCTATACTTCATCAATGAATTTAGAAGTAATAGAAAACCTCAAGGTGCTTGTTTTTTGTAACCTATAATTTTGCATCATCACACACCCATCCTAAATGATATGGTTTTGGATGTGGTTTAGTTTTGAGTCTTAAAATTTTAACAACCTCTTCAGAAATAAGATTAGATTGTGATCTACTATAAAAAAGAGTATCTATTTTAGTATGCTTAGATATAGCTCTTACGTAGAAAATCTCATTTCTTTTTATTTTAGCATGTTTAGATTTAGTTTTAGAATATGAAGCAAAATAGAAGGTTTAGTGTTAGAAGAGGAAGACGCTGAACCTTGCAGACCCATGGTAGTCACTTTGGTTTCATCACCAGAATCTGATCCAAATCTAATCCCAAGTCCTGTTGAATCACAACATTTGCCTTTTTTTTCCTTTTTATTCCAAAACCTCTTTAGCTTGAGTTATGGATGTAGTTTTTAACACTTAGCCTCATCATGATTCTTCTTACAATGATTATAGAAAGTCTTTCCTTCCTCTTTCTTAATAGTTTAAGTAGACTTACCCTTACCCTTTCCTTTGATTGTCCCTTTGTTTTCAACTGGCTTATGAGAATTATTTCCATATCCTTGCTTGGTCATCTTACCCATGGCTTCCATATGGGTAGCTTGTACATAGATTTCATCAAGGTTAGAAGGACTAAACATGAGAATAATATGCCTCAAATAGCTATGCAAACCTCCAATATATTTTAGTAATGTTTTTAGACTATACAGAGAAATGCCTAACATTAATGCCTTTTTCTAAACTCTTGAGTATAATCCTACACACTCTGACCTTTATTCTACATTAAAGTCTGCCAATCCATAGTAGCTTGTTGCATATAACACAAAGGATAAAATTGTTTTCTCAGTTTAGAAATAAAATCATTTTAGGAGGAGATTACCTTACCATGTTGCTTGATATCCTCTTGAATCTTACTCTCCCACTAGATGAGTGTTTTACCACTCATACATAGAGTATCCAACTAAATTTTGGCTTCCTCACTGAGAATATTCTAAATTTTGCAATATATCTCAATCTGCTTGACCCAATTATCCAATTTTCCTGAACTCATCTCACCATTATAAACTGAAAAATCAAATTTAACATCTAATTTCAAGTGTGGGATAGTTTTACCATCTGCAAAGGAGGAGGCTTTCTTGGAAGGTGAAAGAGGAATTTATTCTCTTTCAACTTTATCTTCCTTCTCCTTTCTCCATTCCTCATACATTTCCTCGACCATGTTTTTCATGCTAAGGAAAGCACGCTGAAATTCTACCTCAGACATATCTGCTCCCATAATTGACTACTGACTTGCACGTCTTGCACCAATTTTAGGATTAAACTCTACTAGTTATCCTTCACCACATCTTGATTTAGACCTGCTTAACATACAAGACTATTTTATTTTCTAGACAATGTGTTAAATGGCCTTGATCATAGGATTTGATACCAAATTGGTCCAAAAATCTAAGTTATAAAAAATTTTATAGTGTGCTTAGATCAGATAAAATTGAACATTTAATTTTTAATTTCTCTTAAAATAAATTCCAAAAATTATTTTTTAATAATTTCATAATTTAATTATGGAAATTAAAATAATTTTAGATCACAAAGAAGAAATTAAAAAAATGACATAGAAGATTTATTTACAGGGTTCACCAAATGGCTACATCCCCGGGTCCACTCTATGAGTGTTCCAATCTATTAAAAACTCTTCAAGAATAATTAAAAATCTCTCTGAGTATAATAAAATTCTTTCATACCAGATATATATCTATGACACATAAAATAAACCTCTTAAATTCAATGAAGGTTCTTGCTACCTCTGTAATCCTAGATATTTCTTTGTCTGCAAAAATCCCTCTGTGCAAATTCACTGCTTCTCTACAAAAATCTTACTACTCCATGTAAAACCACCTACAGATATATATTTCTCAATGCTTCCTTGGTATTAGCTAGGAACTAACCATTTTCCCAAATTAGGTTTTTGGTTCAATAGCATGGCACTGGATTTCTAGTATTTCCTTTCCAACATCCTTACATTGGCTAAGTATTGGCAACAGTTCTATGCTAGGAAATCTTTTCCTATTTCTTGATGTCTTCCCACATTGGTTGGGCATGTTTTTTTATGCTAAATTATCTGGGCTATTTTCAATACTTCCACCTTCACTGGTTTATCCATAGTTTTACCCTTGGATTCTTTCAATGGTTAAATGTTGGTGCAATGCCAAGTGGAAGATCATACCAAACACGTTGTTGTTATCTATTTCTCAATGCCCTTTTGAGCATTGGCTATGTTTGGTTAGCATCATATATGGACTCCACGCATTATTAAACAATATAATATCTTTTAGTTTATGCCATAATTAGTGCTAATGCCATATATAGATTTGGGTTAACAAAACCCACGCTAAACCAATACCATAACATAACCTATGCCAATGTTGTATATCTGTGTTGTATTTTATTTATCAACTAAATATTTCATTATGCCAAGTTGGAATCCAACACTTTAATATCAAAACAAGTAGAAGTCAATGCTACCAAAAAAATAGATTTCCACATTTTAGTTCCATGCTTTAGCACCATATCTCCACATTGTAGTTCTATGCCACTTTACACTTAGTAAAACTATAGCTTTCATTCAATTACCACGCCATAATATATCCACATCATAATACCACATATACTTTGGGAACTCGTTCATTTTGATTTTGGCGCTAAAATAGAATTCAATGTCATTCAATGGCATGTATACACATGGAGATTTTGTTAAGAAAGATTAGCATGCATGCATTTTTAAAATAAGAGTGGTACGGATTATAAATAAAGATATAATTAAAATATCTTAATAAAAATAAATTTATTAATTCATAATAAATATATTAACATATACAACTTTATATTGGTGGTAATTTTTCAAAATTAACTAAAGTGTTATGGGTGGAGGTGTGGCATTATTGGCCAGATAATGCCACATCTACATTCGTATCAATAATAGATAATTATAATATAAAGAGATAAAATATTTGAATCTCCCTATATATATTTTTACCATATTACCTTATCATCCTGTAAACTGATCAAAATTATTGGGTGGAAATCCCTTGGATCAATCTTCCTTTGTACTTGGGCATACACCCAACCTTCAATGTGGAACTTCTCAAGTCTTACACTCTGCCACTTCTTGAGCTAGCAGTGACACAACATCATTTTGATTTGGATCTCAAACACTTGTACCCCATAGAGATGGACCATATTATCGAAGTGATAGACACACACACCCACCATGGCACACATTAACTTTTTTGAGTGGTCAATCTTGGACAATATGATGATCAAACTAAATGGTACAATTCTTAGTGACTTCACATGCAATTTCCTTAATTGCACACCGATGCAATGGATACCATTACTCTTCAAGAAAGGATGAATGATTCATGTGAAACTCATATGTAGTCAAACAAGCTTCTCATTTATTTCTCTACATGCATCTCTCACTCCTCTTCATGAAGCTAACTCTCACTCTCATGTATACATCCTACACTTATTCATAGTCAATGCAGCTCATTGCACACTACTTTTCTTACAATCTTGTGTATTATTCCACTTGAAGTATTCTTTCATAAACTCGTATGCCCACACTTTTCTTCACTCTAGCACATCCATATGTCATCCTACTCTGATCATGTGGCTTGTTAGGTGGCATTTTTCATTCATGTATCTTCTTAGTTAATAGTCATCACCAACCTAGAAGCTCTACCATCACCCCGCCAGGAATATGAACTTCCTCAACCATCTTCTTGGTAACCGACAATAATTGTAGCTACTCTTATAGTATTTTTATATAAATATGTAATATATGCATCTAGCTATGGGTCAATGACATACGTAGTCACAACATATATAGCATGCTTCATGTATCTACTATGTAACACATGCACTCTATCACATTGTAACATTTTCCCTATTTTTCATATCGAATAGATGTTGTAATTCCTGCAAGTAAATACTTCTACTCAATTGAATGTGTTTATTTTTGTTCTAACTGAATTAACTTTTCATATTAACTCTCTACAACCAAACTCAATTGTCCCCAACATGCTTGGTCCTAAGCCCCATGGTGTGGATCATTCAATGTGGTAATGTTCTGCTATTCAAATTTGGGGATGTCGAATTATTTCAGGAAGGCATCCTTCAAGAAATCCAGTTCCATAATGCTTTGTGTGGGATCCAACATCTTATAAAAAGTATGTGCGTGATCTAGTAGAGTGGTGGCAAACTAATTAACTTTGTGTTCCAAAAAAGTGATTAATTTTGCATGCCAAAAGAGCTTACACTTGTGCACATGTTTTGTGTCATTCTCGACCCCATAATACTCAAGTAAGCTCAGGGTCATCCCGTATTAGATTTGAAAGATAAGTGTTCACCAAATTTTGATCTCAAGTCAAAATTGTTCATCGCCTCTAGATTGAAACTTTCATAGGGTTATCATGTGGTCTTTTCATTTCTTATATGGTCCCTAAATATATTCATAAAACCTAATTAGCATTGTTTAAGGTTAGTTTGGAGAAGTTAAGGTAATGTCTTGTTTTAGTCATATAGTGGTCTAGACATGTCATGGAGAGATAAGGTTTGGATGAGTGGTGTCATAGGTGATTAGGAGTTTATCAAATCCATTTTATTTTTTTATCACTTTGTCATAACATTTTATTATGTTTTGAATACTTTAAGGTTCATTTGTAATCTTAAAGGTGGTGAAAATGATGAAAAATATGATTTTTTGCTAACTCTAATGTATGTCAAAGTTCCCTTGGTGTAAAGTCTATACCACACCCCTTACAAGGATCTTGGAATAGTTACACAATTACTGCACCTATCATAAAGTTAGAACAAGGTCAGAATCTTGAGTTTCAATGTCAAAGAGAGGAGTTAGGAGACTTGTATAGACTTGTTTAAGTCACTCTAAGGTAAAAACATTGAAGAGGTGTCCTTTCATCTTCTACAGGTCATAAATAATAATGGAAAGAAGTTTTAAGTTCCACAATTACATAAATCTTTTTCTCTCCTCTATCACTCTATTGATAAGCTCTTGAAGGTCATTTTTAACTGCATGTTGTAGGCTGTATAGGTAGAGTTGGGGGATAAGATTTTATTCAAAATTTGGTACCCCTATAAGATTCTAATTTGTGCTATTGTTCATTAGATTTATCTCCTTATCATTATGAATTATTGCTAAGGATCTAAAATACTTTTTGAAGACTCAAATCCCCATAGGCTGAGTTTTATGTAACTCCAAAATAAGTGTGAACTCTTTGGATACATGAAACGAATTAGAGTGAGTTATCACAGGTCTATAGATGTACTATACACAATCATTCACCATGTTGGTACATGCAGATAGTCTTTTGGCAAGAAAATCTTCTTTTATCTATAGTTTAAAAGTGACTCTCAGTTTTCCATGTTTTAGAGTTCTTTAGATGGTATAATGAATCTAAGTGTTTCTTCATGGTCTTCTACCATCTTATCAATCCATTAATGACCTTATGACTAGCTAAACATCCCATACTAGATTCAAATGGTCACATCTATTGGCAATATGGATGTCATTGATGTCAAAATGATTAGGCAGGATTGATGGAGAGAAGTGCATATTTTACAGTAGCACTGTGCAAATTTGTCATGTTTTTACAAAGATCATTTAAGGATGTTTAAATTCAAAATAGATAGAAGATTTGTTAGGGGTTTTTCATGTACATTCCATAAATATGGTCTATAGGTTTAGAGGAGAAGGAATGAGCTCAAAATTTATTTATTTATTTAGCTCTCAAACTAGATAGAGTTTCTTAGTAAAACCCTAAGGGTTTAGCCATGGCATCATCAGACACTTTCTATTTTCATGTTGACTGGATATAGCCTAGACCTGATAGCTTAAGTTATAACTTAAGCCTTTATCATCATTATGAAATTGGCTCTCTCAACCTAGCAATTACCGGATCGAGCAGTGATCAAAAGGACTTAATATTTCCTAAGTCTTAAACTTTATATTATGTCCCAGATTGATCAATGGTCTGCACTACATCGTACATAGATGATCCAACAGAGTGAATCAAAGTAAAATTATCAAAAGGTGTTCCAAGTGAATGTGCAAGTGACAAGTATCACATTCACAGAGCTTGACATACAAAGGACCAATGCAAGGATGTCAAATGTCTCAATAGTGAGAACTGATATCTATATACAGAAGGCATGTGCTTATGCCAAGTGTCATATCCTTGAGGGTTGGATAGGTATAAAGAAAACATTTGATGGTGCACAAGTGATTATGCTAAGGAGATCCAATGGAGTGAATGGAATCAAATGCTATAAAGTGCTCAATGTTTATCGACACAATGAAAAGTTAAAGATTGAGCAAGTTCGAGTAGATTGATGAAGTTGAAGTGATCCAAAGATATAAGAAGCTGTGAGATGAGGTCAAAGTGTCAAAGTTTAATGACCAAGTCAAAGTAAAGGATGTGCATATTTGGAGATCAAATGACATGTGGAAGCTTGGATGAGAAAGATCCAATAGAGTGAGTGGATTCATATGGAATAAAGAGATCCACATTTAATGTCTCGATAAAGCTAAAGTTTGAAAGTGTATAAAGATCTAGTGGATAGCATGATCCTGTCAAAAGGTGATTGAATGGACACATTTTTAATTTGAGCTAATTTAATAGAGACCATTGGATTGTGGTACCAAAGGAAAGATCAATGACTAACATGTAAATTCATGTCAAGACAATGGTTACTTGCAGGAACTTGCATATAAGCCATGAATCTTGACACAGACAATGAGATTGATCAATCTAACTAATTAAATCTACATTAAAGAACCTATGAATCAAAACTTGAGTCTAACATATGTTATAGATAATAAAAGAGACCTTAAATTATGTCGTGATGCATGGAATCTATTTCAAGGTGTCATGGTTAGCTCTGGCCATTGTATAAGGCACTAACAGGTCAATCCTTTAGTGAAACAAAAACTAGTGGGCCAACAGAATCGAGATGTGAGAACTTATAGTTCAATTCATAATGAACTAAAGTCTAAAATTGGCATGATGTGTTACAGTCTGAGTGTGAACACAGAGAGAAGTAGCAAACCCTAGATCATTTGTTTATATATATGATATTTAAGACACAGAGAAGAAGCTAATCAATTACATTTTTCTATTGATCCAAATTGAATATAGAGTAGAGTGGTTGGAAAAGGCAATGAAGTGTGTCGAATAAAGAAATATCCAAACATAGTACCAAGGGATAGAGAGGAGCAGAAAGGAAGAAAGGCACAAAGAGAATGTGCAGAGAATGATCAGTTGTATATTAGACCTATAATAAAGAACATAGATCTAGATTCATGTATCAATCTAATATGTAAATTGAAGTTGTAGCTCCATAAGAATTTGATTGGTTGGTGCCATCAAATAGACTAAGTGGGTGCTCAGATTAGGGAGTGGGTGCTTAGATTAGGGAGTGGGTGCTTCCTTAGAGTTGGAGATCTAAAATTAGGGGATTGGAGTATCCTTAGTATGGGTGTCCTTAAATGTAACGAGTAAGGTTTTCCATTGAGGCTTTGATCTATAAGGCTGGATTAGAATAGTATCTTTTAGCAGTGATTCTCACCGTGGTTTTCCCCTTTAGTTTTTTCACGTATAAATCTTGTGTCATATGCATTTGTGTTTGTATGTGATCTCTATATTTATCTTTTAATATGCATATGCTTTTGAATTTGCTTTAAAAGGATTGAAAGACCAGTTTTAGTTAATATATTGATTCACCCCCCTCTCAGTATCTAGTTGTGTTCCAACAACATCTTCATCCACCTTATGGATTGTGTTCTTGTGTGTCTACATAACAAGTTGATTTGGTGGGTTTGAATATGCATTTCCATAGAAATTGAGAGTTATGACTTCATATTAAATATGTTGATGTAATGGAGGAAATCATATATGAGGCCTAGTAGCTATAGTTTCACTTTTTAAAGCTTCAAACACAGGGTTGCAGATGTACAAATCTACAAACTTATAGGTCTGCAACTTCAAGAGAAAGTCAATGGTGTTAATATTCAAATTTGAACACCTGAACATGAAGGTTTAATTTTAAAAGGGTCATGGACTAATGGAGGTTTCCAATCACATCAAATCAAATAAATTTGAGAAGGCCAATTCAAGACCATATGCACTCATAACTCTCTTATAATCACCTATAACCAATTAAGAGAATTGGCCTTGAACAGTGATGTTGATAAAATTTTGGATTTTTCAAGGCATTGATAAGTATATTATTACATCAAAAAAAAATTAGGTATAGACTAATGAGAACATTTTAATGAGTGACTAGTAGAGGAAATGGCCAAATAGGGGTCAAAACATATAAGAGGTCCAGACACAGTACTTTTACATAGGCTTGACTTTGAGGAAACAAGTAGGGGTATGTGAATAGCTATGAAAAAAGTGGTGATTTCACCTTATATGGAGTGAGGAAAACCCCTTAATGATGTTAAATACTGTAGGTGTTATGGTAGCTTTGAATATCTAAAATCTTTGAATATAATCAAATTGTCCCAATTGCCACCTACAACCACCTATTGAAGAATTTACCTTGGACAGTGGATGATATTGAAGTATAGATTTTCAAGGATTTGAATAGGGTACTCAGCCATTCAATAACATGACAAGAGTTTAAGGAGGTTAAATGTTTTGAGTAGTGTTCCTAAAACACAAAGTTTTCAGACCATCCCAAATGAATACACATAGGTAAATGCTCACTTGTAGGTCTATTTAAGTGACCAAAGGTCTTCCAAACTTGAAGAAATGGTGTGTGAATTTTTAAAAGTCTAGAAGATAAGGTTCTCAAGTCATTGAGATCAAAGAATTTATAAGCAAGGAACAATAAATGAGACAATCATTCAAACATTAGAAACCCCTGCCAATGCATACATAGGTTTACTTATTCACAAGGTACTAGTTGTTTGGGAGGTTGAAAAGACTTAAAGATATCTAAGGGAGAGTAAGGAGTTGAAGATAATGGAAACATGATGACATAGTTCCATTAGAGTTTAGACTCAAGCAACAGAGTTCAGACTCAAGCAACAAGCTTGGACACCCTGTTTAGTCATACACAGGCTAATGGTATACCCAGACCTACATGGACAGTCAATTGAGGAGATGGATTGTTGAGGTGAGTTGAGACCTTTGGTGACCCTGATAATATGGTGAAGGATATGCACAAGGATTTCATGAGGTTATAGATCTCCAATAGTGAGAGAAATGGATAAATACAATTAGCTAGTGTAAGTTGAGCAAGTTGGCTTAAGAACCCTAGTATTGATTAATGAGATTATAGGGGATCTGATGGAGATATAAGGGTTAGAAAATCATTTTAATGTGTCAATGGGGACATTAAATATCTCATTTAGGTGTTTTGATCTCAATCCAAACTCAAAATTTGTACTTTCAGGCCCCAACTCTCCTAGACTTCACTAACACAACCTGCGAACTTGTGAGGATGTCTCATATCTCACATGACAAACTACATGGTGGCTCAATATTTTAGGCATGAGGAGTCACCCTTTTATACTAAATATTCATGGCATTTTTATATTCATCTAAGGCCTCTCCTTTATGAACAATCCTTAAGACCTTGAGGAACTTTTAGGGTGCCTAAAAGAGGCAAAATGACCCGATGAGAGAGAAGTGAAATTATATTCCTCTAGATGGATTCAAAAAACTTTAAAATAACCTAAAACATGTTCAATACTCCCCTAAGCATCACCCCATGTCAATGGATTTTACAAGAGTATATGGAATTGTATGGAATAGGCCCAAAAAGATTATTTTATGATACTTGATAGGTTCGTACAAGGTGGCATAGCTTCAAATTTGGCATGGAGTATGGTAGGAGCTCATCTAATTAAATCACATGATTATTTGGGATTTGAAATGTGTGGGAACCCTGTAGACTCAATTTTCAGTCTCTTGGTAGGGAGGCCTAATTGAGACCTAGCTAGAAGAGAAGCAATAGAAAAGTACATTTCCACTCACTTTCTGATCCTAAAATTGAATACAAAGCTATAAGGCCATAGTTTGTAGTAGAATATGCCTTCAAATTCTCATTACCATCCATACTTTTCTCCACACAAGGAGGGATTCATGATTTTAGGACTATAAAGAATAAGGCCAATTTGGGGCTTTTAATAAAGAATGAATTATTTGGGCTAGTTTGATACCTCAAGATGGATTGTTGCAGGTCCAATATGATGTGAATAGGCTATCCATGAAGATTGGATGAGTTGAAGAAGAATAATTCAAGTTTTGACACTTGTATGCAAGATTGGACTAAGGAGATGAAGAGTTCTCATAACACCTAACAAGAGAACGAATATATGTGTCCAAGAGAACCTAAAGGGATCAACTGAGAGGTGTCAAGAGCAGACAAAAGATGTAAGAGAACCTAATCTGACCATCAATAAGGCCACTTTTCCTTCAACATACCAAGGCAAAGGGTAGTTTTGAAGAGATAGTCAAGGTGTCAAGCCAATTTGTAAACCCTATGCCACATGGAGGGTTAGATCATCTTCAAAAGTGAGACACATGGCTTTGGAGGTATGCTAATGATTGTTTCATAACCCCATTGCTTGTTGTAACTCACATGTGCAATTATCAATCTTCTCCTACTATGCCCCTCTCTCTCTTCACACTTCTCTATATAAGTAGCCACTTTTGGATTTGTAATGGGCCCTCCACCTGAATATGGTGAAGCCCTACTCATTTATATCCTTTGATCAATAAATAACAACCTAGTTTACCTTATCCATGGACTATTTCAATGCATATGTTAGATAGTTGATCTTGCTAAGTGATAGGTTCACTTCCTTGGCATGTTGTCCTTGTTTGAATTCATATTCAGTTTTAAAAGTCTTTTACAGATCTCTTGAAGTGTGTATGAGTTTTAGTGAGTTATTTCTTCACTAGTGTCATGTCATGACCTATTTTTTAGTCCTTCTAGCTCAAGATTGCTTCATAAAACTCCATGGGAAATACTTATGTAGAAAGGCAAAATTAGATTAGTGTCATGTGCAAGTTAGGCTCTTGTTTGAAGTGCACTTCTAGTTGGTTGGTAGTGATCAATTTGTCATTTGGTGTATCACCTCATGAGGTTAGGTTTATTTCATGTTTTCTCTCTCCCTTTTCATCCAAACAAGTTATTAGTATAGGTGATGAGCTCAACTATATCTATCAAATGAGCTATCCCTTCAATCTAGAGGTTTACCCTTGCTATAGACAACCCATAGGTCTAGGGTTAACCTCATTATTTCACTCAATTGGAGTAGGCTTGAACTACCTCTCCAAGGGTGAAAAATCGAGTGACAACAATTCTGACATGTTGAGTGGGACTTAAGGTCTAAAGTTATTGAAGAATTTATAGTTTGTTCTTCTACCTATCAGCCATTGAAGGCATTCAACAAACACTAATGGTGACTCTGAATGCAATCAGCTAGTTCTAGCAGCCCTGGTACTTATTGTGAAAGTATTCGATAATATCTTATGTTTTAATTTGACTCATGAAGTTGGGATGGCTGGGTATGAAGATAACTTCTACTATATACTTCCTTATCATCCTTGTCCTAACCCCAACTATGTGCCTCAATAGTCATATCAAGTTTTTTACCCTCCTTATGAGTCATAGCAAACCTATGGTCAACCTATTCTCCCTTTACATGACCATGATGTTGTTGAGTAGCCTTTTGTTGAAGAGCCTCAAGAAGGCTATGAATAAAGCTATGAAGAAGGCTATGAGGAAGGTTATAAAGAAAATGAAGTTCTTGTTGAAGAAAATGTACCTTTCTATCAGCCTCAACATAACTCCTACCATCCTTACGATCCATATCAACCTCACTTTGATTCTTATCAGCCTTTTCATGAGTCATACCAGCCCTATGGTTATCCTACATTCTCCTAATATGATCCATATTACACACCTCAACATCTTTACCATGACTTGCAGCAGTCAAACTCTTTTTTTCCTACTCCAATTCCATCTCAAGCCAAATCCTTGCTGGCACTCATGCCAAATTTGTTAAAATCAGAAAAGGTAATGAGAATATGGGATAGAGAACTTGATGTGATCCCTATTCATCTCATAGAAAGGATGAGTAAGTCAATTCAATTATTGATGGGTAAGTGGAAGTTAGTTGAAGAGGAAACCCAATATGTCATTAATGATGATTTATATGAAATAAGAAGTTATATCCAATGGTGGATAGACATATTAGAGAGGTGGTAAAATCAAGAGGTTGAAGATCAATTTGTAACTGTTGAAGAGGCTCAATAAGGCTATGAAGAAAATGAAGTTCTTTTTGAAGATGTCTCTCTCATTACCCAACTCAACTTGTTATATCTCCAAGAATCTAAACCTAATTAAATATCTCCCTTTATCCCCAAGCCCATCCATGAGCCATCCACCACACTTCATACTCCCTCTCCAACTCATGAACCTATTCATCACCCTCTCACCACATCTCTTCTTGAATAAGAACCTATATTATGGGAAGTAAGTGAAGAAGATCAAGCTATAGTTGATGTTGATGAAGAAGACAACTCAAGTGTCTATGATGAAGATTCCATTAAAGGCACTCCCCTTACTGAAGATAAACACAAATCAATCTTATTGAATAAAGAAAAAGATCATCTAGATCAATTTTCAGATACTAATGAAGAGGTTGATCAAGACATAGAATAAAAGGCTAAAGAGAGGAACATCACATTGGTTGGGTTAGTTGAATCTCATGAGCATGATCAAGAGATTGGTTTTGAAAAACCAATAGAAAACAAAGATGTTTCTAACTCCATAGACAAAGAGTACTTATGGCAAAAGTTCAAGGAGATATGTGATGATTTTAAACCCCTTTGAGGGGCTACAGCTCCCGTTGATCAGTTTGAAGAAACTCTTATAGATGGCCTTGATGGTGTGTTTCAAAAATAAGATCCTATGCCATACAAGTTTGTTAAGGTTGTAGCTAGCTTTGAAGTTGAAGTCTCTCTAAGTGAGCAAGTTGAGGTTGACAAAGTGCACAATGGCCAAGAAAATGAGCTTTAAGAAGTTGCCTTGTAACCTCATAATTGCATAGAAAGACTTGGAATTCTTGACAACCCTATGGTTCTTGAAGAGAAAGAAGACAAAGATGATTGACAATAGTATATTGAACTCCTTTAAGAGATTGAAGACCTTTACAAGGGTATGTTGCCTATTGAAAATCATGTTCATAAGGAGATTGAATAAGATGTCTTCATTAATGAAAATGATGAAGAAGGGATTGACTATGCAAATCTCCTTGAAGAGCTTGATGAGCTTGAAATAGATGGTAAGATGTGTAATGTCATTCAAGATGCCATAAAGGTCAAAGAAGCATGCTTAGATGAAGCATCATTAGACAAAGTTGCAGCTAAGGAGCATCATGATAATATTGTTGAAACATAAGATGAATTCACCTTCACAGGTGATTGGTTTGTAACTAATATTATTTCATTTGAGATCATGCCAAGAAGATTGGCAAGCATGAAGGAGTTCAAGATATCAAGATCAAGGCTCAAGAGACAACTTGCTTCATGCCCTCTTTCATCTCATGGAGCAAGAGATTGTACAAGCTTCCACTTTGATCCAGGAGGAAGAGGTTTTCAGGTTAGTTATATATAGTTAGTTTGCTTATGTTGTTGTCGTATTCCTTAGGTGTTTGATATCACATGTGTGAGTCTTGTTCTTTGCTTTGTGTCTTGTATTTGTTTATGTGTGTTTGAAGATCCAATCAGTTTGTTGTGTCATAATCAAAGTCTAGTTAGGTATGAAATTGAGTGCTAGTGACTTCATTACCCAATGGATGGATAAGGCTACTGGTCCATTTAGCATTGCAGGCATGCTATCCCTATGAATCGCTAAGAATGTTGACCAAATTTTAACCTCGATCCAAAATTAATCACCCCCTCTAAATTAAAACTTTCATACGGTTGTCATGTGGTCTTATCATGCCTTATGTGGTCTCGGCATGCCTTATGTGGTCCCTAAAAATCTTCATAAAACCTTATTAGCATTGTTTAAGGTTAGTTTGGAGAAGTTAAGGTAATGTCTTATTTTGGTCATATAGTGGTCTAGACATGTCATGGAGAGATAAGGTTTGGTCAAGTGGTGTCATAGGTGATTAGGAGTTTATCAAAGCCATTTTATGTTTTAATCACTTTGTCATAACATTTTATAATGTTTTGAAGACTTTAAGGTTCATTTGTAATCTTGAAGGTGGTGAAAATGAGGGACAATATGATTTTTGGCTAACTCTATTGTATGTCAAAGCTCCCTTAGTGGGAAATTTGTATCACACATTCAATGGATCTTGGAACAATTACACAATTGTCACACTTGTCAAAAAGTTAGAACAAGGTCAGAATCTTGAGTTTCAACGCCAAAGAGAGAAGTTAGGAGACTTGTACGGACTTGTTGAAGTCACTTACAAGTAAAAATATTGTAGAGGTGTCCTTTCATCTTCTACATGTCAAAAACAAGCATGAGAAGAAGTTTCAAGTTCCATAGTTATAGAAATCTCTCTCTCTTCCATCACTCCATTCATAAGCTCTTGAAGGTAATTTTCAATTGCATGGTGTAGGTTGTAAAGGTAGATTTGGGGCTAAGATTTTAGTTAGATTTTGGGACCCCTATGGGCTTCTAATTTGTGGCATTGATCATTGGATTGAGCTCTTTAGCTTTATGAACAATCGCTAAAGAGATAGACAGCTTTTTGAATACTCAAATCCCCACAGATTGAGTTTTGTGTAACTAAAGAACAAGTGTGAACTCTTAGGTTGCATGAAACCAATTGGAGTGACTTCTCAAAGGTCTATAGATGTACCATATACACCCATTCACTATGTTGGCACATGTGGATGGTATTTTGGTAAGAAAAGCTTCTCTTGTGCATAGTTTTTTAGAGTTCTCCAAATGGTTTGATGCATCTAAGTGTTTCTTCATGGTCTTTTACCATCTTCTCAATCCATCAATGGCCCTCTGACTAGCTAAACATTCCATACTAGCTTCAAATGGTCACATCTTCATCCACCTTCTCCAGATGGTTTGATGCATATAAGTGTTTTTTCATGGTCTTATACCATCTTCTCAATCCATCAATGGCCCTCTAATTAGCTAAACATTCCATACTAGCTTCAAATGGTCACATCTTCATCCACCTTGTGGATTGTGTTGTGTGTCTGCATAACAAATTGATTTGAGTGGGTTTAAATATGCATTTCCATGAAACTTGAGATTTGTGACTTCATGTTAAATATGTTTATGCAATGGAGGCAATAGTATATGAGGCCTAGAGCTATAGTTGCACTTTTCAAAGCTTTAAACACAGGGTTGCAGACCTATAAGTCTACAACTTCAAGAGAAATTTAGTGGTGTTAATATTCAAAGTTGAACACCTAAACATGAAAACATGATGATGGTTCAAGTTGAAAAGGGTCATGGACTAATGGAGGTTTCCAAGCACCTAAAGTCAAAGAAAGTAGAGAAGGCCAATTCAAGACCATATGCACTCAGAACTCTCTTATAATCACCTACAGCCAGTTGAGAGAATTGGCCTTGAACAATGATGTTGATAGAAGTTTGGAGTTTTCAAGGCATTGGTAAGTGTCTTAAACATCAACAAGAAAATAGGCACAAACTAATGAGAACATTTTGATGAGTGACTAGCAGAGGAAATGGCCAAACAGGGATCAAAACATATAAGAGGTTTGTAGACCTAGTACCTCTACACAGGGTTGAGTATGAGGAAGTAAGCAGGGGTATGTGAATAGCTATGAAAAAGTGGTGATTGCACCTTGTATGGATTGAGGAAAACCCCTCAATGAGGTCAAATATTGTAGGTTTTATTTTAGCTTTGAAGATCTAAAATCCTTGAATACAGTCAAAGTGTCCAAATTGACACCTACAACCACCTATTGAAGAATTTGCCTTGGACAGTGGATGATAGTGAAGTATAGAGTTTCAAGGCTTTAAATAAAGTCCGAAGCCAATCAATAACATGATAATAGTTTGAGGAGGTTCAATGTTGTGAGAAGTGCTCCTAAAACACCAAGTTTACATACCATCCCAAATGAATACACACAGGCAAATGGTCACCTATAGGTCTGTTTAAGTGACCAAAGGTCTTCTAAACTTTGAAGAAATGGTGTGTGAATGTCTGAAAGTCTGGCAAAGAAATTAAGCTTCTCAAGTCATTGAGATCAAAGAAGTTCTAAGGAGAAAGAAATGAGACAAGCATTCAAACATTAGAAACCCCTGTGAATGCATACACAGGTCTAAGTATCCAAAAAGGTATTGGTTGTTTGGGAGGTTGAAAAGATTTCAAGATATCTAAGGGAGAGTAATGAAGTTGAAGATGATGGAAAGATGATGACATAGTTCCATTAGAGTTCAGACTCAAGCAACAAGTTTGGATACCATATTTAGTCATACATAGGCTAATGGCATACCCAAACCTACATGGACAGTTAATTGAGGAGATGGCTTGTTGAGGTGAGTTGAGACCTTTGGTGACCCTGAAAAGATGGTGAAGGATATGCACTAGCATTTCATGAGGTTATAGATCTCCAACAGTGAGAGAAATGGAGAAATACAATCAACAAGGTAGGTTGAGAAAGTTGGCTTAAAAACCCTAGTCTTGATTAATGAGATTGCAGGGGATCTGATGGAGATAGAAGGGTTAGAGAATCATTGGAATGTGTCAAAGAGGACATTAAAGACCTCATTGAAGTGTTTGGAGCTCAAGCCAAACTCAAAATTTGCACTTTCAGGTCCCAACTCTCCTAGACTTCACTAGCACAACCTACCAACTTGTGAGGCTATCAACTTTTGCTCATATCTCACATGACAAACTGCATGGTGGCTCAATATTTTAGGCATGAGGAGGCACCCTTGTATACGATTCATGGTATTTTGTTGTTCATCTAAGGCCTATCCTTTATGAACAATCCTTAAGATCTTGAGGCACTTTCAGGGTAGTTGGGAGAGCCAAAATGACTTGATGAGAGAGAAGTGAACTTCTATGCCTCTAGATGGATTGGACAAACTTCCAAATGACCTAAAACATGTTCAAGACTCCCTTGAACATCACCCCATGCCATTGGATTGTACGTAACTGTAGGGAACAGACCTAAAAAGACTGTTTTATGATACTTGATAGGTTTGTATAAGGTGTCAAAGTTTCAAATTTGACATGGAGGATGGGGAGGAGGTCATCTAACTGAATCACATGCTTATTTGGGGTTTGGCATGTGTGGAAAGCCTATAGAGTCAATTTTCAGTCTCTTGGCAAGGAGGCCTAATTGACATGGACACTTGTCAATATTCTCCTACTATGCCCCTCTCTCTCTGTTCACACTTCTCTATATAAGCAATGACTTTTGGATTTGTAATGGATCCTCCCCCTGAGTACGGTGAAGCCCTGCTCATTTGTAGCATTTGATCAATAAAGAACAATCTGGTTTACCTTCTCCATGGACTATTTCAATGTGTATGTTAGACTAGTTCATCTTGTTAAGTGATAGGTTCACTTCCTTGGCATTTGTCCTTGTTTGTATTCATATTCAGTTTTGAAAGTCTTTTGCAAGTCTCTTGAAGTGTTCAAATGAAGTGTGTATGAGTTTTAGTGAGTTGTCTCTTCACTAATGTCATGTCATGACCTCTTCTTTAGTCCTCCTAACTCAAGCTTGCTTCACAAACCTCTATGAGAAATACTTATGTAGAAAGGCAGAATTGGATTAGTGTCATGTGCAAGTTAGGCTCTTGTTTGAAGTGTAATTACAATTGGTTGGTAGTGATCAGTTTACTTTTGGTGCATCAACTCTTTAGGTTAGGTTTATTTCATGTTTTCTCTCTCCTTTTTTATCCAAACAAGTTAGTAGCATAGGTGATGAGCTCAAATAGATATATCAAGGGAGCTAGCCCTTCAATCTAGAGGTTTACCCCTACTATAGACAACCCACAAGTCTAGGGATAATCACATTGTTTCACTTAATTGGAGTAGGCTTGAACTACCTCTCCAAGGGTGCAAAATTGAGTGACAACAATAGGTATTAGCATAATTGGTGCCCGTGGGACTTGTATCATTGGCACACTACTTGCAAGTGCCCTTAAACTTTGGCTTCCTTCTATTGGTGGTGTGGTTCCACTAATTGTTGCAATCAATTACACAGTATCTCCTCTGATCGCTTGGAGCACTTGTTGGGTTGCCAACAGTCCTCAGCTTCTTGTTACTCTCTTTTGGGTCAAATTGCTTGGTTGGGGGTCAATAGCCCCTCCTACGGGTGGCATACTGTATTGCATGGTATCCACTTAATGCACCCATTTTGTATCCACTGGGTCAAGCGGTGGATACAAGACTAACTACTCTAGTGGGTTCCCTTGCCCATGTGACGAATTCTCCTACATCGCCCACCTTTGTAGTGCCATGATACTCTTCCTCTAATTCAGAATGCGATGCATGTGCATACGCCTCAGGTCGAGGGGATCCAAACACTCCCTTGGTAGCTTCCTCGTAACGATCTTTGCCTTGGGATCCTTCAACATCTTCCTCTAAGTTTCGTTCTTGCTCATTGGCATTTGTAATTCCTTTGTGCGAGTCCTCCCTGTGCCCTTTCCATTACTTGCAGGCACTTGAGGCATCTCTTGAGTTAGGCTCCCTCCTCTCTCTAGTATCCATCTCAACCATTAATCTTTGTTGATTGTCATTATATCTACACATTTTGAACTCACACTCACTTGGCCATTCCATGTTGTAATTCTATATGCTACCTTCCAAAGTTCATGCCACTTCACCTCCAACCCTCTATGTAACTAATGTGTGTGAGGAACTAGCTAGCCATCTATATGCTCATCCGATCAACTTCACTCACTATCACAACAACAAAATGTGACCGATCGTGGCAATAGAACTAAAATGTTGGCATTGTTAATCTAGTAGCAACAAGCATGTTAGTCCTTCCATGCTTTTCTTCAACGTTTAATAGATCAACTCTCATGTCAGAGTATCACTGAGGGGACCTTGCACACTCAATTGAGGCACAGGGAGGGAAAACTAGGGTAGGTCAAGGTTAGTTGCATGCAACGATAAGTGGGTGTGAATATGGTCTAAAGCGCTTTGACACGTGTGTTGCCCTTATGTTATACTTAACACTAGCTTAGATATACTTAAAGTTGTAGCATTTCCGTTAATCAACATCAAAAAAACACTGACTAAGTAACAACTAATTTTGATAAAGAAGCAAAACAATAATGAACTTAGACAAACATCATATAGACAATCACATAGCTTTATTGATTAGCTTCTCAATGTTACATAGTTGTTCACGTTTTATAAGGAACACATGGTGCTCACAGTGCTATTGTTCTCACATTATATATCTATCCTAACTTGATGCCATAGTACATAATATATCTTTTATACAGTTCAATACCCTGTTTTTAATGTATGAAGTTCTCTAAACTAGCAATTCTTCAGTACAAGCATTTTATTGTATCCCCCATCTAGTCAATTTGCCTACAAACTTTGTAACTCTTTGAACTCCTTGTCCTATGTCTTTTATATGCTCCTAAGAGACTTTTGTGCCTCCAACTACAACCTCTTTTCTAATTATTGTGCCTTTCTACCCACGTGGCAGTGAATGCATGTGTTGCTTGCTGCCACCTATTGTCGTTGATTCACAACTTTCTATCACGATCCGCTGTCAAACTTAACTCCAATGATTATCAATTCCTATGTCTTGGCAGTCGCATGTCTTAGACCTCTTGTTTTGTCGTTTAGCGCACACCAACTTGATTCCCGACAATTTGTGTATGTTGTGTTAACAATCCGTTTTGGGCATACATGCAAATCACTAGTTTGGATTGTGCATGCCACTCCTCGACTATTGGCATTGTTATGTCTTCACCTGATATGTGTTTGTGCACGTTGGTCTTTTGAGACTTTACCAATTTTGTGGGCCAATAGATTGCCAAGGTCACACCAAGGTCATGACTCTATACTTGTTGGGGTTGATAGTTTTTTTTAAATGGCACATTTTATTCCTTGCAAGAAGACCAATGATGTCTCAACTGTTGCAAGTTTGTTTGAGAAAATTTTAAGTTGCACAGATTGCCAAAGAAGACCAATGATGTCTCAACTGTTGCAAGTTTGTTTGAGAAAATTTTAAGTTGCATAGATTGCCAAAGAGTATTACTTCAAACTAAGACACTAGATTCTTGGTCCACTTTAGAGAACATTGTGGAGGAAGTTTGGCACCAAATTGCAATATAGCTCATTATACCACCCACAAATAGATGAACAAACGAAGATGGTAAACAAGAGCTTAGGGAACCTACTCAAATGTTTGGTTGGAAACAAGCCAACACACTGCAATATGACATTGGGTCAATTAGATTTCACCTCCAATAATTCAATGAACAACCAACAAGAATTACATCATTTCAAATTGTGTATGGAAGATCACCAAGAGTGATAAATGTATTGAAAGTAACAATAGGAAAGAAGAGTGTTAATGCAAAGGATTTTTCTAAGCATATTCACAAGTTCCCTAAGAAAGTAAGAAAGAAGCTACAATAGAGTAGCCTAAAGTATAAGGAGATGAGGAACAAAAAGAGGAGAGTGGAATCATTCGCAAAAGGATAATCATTGCTAGTGCTCCTAAGAAAGGAGAGGTTCCTAAGTGAAATGCATAACGAGTTGATGTACAAGTAGATCGGTCCTTGAAAGGTTATGAAAAGTTCTCAACCATCACCTATGAGATAGAGCTTCCATGAGGGTTAGACATTTCACCCATTTTCAATGTCATCGATTTGCATCCTTATCATGGAATGGATAGAGTTGAAGAAGAGAAGGAGGAACTGGCAAATTGAGAAATGCAAATCCTTGAGAAGAAGAAAAAAAAATTTCATACTAGAAACACAAATCTCTAAAAAGAAGAGACAAAAACTTACAAATTGGAAAACATAGATCCCGAGAAAAAGGGGATGGGATTGGACGAGTCTTGGGGCGAAAACAATGCAGCAAGTGTACAAAGGGTATTGAATTCAATGGAAGGGAAAGGGACCTAAAGAGGAATCGTGGATCTCAAAAGAACTTAGCCATAAGGGTTGGTGCAATCAAATAAGTAACACCATTCAATGTTTTCCCTGAATGCATTCCTTGCAAGGAATGCTCAATAAGTTGTCAAAAGCATTAGTCCTAAACCATAGTCAAGTTAGAACGTTAGGGCTCCAACCCCAAAAACAAAGTTCACCATAGGGGTCAAGGGTTTTAGAGCTACACCATAATGTGTGCATCTACTATGACCTCATGGCAACCAAAACTTCTTGGCATTAGTGCATTCATGTGACACCCATTTGCCAATGTATGGCATGGGTGAGATCATGTGAGGGATTTCACCTTGGCAAAGAAAACTAATCCTATTAAGGGGGTTGTGTAATAGAGTCAAGTGTGAAGTAGTTATAATGAAAGTATTGTAGCTCGTAGTGGGTAGAGGCTTGGGGGTTAATGTTCATAGGAGTGCAGAGGAACGTGGCTGAGCCAGCCAAGTGTTTTGGCTCAAGTGCATGGAATGTCTCCATTGTTTCAGTAATGAGTAGCGACGTGTTGTGTAATATCTATGCCGCCCTTGTACCGCTACATACTTTGATACGGTTCTGAATTGTTGGACATTCATTCATTTCATATTTCAGAGCAACATGTACTGAATCAAGTAAACGCTGGCCACAAATCTTCAAACCAAGATAATTTGCAAATTTAGAACAAGCCATGGGTATTACCACATATTAGAGCATTGTTATGCTGATTACCACATTTTCGAAAATTGCTGAGTTGTTACATCAAGTTTGGGGCAAATGAAACTATGAAAATGACTTTCAATCTACTTAAGCTGGTGTATGACCACTGTTTTGTATAAGGATTTTCCACACCTGCTATAAATATCAACCATGGCTTCCTGCCAAATCGTCTTTGCCATGTGCTGTACAATCCCTGTCTCATACAGGAATATCACATATAAAATTCCACTAAAAGATAACAACATTCTCAACAGGTAAAGAGCGGATTTATACAGCCTTGATATCCATCTCAATTAAAAAACAAATGAAGTATGGAGTTTGTTTGGATTCTACAGCATTATAGTTTTGGGTTTCAACATTTTGGATGGTTGAGGTTCTTCCCCCATTATTAGAGAGAAAAATAACTTGTGAAGTTCACCTATAACATCAGAGAACCAAAAAAAAAACCTATCATATAGCGTAATCTAGAAAAGTTCTTTTTGGAGCTTCTTTTTTGCTTGCTTGTGTTATTTCTACTGAGTACCATTGACAAATTTAGGTCATATGTGCACATTAATATAATTTCTTTGCTTCAAAAGTTTAACAAGCTTAAAGATTAAAAAAAAAATTAACCAGCTTAAAGATGAAAAAAAATTACATGAATTTCCTTCACCCTATAATTCACGTAGAAATAAATAGTAGGAAAGTATTCTGTTTAATTATACCGCGTCAGTCACAACTTGCCTATTAGTGGAACCTTCATGCAAATGAAAGACCGATGTGAAGTCTTTTTTTGGAGTGTGATACCAATTCACTCACCTTTTTTTTTCTAAGATTAACAATGTATTTTTTTGTCTATGACTACTAGAAATCGCTCAAAAAAATTGTAGGAAACAGGCCAACAAAAAATCGAGGGCTCAAAATTTTACTCTACAAATAAACATGGCACAGCCATCTTCACCACAATCAGATAAAGAATTCTATGAAGACATACAAAAACTGGGCACACTTTTCCTCTCTGTAGCACACAACACAAATAATTAATATGGAGGATAATGTTGGGCAAATAAAATACGGCAGATACTGCTGAGCCAATAAAATTACCTTCCGTTGACAAACCGGTATAAACAAACAGCAAGACATGATACAGCAGAGTCCCTCATCCAGAAATGGCAGAGGACCAGCTAACATCACAACAGATAATATAACCAAATCCAAAATGCAAACCAAAACGGTAATCAGATAAATGGATATATCATGGCAGTGTTATATCTCGGCAACTGGACCTGCTCCTCGTTTGATAGAAGCTGTCTTGATAAGATGATTGTAACTTCCTTTTTCCTTGAAAAGCTGGGCAAAGTGATGCTTGCAATACAGTATGCCTTCTAGTGCAGCATAATTTGAAGGCGTGATTGAACAATTCCCATGAGAGCACTTGAAACAAGCCTTGTGGTAAGATGCGCCTTCAACAGTGACCTGACAGGCAAGGAATGAACATATACCATGAGAAAATATTCTAAAGCTCTAGTAACAGTATAAGATAAAAATAAAAGAACAAAGTGACTATTAATTCTGTACTGATGCGTTTAATATATAAAACAAACCCCCTCTCAACCATGAGATGAAACCAAATGGCTACATAACATCATTTTGACATTTTTGTAGCTTGAAAACAAGCATATACACCCAACAATCAGTCGATGGTTTTGGATTTAGTATTCAACATGTTAATGTTGTGTACCAAGTATAATGGTAAAGGTGTGGCTTACAGTCATTCCAACATCTGGAAATCAGAGCCAAAGTGGCCTAACTTTAATTTGAGATAATCATTATTGTCTTGGAGCTGTTTGCCTACATTATTCATTCATTGTTCGTTAAGAGTGGTTCATCTGGGTTTGTAACTAGCAAAAGCAGGAATTTCACTTCAAAAGACAACACCCTTACCATCATACTTGTTACATAGCACAGAACTTATCTGAAGTAGATATGAACTTGTCGATTTCTTTAATGAGAATTTCATTTCACTCAATTCTGAAGGATGACATGATACAGTCCGACACATTCGAATAGGAATATCAAGAAACCGGATAATATAGTAGTGCTATTGCTTAACTGGTCCTCGATCTCTTTTTGGACTCGTACCTAAGTACTTCCAGAAGATGTTTTTAACTAACGCAAATCTAATGTTCAGAAGAAGAAACCAAATAATTGATAATGCGTTGGAAACAGCTAATGTTACATCAGTTTATTTTTTTAATTCCAAAAAAAATATTATTGTCTTAATGAATACAATTGAAGAAAGCTATCTAAAAAACAGACAGAAGGCCTAGTCTGTTTTACCGAGGGTTTGCTGTTTCATCAACATCAGCTTATTTTTATCCTTCGAAAAAAATTATTCTTGTCTAAATGAAAACAAATGAAGAAAGTTATCTAAAAAATAGATAAAAACACTAATCAGTACTCTACCTTCTCAAGAGGGTATGCTGTTTTACCGCAGGTAGCACATTTCTCTTGAGTACCAGAAAACATGGTAGAAATCCTGCTAGGAGATCTGGTCTGTAAAAGAACACTTTCATGAATCAGATCTTGAATCATTACATCCACAAAACTCATGGTACAATCATAATATTCGCCCCTGTAAATTAAATGAAATTGTCTCAACAATAAATCACTGGCCTCAAATGAATATTTCCTCTCTTTTTTCCTACATTATTTAGAGATGTCTTATGCAGTTCCTTTGATATCGTTACACATTGTTCTTTGCCTGCTCATGTAGATTGCTTTTGGGGGTCTGTATAATATAATAATTCCCTTCTTACTTATAATTTGAAAAAAGGTTTAATATTCATAAGTCACAAGAATAATTTGAAAAAAGGTTTAATATTCATAAGTTACTCCATAGAATTTCAATACTTTAAGGATTGGAAATAATTTCCCCACCAAAGATAGAAAATAGTACCATCTGAGGTTCAAGTTTGTCCAGTGCTTTGCTTGATTTTGCTGTCAAAACAGACAAAATCAAGAAGCTTAATGAAAGACCCGCCATTGGAATCAAAAGATTTAAAAATATATATAACTATGACGACATTATCTCAATGCTCATCACTGGAGAGAAACAACATATATCTGTTGCAATACAATTTAGCTTCAAGATAGATCTCTCACGTGACTGAAAATTCTTGGTGTAGTTCCCAGACTCTCTGAAAAGTTGCTCAAAGTGAGGCTTGCAATATAACACTCCCTCCATCGATGAGTAACTGCTCAACTGCCGAGAAAAACAAACTGTCAAAACAAATAATCAAGGAAATTCACAAGCAAATATCATCTAGAAAGTTAATGTTCTTCAATATTAAGAAGTTACAGAGTAGGTCCAACTCAAATATTCCAAGGGATGGACCAGGTGGTGTTATGTAAAGTTCCAACTTTGGCCTGTTCTACTCCTTGTGTACATATGCTACTGCAGAGAACGAACTATATGACTCAAGGGGCTGAAAAATTGGACTTAAGCTGATCCCCAAATTCCTACAAGTATTTTTTCTGGGCTATTAGCTGCTTAGCAGACAGGCAGGCAATTGTAATCAAGCATGGAATTTAATGTATCTAACATGGAATCTATAGCAATTAGACAATTGACACCCAAAATCTGACACACAAAGGTCAGACAATTGACGGCTGTCGTCAGAACAAAATATTGCTTTTGAGCTGGTGATGCTCATGGCTCAAACAAGCCATGCTTATCATAATGCCTGAGTCAAAACTTGGCTGCAAAGATATCTTCCAGCAGAGAATACACATCCAAGCCGGAGGCAGGGAATTCCATCTAATTGCAACAAGAATCACTCATCCCTGCTATTGATAAAATCCCAATAGTCTCACATCTGAGTTCCCCACAAGAGGATCTTCCCTACCCGATTGGGCATCCACTAAAAACAAGCAGACTTCAGATATTCGACCTTACAAAAAATCCACTGCTCTTCAAGCAGAAATACCCACTTGTCTTTTATTTGTATGAGCATTTCACCATGGAAAGCATGCTAACCGAAAGGAAAACCTTCTCTTGATATACGGTAGCCAGATTTCAAATGAAATAAAAAAGTGACCAGAATATACGTCAAGGAGTCTTGAAATTTAGTGACCAGAAATAGCTGCCAAAGGAGCATCTAACGCCACTGTTATCTTCAAGTTACATGATGTATGACATGGTGCAAATCCTAAAACAAGGTAAACCCACAAAAATAGACTGCACCAGCCGTAGCATATCTTATTAGCATTGGACCTAATCTTGCAATGATGATCCAGAACCAGGCAGGCATGTTGCCCACATTAAAGCCAACGCCCACTTGGGTAGGGCAAAACCTATTGTCAGGAACACAAAGGTGAGAGTATTGGGCCCTTATGTTTCCCAGGGCTAAGGTGATTTCCACAAGTGGGTATCCAAATCCTGGGGATCATCTAGGAATGTGGCAACCCCATGCGTGTTTCCAGTAGCCATACTTTGAACTCGGATGTCATAATATGGGTGTGAGGAGTGTCCTAAACCTCGCCAGCTCATAATCAAAATCAATACATAGATGAAGCAAAGGAGTTGGCTTTCAATGGATCCTTGATTTGAAGGGGTACAACAAGGACGAAGATCAGGGTTAAGGGCTACAACGAGGACGAAGATCAGGGTTCAGGGCTACAATGAGGACGACGATCAGGGTTAAGGGCTAAGTTGGTTTAGAAAGCGGCAGGGTGATTTTAAAGGGGCTAAACTTCTGTCTTATTAGCATTGGACCTAATCTTGCAATGATGATCCAGAACCAGGCAGGCATGTTGCCCACATCAAAGCCAACGCCCACTTGGGTAGGGCAAAACCTATTGTCAGGAACACAAAGGTGAGAGTATTGGGCCCTTATGTTTCCCAGGGCTAAGGTGATTTCCACAAGTGGGTATCCAAATCCTGGAGATCATCTAGGAATGTGGCAACCCCGTGCGTGTTTCCAGTAGCCATACTTTGAACTCGGATGTCATAATATGGGTGTGAGGAGTGTCCTAAACCTCGCCAGCTCATAATCAAAATCAATGCGTAGATGAAGCAAAGGAGTTGGCTTTCAATGGATCCTTGATTTGAAGGGGTACAACGAAGACGAAGATCAGGGTTAAGGGCTACAACGAGGACGACGATCAGGGTTAAGGGCTAAGTTGGTTTAGAAAGCGGCAGGGTGATTTTAAAGGGGCTAAACTTCTGATGAGCATTGCAAACGGGCCTACATTTTTTTGAGGATTCAATGTGGTCTACATTTTGACAGGCATTGCTAAAAGGCAAGGAAGTTTTGAACTGAAAAAAGTGACTAAAGAAAATCATTGTGGGTATCCCAATGCCTTTAAAATGTAACTGAAATCCTCAAAAAAAAGGTTAAATCTAACATTCCGTTTGGCGAATCCAAATGCTATCTGATAAAATGACACAGACTATTGGAACAAAGTCGCCGAATTTAAAACGAAAAAAAAACAACTTAAATGACTTAAAAAATATGCTAAACAATATTCTCCAAAAGCTCGTCTTAAACATAAATGAAATCAAGCTTCTGAAGTCCACATAAATTAGGAAGAGAACTTCAGCCAAAAAGTTCAAAAACACAACTGGATGGATATTTTAAAAACTTAAACACAAATGGTGGCTCGTTTCCAAAAGTTTTGGCCTACGCAATTTTTCCTAAAGCTCTTTTTGTAAAAACTTTAACATTTTCAAGCAAACATTAGAAAAACAGGCGAAGAAAACGACATTTTGTCCGCAAAATTTGAAACAGATCCAGAAGAAGCAATAAATTCAACCAAGAATCTAGGTTTCCAACAAAATGAAACGAAATGCGCTACAGATTGAAATGAAACGAGAAAAAATGCAGCACATCGCGTACCTTAAGTGTTCCCTTGCAGTGATTGCATCTGAAACAAGCCTTATGATAAAAGATTCCATCGGCAGACAGTTGATCTGTAATATAAACCGTTTTTTCGCACACCTTGCACTTATTCTGCGTTCCGCTAAAGGCCATTGCTACGATCCGAGACTGGAAGCCTTTTTACGTTGACAAAAACTCTTCCTAAACGAGCATAAAAATATTTTCACAACAGAAACAAAATAAACGAAAGCCTTGGCTCAAAACGATAAATGTTAGCCGGCTTTAAGCTTTTAACGTTATTTCTTCCCCATAAAAAACAATACGAATCAGTTCAAACCCTAAACGTGTAGATTCCAGCTCAAAATGACGGGGATTTTATAAATTTTCGTGCCAAAACACAAGATCTGCAATCTATGGCTCAAATACAGAAATCTTTGACCTCTTTTCTTCAACAAACGAGTCGATAGTCAGTGTAAAGCCGTTCTGCCACGAAAATTGACCCAATTAATGTCAGATTTTTCTTTTTCTCGGCAGTTTTCGTCGACTCGTTGCTTCAAAATTAAAAACGCTATAATCTTAACGTTTCGCAACAAAAAAACCAGCGAAATTTGACTCAAAAGGATTGATTTTCTGGTCGTTCTCTCACCGGGAAACAACACCGTGATGCTTCTGACCCAAGCCACGAATTACCGATCAAAATGGTTAAAGACAGGGCCGTTCTGCGATGGTTTCGACACACAATTTACGAGTATTAAAGGAAAAAAAAAACCTTAATCAGAACGTAAAAAATAAAGCATAAATTATATACGGTAGAGATTAAATCCAGCTATATCGAAACTCATCTCCATCGTTCAGCGGCTCCTCGTGTGGATACTTTGCAGATCGTCTCCAATAATATAAGAGCTGATCTGAGCCGTCGATTCGGCATATAGGGACAAAATGAGATAATGTTATGGCGCGGAAAGCGACGGAGAGAGAATGTAATGGAATATATTTTAGAGAGAGAAATACGCGGGGGAGCGGTATGGATCTTGAGAATATCTCGTGGTGCCAAAAAGATGCTTCATTGGACGGCACGATTGTGACACGTGTCACTAAAGCCAGCTATTGGTGACTTAGTGCGGTGTTTTGGAAATCATTGTGTTTGAAATTAAGTAATTTATATCTAGTTTGAAATCCATGATAAAAAATATACTACACAAAAGCAAACACCATACAAACCAACTCTTGAAAAGCCAAAAGAACATACTCATCCAAAGGGTTGGTTCAATTAGTGCCTCTGATTGGAAAATGCGTTTGCCATGTTATTTATTTATTAAGAAATAGTGTAATATTAAAATGAAATGAGATGAATTTTAAGGAATGATGTTTGTTTTTGCTTTCGAGTATTAAATTGAAGAAGATTGATTATTTATATAATATGTAAATGAATGTTAAATAGTATTTATTTTTTAAATAGTTTTGATATAGAATTAACCTCTTTTTTGATGTCATGTTTAATAGGTTGAAAGCATTTTTTGATAAAATGATTTTATTTTAATTATCTTTGATGTATAAAATACACTTTTTTTTTTGAATTCTCTTTAGATATTGTTCATCTCTTTGTTTCATATTTAAGTTAGTGTGAATTAGTCTTCGATTGAATATGAGCATAATCACTTTTTAGTATCTAATTTGTTCTTATGTAATCTTTTTCATGATGTTCATAAATTAAATTAAATTCACCACAAATTCCATGAAGCGATATTGTATTTTCTTTCCAAATACTTTAATCTATATAGTTATCTTAGAATTTTTCTCATATTAAGTTTGTGTTTCTTATTAAATATTAAATAATTTTTATAAACTAATTTCTTATCTATTCATCCATTTAATATTTTACATTTAATCAAGTGCCCTTTCCTCTATTCAACTTGTCTTCTATCACAATTTTGGGTTACCAATTACTCTTCATTTATTTGAAAGTGTATCCATCATAATATTATTATTTTACATTTATTAGTGACATTACAAGCTAAGAGTAAATTACATCTTGTTTTATTTTTACAATCTATCTAAACTAAAATGAGATCATACAAGTTGATATGTGAAAAATATATACCCACAACATTAAAAGGAGAAATGAAAACAATTTTTTTGTTATATACAATACTTCGGGGAGAAGAAAAAATTATTGCATCTTGGAATGTCTAGCTTATAGTGATATTTGGGTCATGATCAACTATAAAGTAATTGTTGACTATGTTTGAGTTATTTAAACAAATAAGAATGAAAAATATGAAGAAAAAAATGATTATAATCAATAAAAAATCTTTTCTTTATAAATTAAAAACAATACCTTTAATTTATTATGTTTTGATATTGGTAAGCGATTATTTTTTGACTATTTTTATAGGGGGAAGCTTTGAAGACCGGTGGGGAGCAAAGCCACTTGAGGAGTCAACTACCAATGGCAAGGGAGGAGTCAACTACCAATGGCAAGGGAGACTCGAACATGAGACCTACTGGGTAAAGCCTACCTTTAATTTATTATGTCATTATTTATTTTTAATTTTTGCACTTTTTATTTCTGTTAACTTGAATAATAATACATTCCCAATAATTGGTGTCGTTGTAATATATGTAGTCCCATAAACCATCATGTTTTATTGATTAAAAATCATATTCACCTTAAAAAAACACATATTTATTTCATTCTCTTTATTTCTGTTAACTCGAATAATAATACATTCCCAATAATTAATGTCGTTGTAATATATGTAGTCCCATAAACCATCATGTTTTATTGATTAAAAATCATATTCACCTTTAAAAAATACATATTTATTTCACTTGAAAAAGAACAACCTCTTTTTATATAATAACTTTTTTTCAAAAATTAAAATTTGAATCATTATTCTAAGAGCGAAGCCCATTACCATTAAGCCAATCCTCTTTGGACACATGGATGCCTTGTGAAAGATAGGTGTAACATTTTTTTTGGTTGAAGATCCATCTCTCTAGATCAATATATTTAAATACAATAGTAAGTTTTCATGTTTTATAATGTCAATTTATTTTGGCCATTCAATCATAGTCTTAGTTGGTTAAATATAAATTATTTTTATCTTTATTAATCCATAATATAAGATGTAGTAATGGATCTTCACTTTATTTTATATAATGTTCAAATTTTAAAGTCTTTAATTTTTCCCTTGTAACCAAGCTTATAGATAAATCAAGCCTGGTCAATCCACTTACATCTTTATTACAAATAACTATTAATGACAATAATCAATTTTGTATGTTTTTTTAATATTTTATTCAATTGAAAAAGAGTTTATTAATAACACAACCAATTAATGTTAGAGGATAGTGTATTTTATTAAATGATATTTACATTTAATATAAATTAACATAAATATCGTACATAGATGATTAGTAAATGTTGTATTTATTTTTTTTTAAAAGTTTTTTTTTTTTACATTTTTGTAAATTCTATATATAATTAATGTAATAAGTGTAAAAGATGTATGATTACTGATAATTATTTTATGTTTTCTTCGTATTTTTAATTGTATTCATGCATTTATGAAAGTATGTAAGTGTAGATATCTAAAAATGATTTCTTGAAAATTATTAGTCATCAAATTAAACAATTCTAAGATACATATGTATTTGTCAATTAGTGTTACAAATTAGACATTATTAGCATATTTTGTGGTTTTTCATTGTGACCTCCTTCGTCTCTCCTTCATTTATATCTCTTCATAATTTTGTAGTCCTATGATGATTTTTCCATAAATATACCCAATTTAATTTTGGAGTCCAAACACATATTACATTTATAGGGTTTTATGTGGTCCCAATCAGTTAGGGTGCACCTATAATTTAAGATCCCATATTTTTTTTCTTTTTCAATAGTTTGATGTCAGTTTATATGCTAATAGGGTCTATATTTGAATTCAAAATGCTTAAAAATTCAAAAGCATCTTAATGAATTTAGGTGTTTAGGGATTATTTGAAAATCATATAGCATTGATTATTCACTAGAATTCATTAAACATTTAAAAGAATTTGAGAGAAGTCAAACAACCATTTAAAAATCATTCATTGTAGCACTGAAGTTCATATTAGTGACACATTGTATTACACTAGTTTTCCTAGTTAATGAATTACTATATTTATTGGAGTATTATTTTTAATATTGCACATCATTGAAGGCCCTACAAATATTAAAGATGTCGAACTATTTCTTGATGTAATGCATGACTAGCATAATCAACCTATCAATTAAACTCGAGGTATCCAAGCTCACCTACAACCCAACAGAGTCACCTGAGAGGTAGCCATTTGATTTATTGATTATGTTACTTCCACTAATTATCAACCTAGGGCATGTATTTGGTAAGATGTCAGCATTATCTATGTAACACTAGTTTCTTTCAAAGGTTGAGGTGCTTGAGTTGCATATAGGGAAACACTCTTGCATAAATCAAAGTAAAACACTTACATGAAAAGTAAATTAAATTAAATTAAATAACAAGAAAGTAAATCTAATGTTATTTAGAAGATTCCTCACATAGTGTTGAATTGACTTGATGGAATTAGAAATGTTTGTGCAAAAAATAAAACAATAATGATTTTAGGATTTGATCAAATAAATAATGCAACAACAATGCATAATTAAATCTAATACTAACATATAGGATCTTTACCACAATCCTCGCGAGTGGGCCTTACTTCAGTTGGAGTTACATCATAATCCCTTCCTTATGATATAATTATGTTATGTACCTAGAGATATGATATATTAATGTATATGGGTTGGTGGGGATGCCAACATGTGGTACACATCCCCCTTAGTTATATAGGTGTAATATATTAATATAAATAAGTAACTTGTAGAATTAATATATTGGGTAATGGTCGACTTACAGTGAGATTAAGAGGTTACCCATCCATTGATAGTTATATAGAGGTCTATATAAAGGAAATGAATATTATTGTAAAGGATATCAATCAATCAAGTAAGTCTTGAATCTTCTATTCAGTAGAAAGATATTGGAGGTCTCCCCCTTAAAGTGGAATGTGAAGTTATTCCTTCCTAAAGGAGTATTGTATGGTGTTTCCCTACCTTAAGGGTAATTATTTTATTTCTCTGTATATTGAATATTTAGGCATCTTGTCCCACTTATATCTATCATGTTATGTTGATCTATATTATATTATGTATATTTAAAATATTATAAGTGTGGATCATAACAAGTGGAATCAAAGCATCGACTTAGGCAAATATTTTGGATTGAAATCCTAATTTTGGAGAATCACTTATATCTTATAATCTGTTGTGAATTT
Organism: Torreya grandis; assembly: GCA_037957365.1. Taxonomy (NCBI): domain Eukaryota; kingdom Viridiplantae; phylum Streptophyta; class Pinopsida; order Cupressales; family Taxaceae; genus Torreya; species Torreya grandis. The sequence continues at coordinate 1,031,690 of JARHVA010002443.1, read as the reverse complement.
CTATATAGTTTTTTGTATAATTGTACATTATTTTAAGGAAGTCACAGTAAAAAATTGAGGTTTTATGATATATTTTAAGGGATATTGAAATTTTAAGGTTAGTAATAAAGTCATCACATTTGCTTTAATTTCAAGATTTTTTCTCTTATTTTTTTACTAAATTTGTATCATCATAAAGGAAAGTTACAGTTAAAAGTTCAGATTTTTTTAACAATTTTTGTGTGAGTTATTACGATTTTATTATTTTTAATAGATTTACTCTATGGGATAAATTTTGTGTATTTTTCCAACAATTTTATTACTGATGTTATATGAGAATACAAGGAAGCTACAGTAAAAAAATTGGGATTGTTTGATTATTGTAGAGGGGGTTATTGAAATTTTAAGGTTTTTTCATTAACCTTAACTTATGTGAATAATGGAGTTAAACAAATTTTTAGGAAAGGATAATATTGATACTAGAGAATGGTGGCTCTTTTTTAAGGAGAATAATTTTCATATATATTTGTGGCAAATAATTTTGGCAGGTTCATTTACGAGTCTTGCTTTGTGTTGGTGGGCTCAAATGGGTGAAGAACAATATAAATTTTCATGGGGAAAAAATAGAACGAGTTTTCCTAGATCGATGGGACATAGAAGTAAATGATGAGGAAAAAGGAACTAAGGGTGAAGAAGAAACAAATGAGGAAGAAAATATTAATGATGATGATGATGGTAATGAGGAAGAGAATTTAGGTAATGAAGAGGACTTAAAAAAGGAGCATAGTGATGAAGAGGCTATAGATAATGCTAAAGGAGAGGTGGATGATCATGATGAGGAAGAAGGAGAGAAGGATGAAGGGTTTGAATAGTTTGGCTCCAAAGAAATAAAAATCAATTTTTTAGTTTCATGGATACATTCAAAATAAGAAGGTCATTATGTCCATAAACGATAGCAGTAAATATAACTTCATCAACATGGATGTGGCTCAACATCTACATGTTAAAATAAATAATAACAATGAGGCTCAAATAGATGGTTAGAATATTCAAGTTTTTGAATATTTGAAGCTCATTATGGACAAATATGTTTTTCATTTAGATTTTTATGCTTTGCATATAAATGGTGTGGATATGGTTCTTGGATATCCATGGTTAGAGACTTTAAGAATAATCAATATTAATTTTTAGAAGAAGTTCATGAAGTTTTGGTATAAGAAAAAGGTCACTTTATAATATATCATAGTTGGAAAGGGACATAAAATAATTAATGTATAACATGAGGATGAGATTGAAGAGGGTGAAGAAGAGCATGAGGAAGATTTAGATGAAGACATGGATTAGGAGATGGTACAAGCAAAGAAAAACACTTCATCTACGTAATAGACAAAAGAACCAACAAATAAAAAAGGTGGAAGAGTTATTAAAAAAGGTTGATAAGGTCACAAAAATAGAGCATGATACTAATTTTGTGGCATATAAAGACCCACATCATCATGAAAGTCAAAAATCATGGAGGTATGTCTACGAGTGTAATAACACCAATCACTCTAGCTATGTATGGAATCCAAAGAATAACTACTATGATCATGAGAAAAGAAATCAAAAAACTGTGTTAAAGGTTTTTTATAACTCAAAATTTTGAGTCAAAGTTTGGCCTATCATCAAGAGTAATGAAAAACTTGATCATATTTGGAATTATAATAGTGAAACAAACTATGGGACATGGAATTAGTGGGGAAATCACTATGAATATGCATGAAATCCACATAATAACTACTATGGTCATGTATGGAATCATAGTAGTGAAACAAACTATGGGACATGGAATTTGTGGGGAAATTACTATGACTATGCATGGAAGCCACATAATAACCAGTATGTTCATGTATGGAATCAAAGTAACATAGAAAAATATGGAATATTGAATCAGAGTAGCATAATGGAATATGAAACATGGAATCAGAGGAGAAATCATTATGCATGGACACTAAGGAGGTATAGTTATGATCATGAATGGAATCATAATAACACAAGGGAATTTAAAAAAAAGGTTTGATGGCTATCACCTACCAAGATAACATATGGGTGGTTGGATAATTGAACATGGAGATAAGTGTGCAATGATTTAAGGCACACTCATTATTTGGTTTATTATTATGTTTTGGGGATGAACCATGTCAAGGAGGTAGGAAATGTTATATACATATAGATATGATATATTAGTGTATACAGGTTGATGGAGATGTTGATGTGTGGCACACATCCCCTTAGTTAGTTAAATGGGTCCAATATATTAGTATAAATGAGTAACTTGTGGAATTAATACATTGGGTAATGATCATTCTACATTGGGATTAGGAGGTTACCCATCTATTGTTAGTTACATAAAGATCTATACAAAGGAGATGAATATGATTGTAAAGGTTATCAATCAATCAAGTAAGTGTTGAGTCTTCTATTTGGTAGAAGGATATTAGAGGTCTCCCCCTCAAAGTGGAATTGTGGAATCATTCCTTCCTAAAGGAGTATTGTATGGTGTTGACCTAACTTAAGGATAATTATTCTATTTATGCATATATTAAATATTTGGGCATCTTAACCCACTAGTATCTATTGTGTTGTGTTCATGTACATTATATTCTACATATTTCAAATATTATAATTATGGTTCATAACAAATTGTCTACTTCAAATCACTTCTTATTGCATTAACAAACCTGTAGCAATGTGAGTATTGCTACATTTAAATTATAGAGACTCAAATAGAATTCAATAGTTTTTCAAAAATTCTCAAATTTTTACTCTCTATTTACTACTTGCTAACCTACACCCTTGGCCTACTCTTTCAATAGATAGGTCAAGTTCTTATTGTTAACATCTAGTTACAACATAAATGATAAACTATATGATGGCTATTAACAAGATCTATAAAAACACCCTGCATATGGACTATGACAAATTGATAGCTAACAATAAAATAATAGTAAAAAACATGACGTAGAATAATCTATTTTAATTGTAATAATTTAGAGGCACGATCCAATAAAGGAGTGATGATGATACATTATGACATTGATCTTTCCCTTTCCTAGATTATAGGATATGCCTTGTTCCTCAGACTATGGAGGAAATCGTCATGACACCACCTGCTAACCTTTACATTCAAAGTTGGGTGTTACTACAAATACTATAGGTTAGACTTAATCACTATTGTTACTACTACGAGTTAGAATAATTGTCATGGCTACTGCTATAGGTTGAAACACTTATTTATGCCAATGTTATGGGTTAGAATACTTTTTTTTCATTTTTATGGGTTGGCATGTTGTTGTTATAGATTGGCTACCCAATTTCTATGGGTTGTGTTAGCTGAGTTTAGTGGAAGAATATAAAATAACCAGATTTGCAATTAAAATAATATACACCAGATTTTCAAGCTGAATAATAAAGGATGGAAACTATAAATGAAGACAGACAAGAATAAACATGAAACCCAATTGATATTTCTCTATTCACATAAATGGTCTAAATTTCTCTTTCTCGTACAATTGCCTATAAAGGCTTTCAAATGACCCATCATATTCCTCTATGACTCTTCACTCCTTATGACCTTTTAACTTATTTTTGACACCTCACATATCCATTTTCTCCTTTATATTACAAATAATGGCAAATAATACTAAATATTATTGCCGTTTACCCTTACTAACACTCACCCCAACTTAAAATGTGTCTCGTCCCAAGACACACAAAGGCCCTAACAATTCAAGTTTTTACAATTTTGATCCATTACAAATGTATTTGAGAACCTAAACTACTCCTACTCGTACTCCCCATGGCCTCTAATGCCAGAGCTTTCTGCATCTCTATAATTATATACTCTAATCACCTTCAAATGCATTTACAACTTTATAAATTATAAATAATTATCTTAAAACTAGGCCAAAATATACTAAACTCCAATTTTAAACAATACTTAGGAATCCTCGTGTTTAGCAAGGAGAGAACAATACTTAGGAATCCTCTTTTGTATAAACCTCCATACCTGCAAACACCCATTATGCCAAGGGCATCATAGTATCCATATAAAGTGACATTATAGCTTCTCATTTAAATATAATCACCTTAAATTCAATGCCCACACTCCACATGGACATCAATTAACATCGTGCACCAAGACATCAAGAGGAATATGTGTACCAGTTGAAGACCATTTCATCTTTACCATTAATTTAATCCATATTTGCAGTAACATTCCTAAATTAAAAACTCGTTATTGATTTCTCAAAATACCTATGCCAAAAGCTCAGTGGTGTCTACTAGCTACTGTGCATTCAAAACCCCATTTATCAATAACAAGTCATAGTGATCCTCTAAACATATAAATTTTTACATTAAAAAAAGACTATTGTTAATCCTTCCTTCATAAGATATACTTGCAAATTTTGGGCCATACATACGATGATGTTAGTGCCATCACTGAACACACACTAAGAAATTTGCATTTGACAAATTTGCACACCAAGGCAGCCCTTTTTGCAAAACCAACTATACACTTATCACCTTCAACTCTAGGTTTTTACCTAATGTCCCAAACCTCAACTAGTCTATTTTTATGAATGTCACCTTCCTCAAATTCATTAAACAACTCCCTCTATGCAGCAAGTCTTGTATAATAATAAATGACCTACTTATTAATTCTCTTCTATGTTCCACATATCCTCCATCTAATAATTTTATGTCCTATGCATGAAGAAACTACCTCTATCTATCAATCTAGTTGCAGATTCACTCTCATGGTGATGACATCGACCTCTCAAAAGGCCCAAAAAGAGCAGACTCAACATCCCTCAACTTTATTCATTAACCCAAAGGCTTCTAGAATGAACTCTTTCAATGTAGTCATTCATAATCATCATTTGTCTTGAACTTTGACTTCTTAGATTCTTCTTGTGCTTCAGTTGATTCTATTTTTTCCTTCTTGTATGCTACCATGGTTATCTCATACCCAAACTTCATATGTCCAGCTTTAGAAACATAAGATGCCTTTTCATTTTCAGACATTTCTTTCCATTTTTCACCACATACTTTACCAACCATCATTACCCCCTCACACTCTTTTTCAAATGGTGCAAACTTTTCCACTAGGTGTTGGGTTATTTTTGATAATTCTAGATTAGTGCTGAAGTCTAGCCCAATGAGCTAGCACGCTGGCCCTTTCATGTAAGAGTTATGTCTTGCATGCTCACCTGAAGTGCATAGCGAAAGATTAGTTCTCATAGATTTTGTTGCACATTTTTGATAAATTATTCATAGTCCTCTTTATGTTAATCAAACATGGATTATATAAAAGCATAAACACACTACCTTGATCCTTTGAGTTCTAGGTTCGATTAATACTACTATGCAAAATATTGTCATTTTCTATTAGCATTAGTTATCTTAGAAAAGAAAATGTGATAGGGTATCACTCATATATAATCCAACACTTAATTCACACCATCGTTCATCAAAAAATAATAAGTTAAACAAAATCTCTATTCTCATATATTAATCTTAACCCATAGAAAGGTATATGTTTTTCACAATCACATCCCAGAATCCATCTGTCTTCATAATGCTTTACAACAAGGCTATTTATAATTTTTTTGACCTAACCAAGTGTTTAAAATAATTAATGGCATGATGAATTGGCTAACAAACTCTTAACAGACTGAGAGTCATGGTGCTTAACAATTAGTTCTTCATAAAGATTTGAGCCTCTACGCCCCCTATATTATTGCTCTATGTTATATCTTTGATGTCATGTGTTCCTCTCCTTATGGGATGGTGAAAAACTTGTTGTCATGTGTTCTTCCAACTGTTCTTGCTTCCCATGCACTCCCCTAGTCTTCTACTACTATTCCAAATCCTACATCCTTGGGTTCTTCATGACTCATTCCCCTCTAACTGGGTCTTCTCACACTAGTTATTTTGCATCATTATCCTCTTTTGCCTTGTAGGTTTCATGTCATAGTAATTCTTCACCTATCAATTTTGTACCATGGTCCTTTCACATCATGTCGATTCTATGCCAAAATTGGACAACACTTAGTCAAAATTATGGGGCCAACATCACCCCACACTACACTCTTAGTCCATCCTAGACTAAGACATGCTAACATTCTCTAAAAATTTGGGCTCAAATTGCTCAAGCTCCTTCTTTAAATTATCCTAATGTGACAATGCCTTGAGAACTTTTACCATTATTTCTTCTATGGTCCCATGTACTTTATTTATCTCCTCAAGTTGGTTGGGGGTCTCGTCAGTGTTCTTGACCTATTCATCCAGGGATGCAGTGGCATTCTTCTAGATGTCTTTGAGTGTAGAGACCTCCTTATCGACATGTCCTTGGAGGGTTGTAAATTTTACATTCAACTATTGATGATGTTTATTGATGGCATCTTCCATCATCTCTACATCCCTAAATGCTTTTGTGTGCTTGGCACGATCTTTTATTAAGAGTGTAGCATTAGCCAATTGTTACCTCTGGGCTTATTCAGCTTGGAGCAAAGCCTCCAAGACTTTATTAGGGTGCATTAGTCACGTAAAAATCCCATCTAAAATGGGGTTAACTTCCCCAACTCTCCCTATAGTGAATTTATAGATGTCAATGGCCATGGTGAACTGTTCAACCAACTCTAATCCCTCATCTCATGGTGTGGGTTACTCCTTGCATCATTTGAGCAACAGTTCCACTAGGGTTTCTAACTTTCCTATGCATCCCCATCAAGAGGTACGTCATCAGATAGTGATGGTTCTTCATTCAAAATTGTTTTATAGAGGTTTAAGACCCTTAATTTTGCCTCTATGTCCTCTTAGAGATTTTATTTCAATGTCACCACTTCCTCAGTGAGTGGTTATTTCTCTGTAACTTCCTTATTATACATGCCTACAATTTTGGCATGTTTCTTCTTAGCTATGCATGCATCATAATTCAACTAAATATTTTAGTGCATAATCTTCATGCCCAGCTTTAAAAATGTGATGCTTTCAAGAAGAGGGGATCTTTTGTGGATCTACCCACAATGGTTTTGGTAGTGTTAATCCATCTGAGCCCATGGAAAGACTATCCTATGGGAGTTTGAACTTGCACTCATTATACATATCAATTAGGAAGGATACTTGCTTCCTTGTTTCCATAGTTGCCTCTTTGGGAATGAAGTACAACCAAAGATAGAGCATCTTATCTTCAATGTTGAATTGGTAATGCTCATATGTATTGCTCATTACACTATCATCTTGCTCTTTTGAGGTCTTAACCAATTCCTTCCCCTTACTAGGGTTGTGCTCAAGCTTATCCTCCTCATGACCACCAGTGGCCATCTCGCCTTCTTCTTCACCATCCCCCTCGTCATCATATTGTGTTTTATCATCAAGCAATGAATCATCAGAGGAAGATTTATCCTTTTATGATAGGGAAGGAGTTTTCTCAGAATCAAAAATTGAGTTATATACTTGGACCTCAAGAACTTCCTATTGGGGTGCTTGCCTTGGGGGATGCTTCTAGGTAGTTTTTGCAGTAGAATTACTTGGGGTAGATGGAGGTGGAGGTAGAGAAGGTGGGGGTGGAGAAGATGGAGGTGGAGGTGGAGAAGGTGGTAGAGAAAGAGGAGGAGTATGCTGGGGAGATAAAGGGCACAGAAGCGAATAGTGTAGATTACGAAGGAGATGAAAAAGTGTGGGGAGTTGAAGATGAACATGGATATGGTGAAGGTCGATATGGAGATGGCATAGAGGGACATGATGACATGGGTTTAGAGGACTACACTTCTACAATATTTTGAAAATTTTGGGGGACCTGATGCCCACTTGTGATGGTGCCCACATCTAACTGCTTCTTCTTTAGGGGTAGCACTAATGGAATTTTGTACTTAAGGTCCCCACCCTATGGATTCTTCCAAGGGTGTATCATGTAGAAAAATTTATGATTTTGCTCCCCTACCAATGTTTGATTGACTTGAATGTTGATCAAGTTTATCTCCATCTTCTTTGTGTAGGTCATCTTACCTAGATATATATATATAATTTATGAAAAGTATGAATCTTTAAGTCTATTCTTTCAGCCTATAGGATGATAGGTTGCACATCATATATTTGATTGATGGATTCTATGAAGTACTATGCCAAAAAGGCATATGGTAACTAAAGCCATGATAAGAACTCTCTAGATGGGTTCATTTGGATATGCATGAGGGAGAAGTGTTGATTTACATCAAACCGTGTTTGTTCCATAGCCAAAAGGGGCAAGTCCTTGGGAATGTGCCACTCATACCCAAACACCACCTTCATCCCATAAAACTAGTACCTCATCTTGTTCTTTTATGAGGGGGTGATGTGACCAGGGCATGTGAACACCTTATAACATTCAGTGAGGGACTTGTGTGTGGGAGGGTACACCCACTTTAGCACTCAAGAGGTATAGTTTGACACCCCAATTTTGTCAAAAACTATTAAGAGGAGGATCACCCCCCATGAAAACCTATACTTTAGCTCCTGATGGGTCCTCTTCACATCTTCAATAATATTTTGGGTGAAGTACATAGCCCAGTTGTACTTTAGCCCTTGTGAGACCTGATGAGCAATGTAGAGGTGTATCATGCTAACCTCTTTCTAATGATCAGTCCCTCTAATCTTGGTCATGATGATCCATGCCACAACCCAGAGGCTGGGATCTTGCAGGTTCTTGATTTACATGGCATGGCCTTACTTTTGATACATCAGTGCCATGATGGTCTTCTAGATTTCCTTAGTGTTGACCAAGTCATCAATTACACTCATCCTTGAGCACTGTAGTCTCATGACCCTATTGATAATTTTAGGCATGATCTTCATGCTACATCTAGTGATGTAAATATAGTCCTCATGGACATGCAAAAGAAGAATTGAACTACCTCTATGGGCTTACCAAAATATGGCAAATTGAATAACTAGAACAATCTTGTAGTATCCAGTTGGTTGAAGATCATGAGATCATATACCACTTAGTTCCTAGTGTTAGTGGTCTCCACCCAATAATCATTTTGGAGCTCAACCTTGTTCCTAAGTTGGAGATGATTGTAGTCAAAGATAGTACAAGTGGAGACCTTAGAGACCCAGTTATCCATGTGCAACACTAAACCTAGATATTTCATCTCTTTAATTAATAGAGATGAGGGTGAGGACGCTTGAGCTTTTTACATCAAAGATGATTGGGCTTGATTTGCCTTGTGCACCATACTTCTTTCACATGTTGTACTTGTTTTTCTAGTGTCTCTTCCCTAATTAGAACCCAATCTCCTCCACTCACCTCTTCTTCTTCTTGTATTATTGGCAAGGTTTCATGTCTTTTGGAGTTTTTCTTAGGTTGTGTTATCCTTTGAGGAACTTGAAGGTTAATGCATAACCATCCAATGTTTCTAAAAGAATACGTGGTTGTAGATTATTGCTTCACTTTTCAAGCTTAAACACCCTTTAATTATGGACCTGCAACCTGTAACTTTTGAAACTGTCACTTTTCTAATGAATTTGACTCAAAATTTATCTTCTCAACTTGGTAATGACCTGTGTTATTTGCTAAGGATATGAAATCTCTTTACTTGGCTCTAGATTTGATTGACTCAGCTCTAGTAGTCACTTAATTTTCAGCTCTAATAATTTGAAATTAAATGCAAGGTAAAGTGTCAAATGAGTTTTGTGTCTATTTACACACTCTAGGAGGGGTTTATCCTTATTAATGCCTTCTTATCACCCATTAATTCATGGCATTAATGTAGATCCTTAATTATTTTCGCATTTAGATACTTATTTTTTACAATTAATGAATTAACGTTATTGTCCCATCACGCCGTTGGCACATTTTTTTCCATAACTATTCTTTTTGCATTAATGGCATGTCCCGTCTCATGCCTTTCTTTGAAGTGGATGACAGCTATGTCTCACACTTTATGTGAGGTGGGAGGTAGTTGTCTCTTTTAAATTTCTACCTTATGGTAGGAACCTTACCCCTTCATGCCTTAAATGACTTGCATGACTTTAGTACCTTACACACCCTTAATAACTTGCATGCCCATGTAACTCATGTGCCTAAGTAACTTGTGCACTTTTTATATTTGCCTTTTTAAACATGACTTCTTACCCCACACTAAAATGTGTCATGGTCCTCCAAAAAAAGAATAAGAAATTTGAAAACAAAATTACAAAAAGGGAAAGTTATGTGCAACAAAGGTAGCACTTTTATTGAAATAAATAAATCCTAAACTAATGGCATAAGCCCTATTGATTATAAAAAATTTAGCTATTCCAAAGTGAAATACAACTGAAGCCACCTTCCATTATAGTGCCCAAGAAGGAGCTGACCATCCATCCTTTATAACTAACATGCTCCAGTAAGTATAATGTTATGTATTATAAAAGGGCCATCCCAGTGTATGCAAAGCTTTCCTAGGTGGCATGTAAACTTAGAGTCATATAACAAGACCTTCATTCCTAGACAAAATGTTTTGTTTTTTATATGGCGATCATACCATGCCTTTTGCTTGCAGTTTTATACATCTTGGCTCTAATGGGTGAGGAATCGATCTTCATCTAGTTGTAATAAAGTGTTTAGGTTTGATTTTAAAGATGATTATTCATCTAATTGTCTTACACATGTAATACATAGAGATGGTACCAAGAAATCTACTGGTAGGACTATTTCCTTGCCATACACCAAGTTGAATGGCATACTTTTGTTTAGATGCTTAAAGGTTGTTCGATAAGCCCATAAAACTGTAGACACCTTATCATCCCAATCCATTCAGCCAATATTACAGATCTTTGTCAAATTGGTACATAGGATTTTTTTGAAAGCTTCACCAGTTCCATTGGCTTGCAGATGATATGGGGTTATTTTATGGTGTGCGATCATGAACTCAGCCAGTAAGATGCAAATTATTTCATTCAAAAAGTGGATTTTGTGATCATTGGTAAAACTTAGGGGGCATCTAAACCAAGTTATGACATTCTCCCAAATGAACCTCATAGTAGTAGTAGTAGTACAATCCTTTAGTGGTACATCTTTAGCCTAGCATGTAAGATAGTCAGTTGCTACAATGATGTACCAAGAACCTATTCATCATCCTACTAGAGTGATGGGACCAACAAAATCAATAGTGCATTTTTCAAAGGGTTCTTGAGAAGGGATGGGTTATAGAGGAATAACATCTCTTTGATTAGGTTTGCCTATGCATTGACATATGTCACATTGCTTAAAATATGCTTTAGCATCTTGGAAGAGAGTTGGCCACCATAATCTAGCTAGCAGAACCTTTCATGAGGTAGCCTCTCCAACATAGTGTCCACCAACAATACCTTCATGAACTTTGTAAAGTACCTCAAGGTAATCATGTTGCATTACACAACATTAGAGAACTTTGTCATGGCCCATTTTATAAAGATCACCTATTATAAGATGAAAAGGTGTAATAGAAACTATGAGTTACTTTTTGGCTTACGAGTTGAGATAATTAGGTGCAGAGCCAGTGGTCAAGAATGCTACAATGTCTTCCAATTCTTTAAGCACCCATGTAACATAGAAAACTATACATCAAGAAGATCATCCTCTATGGTGCATGGTGGTTCTTTGTTCTTAATTCGTGATAGGTGGTCAGGTCCATAATTGTCCTTCCCAAGTTTCAATATAACTGAAAACTAGAATTCTTGGAATAAAACAATCCAACAATAGATCCATCTATGTAGTATAGGTTTATTAATAAGGTACTTCAAAGCCTCATGATTTGTATAAAAAACAAAAGGAGTGGCTAATGTTTAAACTTATACAAAGCATAGACCATTGAAAATGCTTCGCACTCCATAGTGGTATAGTTTATTTTAGTTGGTGTGAGCTTTCTACTGGCATAGTAGATTAGGTGATCTAGGTGACCTTCACTTGGTTGTACAAGGATTACACTAATGGCCATGTTAGATGCATCAACATGGACATAAAATGGCCTTGTCCAATTATGGAATTAGAGAATATGAGAAATGACTAGATTTTCCTTGAGTGTTTCAAAGGCCTACTTACAAGAGCAAGTGCATATGAAATTATCATTTTGCTTTAGAAGTGATTTTAGGGGTGTGGCAATCTTTACATAACCACAAATGAAATTTTTATAATAACCCATGTGGCCCAGAAAGATGCAGACCTTACACTGAGTCTTGGGCACTGGAAGGTGAAGAATAATAGATACCTTTGTCAGGTCTACCAAGAGTCCTTCCTTATAAATAATATTTCCTAGGAGTACACCAAAATATGTTGCAAATAAACAATTCTTTAATTTTAATAATATTTGTAAGACTCAACAGTGCTTAAGCATAAGCTTGAGGTTAGCGCAATGGTCCTTGAACAAACCATATACTGTCTAATAATCCAGATAGACTTGGAGGAACTTGTGGATGATGTCCTTAAAGGCTTCAACTGATATTCATGAAAATACTACCGAGGCATTTTTCAACTTGAAAGGCATAACAATATAGGAAAATGATCCCCATTTAGTGGTGAAGGTTGTCTTGGGCTAGTTTTCTTCAGCTCTTTGGACCTAATGGTACCTCAAGAAACCATCTATGAAGGAGTACACTTCAAAACCAACAACACCTTTAAGGATTTCCTCTATGGATGGCATTAAAAAGGGATCTATTACACATGATGCATTGAGCACTTGATAATCCACATAAATACAGATGCATCCATTCTTTTTTATACTAATCACCATGAGACTGACCCACTCAGATTCATTAATGGGAGTGATTACTCTAGCACATAGAATACTATCAATCTCCTCTTTAGCACACACCTAGAGATTAGGATTCATCCTAGATGGGCATTTTTTCACTGGTCGAGCATCGTCAACTAGCTTGATATGCATATTACCCAAAGATGGGTAGACTCCCTTCATTTTCACTATAGTTCCTTAGAAGAAATTCCTAATATTCTTTTAGAAATTCAAATATTTTTGAAATCTCTGTGTCAGTCCAATAATTTCCTACTATATCTAGCTTTGGTTCTTGTTCTGAGTCGATGTTGCATTGAACGGTCTGAATAGGCCCATGGTAGGGTATCTATATCGACACCTACATCTTGAATAATTCTTGTTCTAATTTCTATAGGAATATCTAAATGGTTAGACAATGGGTCAAGTGGAGTAGATCCTTCACCTTCTTCCATTCATAATACGAACTTTTGATTTTCCAAAATAATTTCTTCACATTAGTTCAGATCAAGGATATACACAGGTATAGGAACTTGGTGTATTAATGGTTCATGGAATAAGTGTAAGATATCCTCAAGGTCTTAATGGATAATCCTTAGACGTTATTCCATGGGACATGGGTCACCTACAACCACTTCATGCATGGCTTGGAGGGTGAGGTACAAATCCATTATTGGTAAAGAATAAGACAATATTGAGCTCATGTTCTCCTTCAACAGATGCCAAAACCTAGTACCTATGTGTTATTTTTCATGAACGTACCATGATCGTGCTCAAGTGTATAAATTTCCATAAAATGCAAGCAACCATAAATATTTTGGTAAGTAAGACTTATCATTTCACCACATTGTTTCATAATCTTTGAGGTGTGGCTCAGGGGCTTATATTGTATTATAGCTGATAACTCCCTTTACTTTGTTATCATGATGGAACTGATGGTGTAAGTTTGAGCATACCTAATCCCACTAGATGAGTCATTCATAATGGGTTCACCACCATCATGTAACTATGCCATCAAATAGATGAACTAAAGATCAAAGATGATCTTCATCAGTTTGGAAAAACTTTTTAAGGCACTAAATGAAGTCTCTAAATTCCATCTGATCATGGATCCTTGGAGCCTCATCAAGTATTTCGAGTGGCATCTCTATGATAGGTCCCCTCATGATTTGGCTAGTGATAAGGTGAATGAACCTATGTCATTTATTAAATTGGCATGGTACATTCTCTTAGTTGTTAATGGTACTGCATACTCTACCAGTGAGTTTGTAGTCATCATGAGTCTAATAATTACATGCATTACTTATAGTGTTAGAGATGGACTAATTATTTGACCATAAAATAATGCCATTTGAAGTAGGATCTCTTTACTCATCGTTCCTTTTAGTAACATTATAGATATGGTTTATATCTTCATCAACATGGACATGATCTATGTAAGGGGGCCCTTGTGCTTGATCTAATGGTATTATAACACATTGATCAGTGTTTTCAAAACTAATGTAGTGATTATTGAATCTTAAGTTTTTATTATTCTCATAGCACCAAAGTCTTCCCAATAGAGTTGGGTAATGATCAGCTTCAACTAGCTTCAGAACCCCAAAATCCTCTTTAAATGGTAATCCAAGTATGTCAACCATTATGTTCTTAAGGACCCCAATAGGTAAATCGTGAGTCTTATTTTTCATAAATAAAACATGAGGTGAAGGATGCAATTCTAGAATGGACATCTTATGCTAAGTGTCATTGATGAGGACATTGAATTCTATGTTGGTATCTACTAGTATGTCCTAGATTACCCATCCATCGATGGCAACATTAACCAATATTTATTTATCTTTTGGGAGAGTAGAGGAACTAGGAGTGTCCTATCGTCAAACATGATTTAAATGGTGATCTTCATTTTACCTAGTAACATGAGGGTGAACCTAATTTGGTATTTGAGCTTGAATCTTAAGCCAAATGTTGAGTTATGGAATAATATCCTCATCTAGCATATGCTTGCATAATTACTAAAAGTCATCATGCACCACATATCGAGGTTCAACTTTCCTTTACATAGTAACATGCTATATTATGTCTTTGTATTTGAGCAACTAAATCTATCCCTAAAGTATTCATATGAGTGCCATCATATCTTGGAGGACATCCTTTTTCTACTGAACATTAGGATACTTTCTAGTTTGTGGTTTTTCCCATTGTACTTTTTTGATAGGATTAGCTATAAATTGGGTTTGTCCCCCACTGTGAGTGGTAATGTTTATCTGTTAAACTATAGGGATGGTTGGGCATGCACACCAATGTGGTTTATTAATTCAAATCATACCAACACCCTTTTCATTTTTATCCTTGGTGATAGCTGCATATAAGTTAGGACACTCTTCCAATCAGTGGTATTTTTTATAAAAAGCACACATTGGGTAATCTAAATAATCAGTTCACATTTATAAACATGCTCAACTACATTCTCCATACCTCAATACTCTAGTAAATGCAGTTTCATCTCATAATACACCATAGTTGGTTAAGGTGCTTGAATGGGTGGTTGTTGGGAACCTTTAGCCTTGACCCCTTAAGGAGGAAGTCCATTACCTCCTGTACCACCTCTTAGTCCACCTCCAATGCCTCCAGTAGTAGTGATTATGATGTGAGGTGTGGTAGATGGTTGATTACTCAAATTAGGGCTTATATTCTATCCTTATAGGCCTAGTCCACCAGGCATCACAAGTTGTGCCATAAAATTCCCTTAAAGAGGGAAAGAGAGTGTTAAGTCTAAATGAGCACCAAAAGGTTCAGTTTTAGTGTCCCTCACTAGTTCAATTTTTGATTCCAAACTATCTATATCCCAATTTCATGTGTGTACTTTATCTAACTTAAAATCATGAGCACACACTATGGTAGGAGAACTTGGTTGGTTCAGACTTGGTTCCTCAGTTCTTGCTATCCAACTTGTTTCTACTTCATAGGATATAAGTGGCATAGAACATGAATCAAAAGTGATGGTGTCCTCATGTGTTTCTGCTTCCCTGTAACTCCTAACAACACTCCTTGAGTTCTCTTGATCTCTTCTTATGCTTCTTATTCCTATAATCCTTTGTTGAGTTTCATCATACTTCTATTTCTGTAATGCACACTAGTTAGCTACCATTTTGAACCCACAATCTTCTACCAACTCTTATTCTCCCCTTCTAAATGTGTGGCTCATGCACAAGAGGACTTAGCTCTCCATTGGTATAGTTTCAAATCCAAGATCAACAAATAATTTCTTAATTTCAAAAGCAAAAAGCTTAATATAATGACCATGTGGTTCTCAAAGGAACTAGAACTTGGCTTCTTCAGGGCATGAATAAGAAGTTATACTATACTCCAAAATGTAGTTGTTCAAAATTCCTTTCCACCAAAAGTTAACTGATCACATCCATAGGGATCCAAGTCATGTCAAATCCCTTTGCTATTCTAGCATCTAAGATTACTTCCTTCCAAGATTCCTTGATCATCCTTAAGCATATGCCATCAACCAAGCATGTAAATGAACTGGGACCTCTAAAAAGAAGGTTTCATACAATGCACTATAGAGATTCTGCTCTGCCCACTACTATGTGAATATTCTTAGCTCAAGATAAGGAATTGAAAAATTATCTTCAACACTGGTAACCCATTATTTTATTTTATCTAGCGTAATATGCTTAAACATTTTTCCATGACTGTGCTTCAAGTGCTTCGGGTCCCGATAATGGAGCCAAAGTGTTGGGTCATTTTTTATAATTCTAGATTGGCATTAAAGTCTAGCCTAATGAGCTGGTGTATTGGCCCTTTCATGAAAGAGTTATGTCTTATGCACTCACCCAAAGTGTGTAGTGAAAGACCAATTTTGATAGGTTTTGTTGTATATTTTGGATAACTTGTTCATAGACCTCTTTATGCTAATCAAATAGGAATTCTATAAAAGCATAAATATACTACCTTGATCCTTTGAGTTATAGGTTCGATTAATATTACTATGAAAAATATTTTCATTTTCTATTAGCATTATTTATCTTATAAAAGAAAATGTGATAGGGTATAACTCATATATGAGCCAACACTTAATTCACACCATTATTCATCAGAAAACAAGAAGTTAAAAAAAACCCACTATTCTCATATATTAAGCTTAACCCACATAAAGGTATATGTTTTTCACAATCACATCCCACAATCCATCCATCTCCAAAATGCTTTACAACAGGGGTATTTATACTTTTTTTTCCCTAACCAAGTGTTTACAATCATTAATGGCATGGATAATTGGCCAATAAACTCTCAATAGACTGAGAGTCATGACACTTAATAATCAGTTCTTCTTAAAGATCCAGGCCTCTGCACCCCCTATATCCTCACTCTATGCTATATATTTGTTGTCATGTGTTCTTATCCTTATGGGATAGTGCAAAGCTTCCTATCAATAAGGTGAAAGTGACCCATATGAATCATTATTCCAATTTCTCCCACTTCTCACGTGCTCCCCTAGTCTTCTGCTACTTTTTTGAGTCCTACATCCTTGGGTTCCTCATGACTCATTCCCCTTTAACTAGGTCCTCTCATGATGGGTCCTTCACGTTGTTGTCCTCTTACACCCCGTAGGTCCTATGCCATGATGCTTTTGTACCTATAAATTTCTCACCATGGTCCTTCTGCACTATGCCAGTTCTATGCCAAAATTAGACAACACTTAGTCAAAATTTTGGGGCCAACACTAGGTGATAGTCCTCCAAAATTACCAATTATTTGTGACTCACTATAAGGTAATGTTTTTTTTACTTCACACCAAAACCCTCAAATCTCTATCACCATTTAAAAAAATGTTACCTTGAAAAAACATGATATATATGATAAAACTAGATTAAAAATTATTCAAAGACCCAATGTATGCAAAAATCCATAAAAAACATCAGAATTATGCATGTCCCATGGAGAATAAAAAAATACAATGGGAATAGGGAGATTCAAATCCTTCTTCCTTAAGATTTTAAAAAAACCAAATGTAGACCCTAAAGTGGGAGACCAAAGCCTTTGAGTAGTAGCCACACCATTGTTAGATGATAACCAGATTTGCAAGTAAAATAGTATACACCAGATTTGTAAGCTAAATAATAAAGGATAGAATCTATAAATAAAGATAGATAACAACAAACATGATACCTAATTGACATTTATCTATTCACATAAATGGTTTGAATTGATCTTTCCTATAAATTCCCTATAAAGGATTTCAAATGACCCATCACATTCTTTTATGACTCTTCACTCCTTATGACCTTTTAACTTATTTTTGAAACCTCACATATCCATTTTCTCCTTTTTATTATAAATACTAGAAAATAATACTAAATATTATTTCCCTTTACCCCTACTAACAAGCTAGATGCCCAGTTGTTATGGGTTGACTTGCAAGGTTGCTATGGGTTGGCCTGCCAAGTTTCTACATGCTAGCTATCTAATTATTACAGGTTGGCCTACCTAATTATTATTGGAAAACTAACTAGTTATTATAGGTTAGCCTATCCATTTGTTATAGGTTATATTATAAATGATATTGACATGCTATTCATTTTCTATGAGTACTTGTTATGCTTCGTAGCATTTCCTTAAGATTTATTTGCACTAGATTAGTAGTAAAGCCAAAAAAATAATGGCAATAAATGATATAATATTATTCATATAATAAATTTTTTAATCATAAAACATTGAAGTTATATAAAACATGTTCATTCAATACTATATAGTAGAAAGAGGACTACAAAAGATAACTTTGATATGTTATGGTTGATTAAAAAGACTCCACATGAGGGGTTTAATAAGGTATTTGATTTCTCAGCTCATCACACCCCCAACTAACCAGTTGGTCATCCTTAAGTAAATTAATTAGCATTAAACCCTATATTTAATTGATCACATAAGTGATGAAAATCAAAAGGTTTAGATGAACCCTCTCCTTGTTGTAAGTAAAACCCTTTATTTCTCTCAAAATTTTCTATTCTTTTGATTTCTACAAATTTGTCTAATTGTTCTTTCCCTATCCAATTAGGGATAGGAAACTAAAATGGTGGAGGTTGGAATGTGATGGCCAAAAATTGAGTCATTTATCTTTTAGCTACCTTAATATACTTATACACTCTTTTAAGTGTTTCTTTTATATTATATCTAGAAAAAGGCTCTTTCTTTTCAGTTAATTCACCCCATCTTCTTGAGCATGAAGTAATTGATCCAAATATGTGAGATACTAATTTTGAGCTTGAACTTATTTTCTTACAAAATGTAAGGCCACATATAATTTTTCCACAAGGGTGTCCTAGTCATCTACTATTTCAATTGGTCTAAAGGCTTCCCCCTTACCATTAACATGGCCTCTTTTTCCCTTTCATGATATTTAGTCATTTCCTTGTCTCTTTTATTTTCATTGACCAAGTATGAAAAAAATGATTTCAGTAGTACATCCCCCATATATAAGTTTATATTCTATTATAGATCATAAGTAACAACATAATCATAAAGATAAAACTCACACAATTGACTTTGAACTTCAGGAGTAGTCTTCTCATAGACATTAAAGGAGTGGGAATCACTTACTATTGTAGGTAGATTGCAATATATTTTCATGAAATTGAATATCAACTGCTACACCTTAAGGTAGAGGGAATAAACCCTTGTAGGTGGTATGCACTCCATCAATTGGACAATTAGTTGGATTAACTCTTCTTTTTTCCTCTCAATTCAACAATTTATTTTTATTTTTTTAGCAATTTCAACTTTGCCTCCTTCAATGTTCCCTTTATAGTCTTATGTTAATCCCTTGGTTGATTATACTGACTATAAAATTGAATCTATAGGGCTTGAATTTTAACATCTATTTTCACAATTATTTCTTCCTAACTTGGTCTATTTTTTTGAGTGGAAATAGATGCAAAAGTTATTTCAACTATGGTTATTGTTACATGAAATCCTATTGCTATGGGTTGTTGAATATGTCTAGTTTCTACATTTGCCACCCTCACCAATGTGTCCAACCCATTATCTTGATTTTATAGAGCCCTAATCCATTCTCTAAGAGATTTAATTTCTCTTAGGGCAGCTTCCAATTCCATATTTTCTTCTTTGTTTGGGCAAAAAGGGGTTTTATATTGCTTTGCCACTTCTTCCTTCTCCATGGTTTATTTTGTTGTTTTGGTTTCTTTTTATGTTGCATCATGTGTATGACCCTAATGTTCCATTTTGTTGAAGGTTAAAAACCTTGAGCTGAATGAAGTAGAAATTTATCCTTAATTATTGTTAGCTATTTGGGTTTGTTCTTTTCAGGTTTCTTCTTCCCCCATAGATGAACCTCCACTTTCAATGTGGAAAACAACATGGGTTATAGGGGCCTGTTGTTTTGCTATCCTGGTTTTGAGCCTATGTCATTACCTCTTGGAAGCACTTCATGGTGGAACCCTTTATATTTTATTTGGTCTTGAGGTTGTGGGCATATCCTCTAGACTTTCTTCCTAAACTAAATCCTTGCCCTTATTTTATGAGTTTGAGTAGGAAAGGGATAATCATAGCCTCCTCCTTATGATAGGTTGTTGCACTCTCAAATTATATTTTTATTTTTCAACTGCCATTTTTCCTTCTTGTTTAATAGATGTTGCATCTACTTCAACTACTTTAACTACCACATCTTCCTCTATTGACACATATTCCTCTTATTCTTTAGGTGGAAATTTTTGCATTCCCCATAAATATTCCCATATTAAATTGCACATTTTATCCCTTAGACACATGTACTATAAGTTAAATTAGGAAATAGTGAGACAAATCATTTTATTTTCTCTTATGGTGTTATTAAACCTTTCTTTTTATTATATTTTGATCTACATGTATCTCCTGCATAATAAAAAAAGCTGCTCACTTATTTATTTGCACACATCTCACTCTCCTTAACATGAAGTTTGCTTACACACTCATGCATAAGTCCTAAACATATTCATATACTTTCACACTCATATCACACTTGATTTCAACTAATGCATTTCACTACCCACTGCTTAGCTCATAGCCCTATGTACCTCACTAGTACTTGTTTATAGACTCACATGCCCAGATTTGTCTTTACTCCAACACATCTATGTGTCAACCTACTTCAACTATGTGGATTCTTAGGTGGAACTTTCCAAATAGGAATTTTATCAGTTGAATGATTAGTCACCACCAACCTAGAAGCTCAACCATCATCTAGCAAGGAAGATGAAATGACTCAACCATCTTATTTATAATTGATAATAGTTGTAACTACTCTTGTATTATTTTTGTATAAATATGTAACATATGTATATGGCTAAGGTTCGATTCGATACATAGTCATAACACAAATATCATGATCTATGTATCTACTCTCTAATACATACACCATAATATATTGTACCAATTCCCTATTCTTTGATATTGAATAAAAGTTGTATTTATTGCAAGTAAAGACTTTTGCTCCATATAATGTGTTTAGTTTTGTTTTATTTGAATTAACTCTATGCGTTCACTCTACACAACCAAATTTAGTTATCCCCTATACACTTGCTTATGGGTCTTATGGTGCATATCATTAGTATTAGAGCATAAAAGTTCTTTCTTTTCTATTCCTGTAAACACATGAGTGCAACTCAAGAAAGAAGGTTTATTAATTGATTTTGTCTTTGAATATATAGAAGAACACCATGGTAAAAGTAAGATGGTTGATGCCTAGAAGTAACCTGAGGTATCACCAGAGGTTTGAAGACTCATCACCGATGTACTAAAGGCACATCACACCAAAATTTTTGGTCACTTCCATGATTTGATGATACAACTCAACCTAATTCCTTCTATTACACCTCTGTAATACATTCAACAAATGTTTCAACAACAAACCACCTTTCGAGTACAAGTGAATTTTGACATCCCTCTGTTAAAAGGTAATATCGATGCCAAAGTATTTACTACCTAGATTTGACAAATTGATGTGTGCATCATAGTCAACTATTTCACCGATGCTGAGAAGATCACCTTCATAGTATTGAAGATGTTTATTTTGGTTGTTCACTAATGGGAGACATTCAATGCACAACATGTGCAAGAGTGTTTTCAAATTGAACCATGAAAGAATTTTATTGATGCACTAAAGGAGGAATAATAACCTCTCTAACACTTTGAAGATGAATACATTAAATTCTAACAACTACATCAACATAAGGATAAGTCAATGAAGGACTACACCAACATATTCCATGATTAATATGCATGTATGTGAGAGAAATTAATCAAAAAACATAAGGTATTGAAGTACATCAACATACTCACACCTTGTATGCCATGCCCTCAACCATTGACGTGTCTAAGGATATGTGTAGCTGACTTGTGGCTTGCATAACCCTTTTGTATATTATTTTACATTTATCTATACACTCATATGATTAGTAGGTCAGCCTATGGGTTTTTAATGGCCTTGGTAGACTATAAATAAGAGGTATGGTTATGTTGAGGTCAACGTACCAACATTTATGAAAAATGGGGACCCTTATTTTAAATTGTGTAAATTTGTACCTTAAAATTGAAAATTCACTTGATCAGAGTATCATTAGCATGTTTGCACATTATCTTTATTTGAAGATCATCCACACCTCATTCTCATTTAGATTAATTGACATGTTTTCAAGTAACCATGGTTTTACCCCTTCTAATGTTGGTAATGATTGTTGACTATGTTTTTGTATTGCAGGATCAATAAAATCTCATTTGGGAGTGAACATGCTTAGGGTTTTATGATTCAATATTAAATTGATATTTTAATAATGTTTAGTTTGCGAAATATTAATTGAATCTATTTTAATTCTTTTAGAACCTTAATTCCAATTACCTTAGCTTGAGTCATTTTGAATCAAATTCAAAGTTGGTAGGAGTAGTTTATGTAGGAATGCTTTATATTGCCATGAACTTAGTCTAATTTTTATCCTAAGGCTTAGTCATATTTATTAACATAACCAAACCTTAGTCTAAAAATTTTCATGCTTGGTCCCTTTATGTCCTATGTCCTCTTGATCTATTTTATTATTAGCATAGTCTTACTTATTCGCAAGGTCCACTTTATTATATTTTACAACTTAGATTAAACTTTTAACTTAAGGTCTTATCATGTTTATCAACACAAATAAAACCTTGGTCCAAAAATTTAAGCCTAATTTATATACTTCCCTGAGTCTGACTTAATATTTTTATTGTCTTTAGGATCAATGGTACGCATTTGCTTGGGCAAAGTAAATCCAATGGTATGAGATAAAGTTAATGAGTCAAGAACCTTGTTCAATGATGCACATTCACTTAGATGAGTTGATCCAATAGTGCATGATTAAAGTTAAAAATTCAAGCCCCAACCCCAAATTAAAGTTTAAACATCTTATAAAGATCAACGATATGCATTTGCTCAAGTAGGATTGATCTAACGATACATATTGAGTCAAAAATTCAATGGAGCCTTAAGACAAGCAAGAAAGTGACAAGTGTCATAATATCAGTGAAAGAAAATTGAGTAGCCAATGGCATTCCACCCCTTAGATCAATATACAATGGAGTGCATTTGCTTGGGTGAAGTTGATAAATGATGCATAGCTAATGTTAAAAATTCAAGAGTCTTAAGGATAATCACGAAGGTGATACATGGTATATCCATAAGCCACAAATTAAAGCTTGAGCATCTTTCAAAGATTGATAGTACATGAATGAGTATACACATTCTGATCAATGGTTCATAGATTAGGAGGCATAATTAAGTAAATCAAGATTGATGGAGCTCAATTGATCTATGCAAATGAGATCAACAATGTGAGATCAATGTTGCCATTTCAACAAATTTCAAAGCAAATACAAAAGTGATAAGTGTCATAACCATATGGAATGTAGAAAGAAACCAATAGTGTTTGATCTTCTAGATCAAGATTAATGGTTTGTATTGATTTATGCAAAGATGATCCAATGGTGTGAGATCAAGGTAGAATTTTCAAAAGACAATGGTCACTTTTTGAATAGCAATGAGAAAAATGTTGTGAAAATTCCATAGGGATGCCATGAAAATGCCACAATGATGACATATAAGCAGAAAATGATAGATTTGAAGATTTAGTATACCCACAAAATCTTGAGGTACAAATTACACAAAGACCAGAAGAAAGGGGACCTGATGAGGTTGCATCCTCTTTATCCCAAGCAGAGGAACTAGGATCACTAATAAAGGAGATTCATGTGATAAAATTAGACCCTAGAGAAATAATTGAAGATGCACTTACAATGCTATCTAGTGCGTACCAGTAGGATGAAGATATTGCAAAAGAAGAAAAAGACTACAACACAAGGGTCTCAAAGTTAAGGTAGACAAGGAAAATTCCTTTGCTTGTTTAATATTTTGAAAAGTAATATTATTTTATAAAGGCATGTGAAGCTTATAAATCAAGTGGCCTATTAGTCACATTTAAAGAAGGTCATTGGTCTTGAAACATTTGTAAAGGGATACTTGTCTATGACATTTGTCCAATTGCATGATTGACACTTGTCCAGTTGCATGTTGAGAAGGAATGATCGGCATATCTCATGAATTGCCTATATAAAGGAGGTATTTATAATGGTAAAAGGGGGGAGTTCTTAGAGCCAAAATAACTTTATAAACTTGGAACAAGCAGTAAAAGCAAGGAATTCTATAAATTTTGTCTAATATTGGCCTATGTGTTTGATATCATGGATGCTTCCTCATGTTATTTGGTTTGATATTCAAATTTGAATTATTTTTATGAATCCTAAATGTGAACATGTTAATTCAGAGTTGTCAATTTGTGCTTATGCTAGGTTGATTGAAAATTCTTAAGTTTACTTCACTTTCTTTGCTCTTCTTGCATCTGGGCTAATGCTATGTGCTTTTAGGGGTAAAATTATTAAAGTAAATATATTTCTTATTTGCATTACATTTCCTTATTTTATTGATATATAGTAGGATCTATGCCTATGCAAGTTCATGCTATATATTGGTGTGGTGCATATCTTGATTAAATTTAAGCTCTATCATAATGTCTAGATTAAAGATCAAAAACACCTTCTTTCTACCCTACCCTTCCATTTTCTCCTTTTTTTGACCATATCACTTTAGTTTAGCTTGTCATTATAAATATCAATGTTAGCTTAGGATTTAGACTTTAGGGTTTGGATGTCATTCATTGGACTTAGTTTAGATCATTTTCATCTTCACAAAGATTTGGGACCATGGTTGATCCCAACAACCATTTACATGTTCATTTTGTGAAACAGTCATTTAGCTTGGCCACTACTCCACCACAAATCTTGAGAAGATCACAACCAATAACTCATGCAATGGATTATTTGGATTCAAAAATGAGAAGTGTTTCTTAAACACTATATGTTGAATTAGTGATACACATTTAGGTATCAACAAAAAATGGTGCTAGAAGGAGGGCTTAAGATAAAACTTTGTCAATTTGAAGTATCTTTTCTAATTTTGGCGAATTCTATTCAAAAATTGATGTATTCTTTGCATATTTGTGTTTCTTTTAGTATATTTGTGTAAAGATCATTGATCTTAATGGTTTCATACCAATCTTTGTGCTTATTTAGACAAAGATAGATATTTTTTGAAGATTCATGAGTAATTGTGGTAAATATAGCTTAAGATCTACGAACCCAAGGTGTTTTAGGTTAGTAATAACTATTTTGTTCAAAGATTGATTAGATCACTACAAACTTAAGTTTATTTGAGCTTAAACATGTAAATATAATTCATATTCATGTATTTAGACATATCCTTGAGCTAATTTAGTTAAATATTAATGCCTTTTATCATTATTTACACATATTTGTGCAAAATTTGATTAATGCACAAGTCTAATCAACATTATTTATAAAATATAAGACTTACACATTATATTTCAAATACGGTTCAAAGATTTTACAATCTGGAACTACCACAAGTAATATCCTCATCTAGGTATGGCATGGTTAGGTAGATCTTCTATCAATGCACCTGACCAGGTACATGACTTACCAAGAAATCCTAAAAGGTATTTGCTTTCATTCAGTCTTACTAATGTTATCACAACTAAAGAGCATATTAGATATTTCAAAACTGCTTTAAGATTGCTAAATGTTATTCATAAAGATGTAACATGTAGATTGTTTCCATTTACTTTCAAAGATGTTGCATATGAATGGTTTCTTAACCTTCTAGAGAATTACATAGCTAGCTAGAATTATTTTAATAGAATATTCATTGACCAATTTGGTAAAATCATTAGTCCATGCATTTTATATCAAAAATTCACCATAGTTAAAAGAGATCCCAATGAGCCCTTAAGAGCCTTTAATGTCAGATTCTAGAAGATGTTTAGTAGAACCATAACTCCTTATAAACTTGATGAGGTGTTAGCCTTAGAGATTTACAAGGATGTTTTGGATCCCATGACTTCTATGTTTCTTAAAAGGTCTGTTGGAGTCATAAACACCTTATCATTAGCTTATGTTGAAGCTATAATAATCAATGATAAAATTTAGCCTCAAGGTCAGCTTGCATATGCTATCCCAAATGCCAACCCAAATTTTATAGCACTAAATATTAGTCCTAATGCTAATCAGAGTGTGTCTACCTGAAATTAGACACCAGTCTTGAACCAATTTCCCTTAAGCCATGCCCATCCTAACCAAAATTTGGGGTTCTTGAATAATGCTATAAATGATTTACATCCACAAGGATAGGGAGATTTAGTTCCCACTAGTAATAACAATCAAGTTCATAACTTAGAAGCACCAAATAATGAGAATGAATCCATACTTAAGATGGCTCAAAAGCTAAGCACTGATTTTCTTCAATTGCAAAAGTAAGTGGGCAATACTAGGGAAAAATCCAACATAAACTATGCTTCTTAAAGGTTCAATAAGCCGACAAATAAGTTTCATGATAACACCAGGAATAGGTCATCTAAGAATGTACATGAAATGAGTCTTTATGATATAGTCTAGCTGATCATTGTAATGATTTTAAGCATATCAAAATGAAAAGGATACATCTGAACCTATGTTTAATCAAGATGATGTTGTAGGTACATTTGGCTTTGCAAGGACATCTAAATCCTTCATGGTATAGGGTTTTTATTTTCCATTCAAAGAATAAAATGAACCTAAAGATGATCTAGAGTAAGTAATAGCCATTCAAGATGAGCATCCCTATAAACAAGATCAGCTACAAGTTGACCTCTCTTTAGAACATAGTTATGAGGATAAGTTATATGAGGTCATTACTAAAATTGAGGATATCCCTAAAGAAGCTGACCAGTGGTAAAATTTATAATATGATTTATTGAAAGAGATTGAGGTATTCCAAGACAACAATGTCATTTTGGAGATCCCAAAGCAAGATGAGGTAGGACTCAATTGGATAGAAGAGATGACATTCTACTTAAAGGATGAAGATGAAACAAGCGTAGTAGATCAAGAATTTACATTTAACCCCATCAAAAGGTTAAAAATAGGCAATCAACCTGATTCAATGGTAAGGTTTCAAATGAATCTCAAGTCGTTTCAGTTGATTATGATGAAGAGGCCTTTCAAGATGAGCTAGAGCCTAATGAAGACATTAATCCAAGCATACTAGCCAAGTTCAAAATCCAACCATGGAAGGTAAATGATAAAAATCATGATCAATATTTGAATGAAGTAGATATAGAATTCCTAATGAAATAAATAATAATTTGAGAAGAAGATGATTGGATCTTGGATCCATATCTTCAATTTATACACTTGAGAATGGAGGTGGGAAACCAAGTTGCATCATACAAAAGACACAAGCATACAAGTGCTCCTATCCACAAGAAGAGGCCATTGAATGGAAGAAATCATGCTTCAAGGTTCCATGGTGGGAGAAATAACTTTCCATTTGATACTAGAGGTAGGTTTTTTATGGAGTTAGTGTAGGTCTTAGTTTGGTTTCTTTCTTGTTTCTTTGCTTCTTGTCACTTGTTTGTAAGTAGTGTTTGTAAATATTTATTTTCTTGTTTGTTTTTTTGGTGTATTTGATTTTTGTGATTTTTTCCTTACTTTCAATAAGTCCTTTTGGATAGCCCTCAACTCAAAATACACTCCACAGTTTAGGAATGCAGGTATTTTTTCTCAACATTAGTTGATCATGGATTATTTAAAGATGAGATTAAAGAAACTAGCAAAAAATAATAGATAGGTTAACTATTCCTTAATATTTTAATCCTTGTTATGATCTAATCTTGATTTTAATAAGGATTGCACATGTGAGTTGAAAGCTTGTATTATTGAAACATAGTTATGTTTGCACTTAAAAAAAATTAATTGCCTGGGACAAAGTTTACAGCCAAAGATGATTGTCTAAAGATCAAACATTTAACCAAATTCCAAAACCTAGCTAATCTAGTTCCTAACATTTGTTCAAAAGTCAAAATATATAAAAATTACTAAAAAAAGATCTTATTGTAAAATTCAAAAGGCTTTCTGAGTAGAGGTGATTTTGATAATCTCCACTAGGACTATGTACACCTAGCTGGTAGTGGAGCAAGGCCTTGAGTGGAGCCAAAGGTATCTTTATTATGGATATAGATGTCTGGATGGTAGAAAAACAATGCCTAAGCCTTACCTATATAAATAATGGGTCTTAATGAACATCTAAATATGCTATAAGTCAGTGTTAATGGTCAAAGTTATGAATCTGGAAGTTGTTCTCTAAATCCCATGGCAAACAGTAAGTGGAATCAAAGCACACACACAATGTGACTAAGTTTTGATGTTTGAGCCTAATTTTGAATTTATAAGACTTGTTTTAATCATGAATTGATCTTAATATGGGTAGTTGATCATGTGGAATAAGTAGGCCTAGTTATTAGTCTAAACCAGTCTTTGAATTCTAACATATTGCTATGTTTCCCCCAAAATTCACAATTAGTTGAGTCCGATATAACCCCATTTTTGAGAAATGGTGACCCTTATTTTAAATTGTGAAAATTTATTCCTTAAAATTGAAAATTCACTTGATCAGACTATTTCTAACATGTTTTCACATTGTCTTTATTTGAAGATCATCCACACCTAGTTTTTATTTGGATTAATTGACATGTTTTCAAGTAACCATGGTTTTAACCCTTCTAATGTTGTTAATGATTGTTGAATGTGTTTCTATATTACAGGATAAATGAAATATCATATGGGAGTGAACACATTTAGGGTTTTATGCTTCAATATTAAATTGATCTTTTACTAACCTTTGGTTTATTAAAGATTAATTGAATCTATTTTAAGTCTTTTAGAACCCTAATTTCAATTAACCTAGCTTGAGTCATTTTGAATCAAATTCAAAGTTGGCAAGAATAGTTTACATAAGAACACTTTAAATTACCATGGAATTAGTCTAATTTTTATCCAAAGGCTTAGTCATGTTTATTAACATGACCAAACCTTAGTCTAAATTTTTTCATGTTTGGTCCCTTTATGTCTCGTGTCCCCTTGGTCTATTTTATTATTAGCATGGTCTTACTTATTCGCAAGGTCCACTTTATTATGTTTTAAGACTTAGCTTAAAATTTTAACCTAAGGTCTTATCATGTTTATCAGCATGAATAAAACCTTGGTCCAAAGTTTTAAGCCTAAGTTTTGTACTTACTTGAGCCTGACTTAATATTTTTATTAGCTGCAAGATCAACAACACACATTTGCTAGAGCAAAGTTAATTTAACAACATGAGATAAAGTCAATGAGTCACGACCTTGATTGATAATACACATTCACTTGGATGAGTTGATCCAATGGTGCATGATCAAAGTTGAAAAGTCAAGCCTTGGTCCCAAATTAAAGTTCAAACATCTTTCAAACATCAATAGTACATGTTTACTCTGGTAGGATTAATCTAACGATGTGTATTGAGACAAGAATTCAATAGAGCTCCGAGATAGGTGAAAAAGTGACAAGTGTCACAATATTAGTGAAA
Source organism: Torreya grandis (assembly GCA_037957365.1). NCBI lineage: Eukaryota > Viridiplantae > Streptophyta > Pinopsida > Cupressales > Taxaceae > Torreya > Torreya grandis. Next base: position 1,001,903 of record JARHVA010002443.1, on the reverse strand, counting down.
GAAAATTGAGTAGCCAATGACATTCCACCCCTCAGATCAAGATCCAATGAAGTGCATTTTCTTAGGCAAAGATGATCAGATAGTGCATAACACATGTTGAAAAGTTAAGTGACACATGGCATATCCATAAGCCACAAATTAAATATTGAGCATCTTTCAAAGATTGATGATACATGAATGAATGTACACATTTTGATTAATGGTTCATAGAGCAGGAGGCATAATTAAGCAGATCAAGATTGACAAAGCATGATTGATCCATGTAAATGAGATCAATGTTGACATTTTAATAAAGCTCAGAGTGAATGCAGAAGTGATAATTGTTATAACCATGGGAAACTTAATAAGAAGCTAATAACATTTGATCTTCTATATTGAGATTAATAATCTACATTGATCTATGCAAGGATGATCTAATGGTGTGAGATCAAGGTGGAATTTTCAAAAGGCAATGGTCACTTTTTGAATAGTAATGAGAAAAATGCCACATGGATGCCATGAAGATGCCATGGTGATGCCACATAAGCAAAAAATGATAGATTTGAAGATTTAGTGGACCTTTAAAATCCTAAGGTATAAATTACACAAAGACCAGCAGAAAGGGGACTTGATGAAGTTGCATCCTCTTTAACCCAAGTAGAGGAACCAAGGATCACCAGTTGAGAAGATTCATGTGATAGCATTAAACCTTAGAGAAACAGTTGAAGATGCACTTACAATGCTATCCAGTGCTTACAAGTAGGATACATATCTTATAAGAGAAGCAAAATACTACAACACAAGGGTCTCAAAGTTAAGGTAGATAAGGAATATTCCTTTGATAACTAAGATTGTTTAATATTTTGAAAAGGAATATTATTTTGTAAAGGCATGTGCAAATTATAAATCAAATGGCCTATTAGTCACATTTAAAGAAAGTCATTGGTCCTGGAGCATTTATAAAGGGATACTTATTTATAACATTTGTTCAGTTGCATGTTTGACACTTGTCCATTTGCATGTTGAGAAGGAATGATCAACATATCTCATGAATTATCTATGTAAAGGAGGTATTGATAATTGTAAAATGGGGGGAGTTCTTAGAGCCAAAATTAAATTGTAAACTTGGAGCAAGTAGTAAAATAAGGAATTTTGTAAAGTTTGTCTAGTATTGGCCTATGTGTTTGCTATCATGGCTACTTATGTTATCTGGTTTGATATTTAGATTGAATTGTTTTTATGAATCCTAAATGTATGCATGTTAATGTAGAGTTATCAATTTATGCTTATACTAGGTTGATTGAATGTTCTTAGGTTTACTTCTCTTTCTTTGCTCTTCATACACTTGGGCTAATGTTATTTTCTTATAGGGGTAAAATTCTTAAAGTAAATTTTGTTCTTATTTACATTACCTTTCCTTAGACGTTTGCCTGATATATAATGAGATCTGTGCCTATGTAATTTCATTCTATATATTAGTTTAGTGCATGTCTTGATGAAATTTAAGCTCTATCATAATGTTTATATTAAATATCAAAAACACCTTTTTTCTCGACCTTTCCTTTTACTCCTTTTTTTGACCAGATCACTTTAGTTTAGCTTGTCACTATAAATATCAATGTTAGCATAGGGTTTAGAATTTAGGGTTTAAACATAATTCATTAGAATTAGTTCAGATCATTTTCATCTTCACAAAGATTTAGGACCATAATTTCTCCCAACAACCATTTACATGTTCATTTTGTGAAACAATCATTTAGCTTGGTCGCTATTCCACCATAGATCTCAAGAATATCACAACCAATAACTCATGCAATGGATTCTTTGGATCTAGAAATGAGAAGTGTTTCTTAAACACTATATGTTGACCTAGTGATACACATTTAGGCATCAATATGTTAGTTGTTCATCATCATATTGGAGTATTCATTTCTTATTCGAAAGCATTTGGGAGCTTGCCCCCTCGAAGTGATTTATCTATTATTAATATTTTATGCTATACTTACATATAATTGTGATCTATTACTATTATTATACTTATTTGGTGAAGTAATATCATTACCAGTGGTATCAGAGCCTTGATTTGGGCCATAATCAGGTCAAAAACCCTAGATGTTGGAATTTGGCTATATATTACAAAAGGTTGTGAATTTCTTTGCAATTATTTTATTAAAGGTGAAAAATAATTAAAGTAAGATTCTATTAAAATTTCAACTCATTTGGATATATTTTTAAAAATTTATCACCATTTTAGGGTTTTTCATAAATTTGCTCCATAGCTCAAAATTTGTATAATTTTTCAAATTTATTTACATTTTTGTAAAGATTGGAAAAAAATGGTTTCGGTCTATTCTTTGATATTTGTGATTTGAGGCTAACATATTATAAAACAATTATGGTCAAAATCGGGTCAATGGGGCAAAATAAAGTTCACCATCAATCCTTCTTATGGCTGGTCTTAAGACTCATAGATGGGGGAAAGGGAAAGACACCCCTATAACTCCTTTAGGGGATGACATGGAGTCTAAAAAATCTAATATGATGTTTTTAGAGATGATTTCTCAAATTCAATCAAATCTACATGGCCTGATGTAGAAGGATGTGCAAGGCCAAACTCAAATGTCAGCAATGTAAGGGGAGCTTACTAGCATGAGCAATAAGTTACAAAAAATAATGACATAAATGGATACCATTTCATCTCATTTTCCACTCACCAACTCTCCACTTTTTCATTCTCCTCCTCTCAACACTAACACAACTAATATGGGGGTGAAACTGATGTTTCCAAAAGTAGACTTGCACAAGTTTGATGGTAAGGATCAACTCACTTGATCACTCAAATTGAAAATCTATTTGATCTGCACCAAACTCCTAGCTCTCAAAAGGTGGTCATGGCATCTCTGTATCTAGAACCTGAGCCTTTCATTTGGTATCATTGGTTGTGTGTTCAAAATAAAAATATTGGTGTTCCTATTACATGGTTAGTATTCTTTGATGAACTGATGTCTCACTATCAAGATAATGTTTTTGAAAACTAACTCAACTAGTTAGCCAAATTGTGACAAATAGGAACAGTGAAAGATTATATTCGTTAGTTTTATAATCTATCCTTACGTGTGGAGGACATCATTGAGGCAAATCTAACTAATTTTTTTCTAGATGGACTAAAATATAGTATTCAATTGGAGGTTCACATGTTTAACCCCATAACTATTTCTGAAGCTATACTAAGGGCACACTTAGAAGAAGATAAAGAGATGAGTAAATGCCATCTTTTTGCTACTATATGGGAACGTACCTTCCCAACTCCACCACTACCTCAACCTACCAAATTGACACCATAACAAATTGAGGAGAAGCATGACAAAGTGTTATGTTATGGTTATGATAGAAAATGGAGCAAAGGACATCAATGTGATGAAAAGAAGTCATTTTACATTGAAGGGGACAATGAGGATGAAGAAGATGAGGAGGCATATGGTGAGGGTTTTAAAAGACCCAATGATGAAGCTATAAATTATCAACCTACTATCTCCTGCCATGCCCTTACAAGTATTTCTACTCCTAAAACTCTTAAGGTGGTGGGTTTCCTTAAGAAAGAAAAGGTCATGATGTTGATTGACTCAAGAAGTACACATAATTTTATCAATAGTAAGTTGGCTGCTCATTTAAATTATTTCATCTACCCATCCCTAAAATTTCAAGTCATGATTATAGATGGTGGTACAATTAATTATTTAAGAAAATTCCACAATATTAAGTTATCAATGGGGGACTATCTACTATATTCTCCTTTGTTTTATATTCCTATGGGTAGGACTTACATTATTTTTGGAGTACAATGGCTCACAACATTAGGTGCTATTTAGATGAATTTCCAAGTTGGTTCATGCACTTTCAATCTGAAGGCAAGCCAGTAGAACTACAAGGATTAAGATATAAATATCCATAAGTGGTTAGTTCATATTAGATGACCAAGATGATAAAAAAGGTGCTAAAATATTTATGGAACACTTGTTTTTCATTGATGGTCAAAAAACTAAGGAGTTTACCCATCCTGATCTACAACAAATATTGGATGAACATTTGATATTTTTAGACCCATGCCAAAAGGTCTTCCTCTTAGCCATACCCATGATCATGCCATCAGACTCATTCTTGGAAGTATGCCACCCAACATTAGACCATACATATATACTTATGCCTAGAAGAGTTAAATTGAAAAAATGGTACAAGATTTGTTGGAGGTAGGAACCATTCACCATAGACAAAGTGAATATTATTCTCTAGTAGTCATGGTATGAAAGAAGGATGAAACTTGGAGGATGTGCCCAGATTATAGAGAGCTCAACAAGTTCACTATCAAAGATAAGTTTCCTATTCCTGTAATTGATGATTTGTTAAATAAATTACATGATGCTATTTATTTTACCAAATTAGATCTTTGCTCTGGGAATCATCAAATCTGGATTCATGAGGATGAAATTCCTAAAACATCTTTTCATACTCATGAAAGCCATTTTGAATTTTTGGTCATGCGTTTTGGTGTCACAAATACACCATCCACCTTTTAGAGTTTGATGAATACAATTTTTAGGCCATTTTTGAGAAAGTTTGTACTTATGTTTTTAGGTGAGATCTTTATTTTTAAAAAAAATTGGGAAGACCACTTGTAGTATGTGAAATAGTTACTCTCAGTTCTTGAGTAACATAAATTATATGCTAAACCATCTAAATGTGATTTTGGAGTCCGAGAAGTGGAATATTTGGGTCATATTGTATCACATGAGGGAGTAAAAGTTGATCCTAAAAAAATTCAAACCATAATGGAGTGGTGGATTCCCAAGACACTCAAGCAACTAAGAGGATTTTTGGGGCTAACTGGTTACTATTGTAGGTTTTACTATGACTAAGAATTGGAATTCTTGAAACAAAATAATCCATTGATAAATGCACCCATAGAGAATGGGCTTGTTCACTAGGTACTTAAGCACCTCATGATCAGTGAAGAATATGAAAGGGGTTACCAATAAATATTATCAAAATGTTTGGAGGGTGTAGACCATGGTAAGCACCTCACACTCAATTATGGTGTAGTTCTATTCCACCTTGGCAAGTTTTTTACTTGCAAAAGAAATTGGATGATCTATTTTTCCTTCACTTGGTTGTTCAGAATGACACCAATTTATATACTAGATGCATTGAGATGGATATGGAATGGATTCATCTTGTTGAGAAATTATAATATCAACACACTTACTAGTTTGAGATTTAGAGTCTTAAATGCATCTTCTTGCATTGTAGCCTAATATAATGGGCCATCCTTTTTCAAGGTCTCTTCTAACAGCACTAAAATCTTGGCATAGTTCCCTATGAACTTCTTTTAGTACCCACAATGTCCAAATAAGGTAGGATTATCTCTCTGCATTGATGGGGTCTAGAGTTAAAGGATGATTACAATATTTTATACATATATGAGAAAACCATCCTTGCAGATGATGTTTCTGAGTAAAGTGTCAAATGGTGTTGTGAAAACACACTTCTTGAGGTTTAAAGAGATCTGAAACTACCTACACCTCTCAAACATTAGGCATAAGTTATCATAGTGATCCTTCACTAATTCATACCTAGTCAAATCATCTAAGTACACTTGGAGGAACTTATGGATGAAGTCCTTGAAAGTGGTGATCACCACTCAGGAGAATATAGTTGGTGCATTCTTTAGTCTAAAGGGCATCATGTTGTATGTGAAATAATGACATTTTATCACAAAGGTAGCTTTAGGCTTATTATCCTCCTCGATCTGGACTTGATGGTATCCTAAAAACCCATAAGTGAAAGTGTATATTTTGTAACTTGCAATTCCATCCAAGACTTCGTTGATGAATGGAGTTAGAAATGGGTCAATGATACAGGCAATGTTCAACAATCTATAGTCGACACAAATCCAAATGCACCCATCCTTTTTGATGTTGATGACCATAGAGATAACCCATTTAATTTTTATATAAGGTAGATGATGCCTATAGCTAGCATAACATCAATATCAATTTTGACCTTGATGCAAAGATTGGGGTTCATCTTGTAAGGTCACTTATTGATAAGTCTTGCACCATTGACTACCTTGATGCTCATCTTCCTAAGGGAGGGGTATGTGCTTTTCATGTCTCTATAGTTATGATGTAATAAGTATTGGAACTCCTTTAGGAGATTAAAAATACATGTTATCTCTATGTCAGGCCAATAGGCACCCAAAGTAGAAAATTTTGGTTCCCCTTTTGAGCTAATATCTACTTTATAGTTTTTACTTACATGTGGTAGGGCTCATTCTTCTCTTGATGTGAATCCTCAACTTGTCTACTACCCTTAGTTGTTTATATGCAAACATGGGTAGGGTCTTCTTATTTTGGGGTGCTATCCTCAACTTGGTGCACTAATTTTCTTTTATCTATCAAGCTCTTCTAATTTTGCCCCTTCCATGTTTCTTCATCTTCATCATTAGAGTCACTATTAAGGGTTTTTTCTTAAAATAAAGTCAAGAGTGCCAACCCCTTTTTACCAAACATGTTTGTTATGTACTCCTCTAATATTGTAGTGTCCTCAAACACTAACCTTTAAAGTGAAGAAAAGGAGAAGGTGTGAACAAATTGCTCCTTAAGTGCATCCCAGTTGGTTGTCTTATGATGTGTCTCATTGATAATGTACCATGCCTATGCCCAATTCTTTAAGGTCCTATAAAAGGCATGTACCCATAGGTTCACTGGGGCATTTTTTCTATAGACAGTCCATGTTTCTTAATAAAGGCACACATGCACTACAAGGTTAGAGTCACCAGAGTAGGATGAGATGTCCATGTCTTCATTATTCTTCCTAAATCTAGTGCAAATGGTTTCCTTCACATCTTGACAAGTTGGAAAGATAGTCCTTTACACTACCCACCAATGAATTAAAATGATCTTCAATATATACACTAGTGTTCCCATTCTATCCACTTCTTTTGGGATTCATGATTTGAGGTCATAGACAAAGTATTCTAATGGATTAATCCCTACATATCTTGGAAGTACTACAAGTTTTCCCTTACTAAAGTGAAACACTCTCTTTCCTTTCTTCTTGGTGTAAGGAACTCATCTTTTCGAAGTGTGATGAATCTAGACCTATCTTTATTACTTTTGGTGCCTTCATGTACACTAAATAACACCTTCAACCAATGGTTTTATATGCTTCTTCAACATAATGATTGTAAGCAACACGATGGTGTCTGAGGTTGATTGTCCATCTCCCTAAGAGAGGACTCCTTGATCATTGAGGTTTAGAATTTTGGCACCTTGTGCTATGACATTATATATGTGGTTGATCTCATCCTCGAGGTCCACACTCTTGACATAGGGGGTCCTTGGTCTTGTGAGAGGGGTATAACTACCCTCTCCTTTCCATTCTCAAATGTCATATAGTGCCTAGTGAAGTATGTATATACATTATTTGCATAACACCATAGCTTTCCAATAAGTGTTGGGTAGTTATCCTATTTTAATAACTCAATCACTTCAAAGTCAACATGAAATTCAATGCCCATGATATCAATAACTATGCTCTTCAAAATTTCAATCAGCTGCACTTGGGTCTTGTTGGCCATCAAAAGTCCATGAGGGGAAGGCTTCAAGGCTAGCCTACCCATTTTCTCCCAAGCATTCTTGGTCAAGATATTGACCTCAGTGCTTATGTTTACAAAGATCTCATAGAAAGACCATCCATCAATAGTGGAATTGACTAAGAGTTCTTGGTTGTACTCCACATTTTATTATGCCAAACTTCTCACTCTCTCTCTATGTGTGGTGTAATGACTTCAACTAGATTTTAACCCACATACTCCATTAATTCTTGTATCTTAACTTCTTAGCTATCCTAATTATTTTGAGAGGTAGCAATGTGTGCTTTGAGATATCATGCTAATTAGAGCTCCCCTTGTAGGTTTTAGATGACACTTATGACCTAATGTAATATACATTTTTGGTACACTAGGTTTAGGTAAGGCACAACTTTGGGTTTAGGCTGAGTTATGCACTCAATGTGATCCTTATCCCTATATTCTAAGCATAACTTAGGTATTGGCACAACAAGTGGCTGAGTGGTGAATCCACTACAAAGAGTCTCCTATACTTTAACTATCTTTGTATAGGTTGGTTGCACCTTCAGGGTCCATTTTTAGATCACGCCTAATCATTCTTATGCCCTTGTATCTGCTAGGCCTACCTTAGGTTAAATTTTTGTACAAGTTAGGATATTCCTTGACCTTATGGGACCCTTAATAATACCCATATGTGGGAAGTGTATGGTAGTTGCATTGATAATGTTCTATGGAGCCACACTTATAAAATGAGAATGCTGGGAACCTTCTACCACCACGTCCTCCACCTTACCCTCTAGAAACTCATTGTATCTTAAAGCATATATTTTGTTAACCATAGCCTTCATTTCCTTGGTTAGCCTACCCTCTAACTACTATAGTGGCCTAACTTACACCTCTTTCCATGTTCTTGCACATATCATCAATCACTTGGTAATCGGTTGTGGTATGGGTGAAGGCATCACACAATCGGTAATAGATGGTTGTGTTGACTTGGTTGGCACATTCCAAAAAAGGGATATTGTGAATATCATATGCCTCTCGATATACTTTGAAAACTTAGAAGTAGGGTGTGCACATTCCTTAATGGGTAGTTATTATTATTATGGCCTTTTGCTTCATAGTCAGTGCACCACAATCTATTATGAGCATCTTAATGAGCTAGTGATAAGCTTTTGGAGTTGGGAGGACATAGATGCAATCTATGCCTACATTAATGCACTAATCTTAATATATGAAATTTTGAACAACATGAGCAAGCCTCTAATGAACCATTGCATATGATGGGAATGGTGAATATCATATGAGAGCTTTAAAAGGAGAGTTTTGAACCTTGCATCATATAGGCACACACTTTTTGAGTGTCCTTGGGTAATCTCTTTGAGTGAAGTGATGCTCTATTATTTAAACTCTAGTATATCAAATTCCTTTAGGAATGCCTCCTTTAGGGTATCATAATTGACCATAGCTTGGTTAGGATCAAATTTTATATACTAGGTATGGGCATGATCTAGTAAAGTGGTCATGAATGAGGTCACCTTGTGCTCAAATTGGGTTATGCTCTACATGTGCCACTATAGTTCAGACTTTAGCACATGTTCTATAGCATTTTACATGCCCTAATACTTTGATAAGTGCATGACCATTTCTTAATAATTTTTTTTAGGCCTATCTTGGTGGTGGTCCTCCAACTCCTCTAGTCATTGGGTTTGCTACTAGTTTTATTGTTAATGTTGGCACAGTTGATGATGATGGTGCTATACTACTTACTTATGGTGATAGGACACTTATTGTGGGATATTTACCACTTTATGTTATAGACATTGGATGATCTGGTATACTTGTGCTCAAGCTCTATTTTGGTGAGATAACACCTACTAGTCTAGAGGTAGTTGCGCTCACTACCTAGTATGGAATAACTTGTTCAATTACAAAGTTATACTCCACATCTACAAAATGTCAAAGATAGATGTTGAAAGCATGTTCAATTTTTAATTCTATATTTTCTTTAAGAGGGGGATGCAATACATGAGCATGTGCTATAGGTTCAAATGAGGTAAGCACATCAAGTGTATCTTCAATCACCAAATCTTATAATAACCTAACAAATTATACACCTATCAAGTGTTGAGCTCGATTCATCACTTCATTAAACCTATCATCCTTATGTTGTATTTCAAAAAATCCTTCCACATGCCCTTCTCACTTTTTATGAGTTCTCTTAGCACTTCTAGGTTCTAGATCTTCCATCAGTCTATGCCATTTCTTATTATAGGTCTATTTTCTAAGCTCATAGGTGTCAATCTAATCATCCCTTTTCATTTTGCCTCACCTATACATCCCCTTCTCACAGTTTGCATTGATCATACATGAAAGTACTTTAGCCTTCCATCCCCAAAGTTTCAAAGTCATAATCCACCATTAGATTTTTGAGCTCTGTGCCAAATTCATTCACAAACATGCCTTGAGGGTCACATAAAAATTGGTACTCTACTTCCTCAAGGCATGAGTATGTTGAAACTATGAATTCAATTATGTAGCTATTTAGTGCTCCTTGCCACCATTTATCTACTTTTCTAGTCGAAGTGGCATCTAGGTCTCAAGCCTCTCTAGGCACTCCTTCATCCACTCATAACACTATCCATAGCTCCTTCTTATGTGGGTTGAGTATGCATCCAACCAATGGTACACATGCTCAGGTAATTCATAGAAAAAACATTAAACAAAGCATCACATAGGTTGTTCTAAACCCAATTTCTTGGATTTTATCCTCTATAGGTTGGATGCTTCAGTGTAAAGCTATATTCCACCTATTTCAAATAACACTCAATGTTTTTGAGGGAGAATCAACACATCATTATACCATACCATTGCAACAACAAAATTAAACATGAGTCCTAGCAATGGAACTAAAATGTTATAAAAAAGGGTGCACAAAGTTATCTTAGTTAGTTTTAGACTTATTACACTTAGGTGCAAACATGAGATATCCCTTATGTGTTCAAAATTTTACACTCAACTGCACTAACATCAATTCAAAAAAGGCATAGGCCTTATGCACTCACCCAAAGTGCAACTAAGAAAGAATCGAGGCTTGCATTAGGCTAGTTATGCCATGGCATAAGACATTAATTATAGGACTTGGTCAATTTGAAGAAGGATTTAAGTATATCCATAGGCTCAAACCTTTTATGGACTAAACCTAGCATCATATAAGTTCTATAAATGTCAAAGGGTTAATTTCACTTTAAGTGATCATACTAGGCTCCCGCTCCCATCATGGATGGATTCACTTGGTGTATAATCCATATAATTAGTCTCTATATATGTTTATGATAACATCATTAATTATTACATGGATGCCATTAATGGCATGAACTAGAAGGATGCATGAACTTCACTTAACATAAATGGATTTAAACCATAACATTACATCTATTATAAATCCCAATAGTAGTTCATAGATAAACCACATCGAGCATAATTTGATGCAACATTTGTTTGCCTTAATCAAAGTCCAAATAAAATAGAGTACATGATATTTCAAATAGAGAAAATGTTTCAATCAAGATACTTCATGACCCAAAGGCTCATAAGTGAGCTTGGGTGATTACAAAAGGAGATTTAATGGCATCCTTGTTACTCCTAGATCAAATGGTAGCCATTATAATGCATATAGAGATTTTAAAAATCCCCTGAGCTTCATTGTAATAGTTTTCACATCCTCTTGATTCACCAGTTTGAGCTCTTTATATACCCTTATAGGAATGTCTCTACCATGGTGGAGTGTGTATGATGGGTGCAAAGATGGAGCCTTTGTAATCATTCCCATTGACTCCATCACCTTTTTCCCTTTGCATTATAGTCACCATGTATTTCCCAACCTAGAAGATGCCCAAAAATCTTAGAATTAGTTATCTACCTACCAACTAGCACTAGGTATGCACTGATCCCTCCAACTGGCACCATGATGCCAAAAAGTTATCATCATCCAAAATGATGCCACATGCCAATGTAGATGTCGTGACTGTGTGAATCCTATAATTAATAAAATAAGGGGCCCAACAGAAGCAAGCAATGCACATGATATTATTTTTTGGGATATTTATGACCTCTTCATACTTTATAAAAGGTTGAGATTCAATATAAGAAGTTGAAATATGGAAGCCAAAATGACTTGTCTAGCTGTGTAAGAATTGTGAAAGAGAAGGTTAACAAATTGGTCTGCAAGACCAATAGTTGACAATATAGCTTGTGATCTATATAATGGAGGATATTATAGAGGTCACATAGGAACTATGAATGTGCATTATATGTATTTGAAGTGTCCTTATAGGAGCTAAGGTTAACAATAGTTTCCAATATAACTTGTGATCTATATAATGGAGGATGTTATAGAGGTCACATAGGAACTATGAATGTGCATTATATGACTTGTCTAGCTATGTAATAACTGTGAAAGAGAAGGTTAAAAAATTGGTTTGAAAAACCAATAGTTACCAATATAACTTGTGATATATATAATAGAGGATGTTATATAGGTCACATAGGAACTATGAATGTGCATTATATGTCTTTGAAGTGTCCTTACAACATTCATCAGGACTATGTTTTGGAGCATTCAGGTAGTTTTTTGCGTGTTACTAAGATTGATGTTCTTGAGTCATTATGATCAATTTGGAAGTGTACTAAGCATGTGATTATGTTATAAAAATTCCATGGGATATTATACATGCATCTAGAGTGTTGGAAAATGCCTATATTGGTGTTTAAGGTCAAACTGCTAATGATTAGGTTTTGAGCTTTTTGACAATTCTGAGTGAGATTTTTGAAGAGGTGTTTCTGAGTCTTTAGAGTCTAATTTATAGATTATAATGAGTTTTATGATGACCCTAAGGTCATGAAGTTTACATATATATGTGTATTGTTCCTAGAATGTGTTTCTATAGGTTGTTTGAGATTTGTCTTTGAAGATAATGTTTTTGGGGTAATTAGGCCTAATGGTGCGTTCAAGGTGTGAGCAAAAGATTTGTGACTTATTGAGAATGGAGGAGGTTACTTAAGGTTCCCATATAAGTGTTTGAAAGGTTTTATTTCCTTAGTGATTTCCATGTGGGCCATATAGGTTCAAGTTGTTTTGTGTAAATGATATACCTAATTGCAATTAGGTCTCTAGTAGGCCTAAAAAGAGAAGGTGGTCTAAGTGAGTTTGGTTGACCTAATGGTGATCATATTTTGATTTATTTATATGTATAACCTATCATAAGACAATTTTGTGATTGACCTTGATGAATTAATGTCTTTACAGACCAAGAGTGTAAGTGATCTAGTGTTTTGTATTTATATAAGGCTTAATTGGCTTAATTGTGTGTTGTAGGGAAGAGATCAATGAGTGAATAAGATGAAATATTTTAAAGGATCAAGAGGTATATAAGAACATCATAAAATGGGAAAAATAATATGTTGAATATATAATATATTTTATACATGTGTATGTCAAGGTCAGTTGACCTAATAAGCCTAGTAAGAGGCATATTGAGTGAAGAGGCCTATAAGGTTGTTTGAGAGAGATAGGAGAGTGTGAAGAATAAAATAAGGTGGTGATCATTAGTTGAGTAATAAATAGGTGTCTAAAGGTGATTATAGGTTCTAGGTGGTTGAGTTGGTGTTGAATCACCTAGGAGGTTGGTGCCTCCTTGCAAGTTGGTGCTTGCTAAAAGCCTTGTTAAGTTGGTGCTTGACTAGTGAGGGGTTGGTGCTCCCAGTGGGGTTGGTGCCTCAATAAATATTGATTCATTAATTATAATAATATATTAAAAGATATTTTTTAGTGGGTTTTTCCCCCCATGAGGGCTTCCCACATATCTCTTATGTTTATATGTTGTATGCTTATGTGGATGCTTGTTTATGCATTGGTTGATGTATGTGTTTGAATGAATGCTTCATGAATGATAAGTGAAATTGAATGATTATTTTAAGGCCACTGATTCACCCCACCTTAGTGGTTATGGTTCCAACAACACTTCTTAAATTGAGTGTTAGGAGTCATCAAATTTGCTTCAACATTTCTCTCTTCACTGTCATGATGTTCTTGAAGTATGGGATTATCAAGCTTGTCTTCCTTCTGCTACAACACATTTAAAAGTGACTCAACCTTAGGTTGAGATGTTGAATGCTCATCAAACACAAAATATTCTACCTTATGTTCACTAGACTCCTTAATAAATACAAACTTTTTAGTATTAACTTGATGCTCATCTTCATTCTTATAAAGACACTCAACTTCATGCTTGATCGGATCATCAACAAACTTACCATCAGATATACACTTATTAGGAGGAGAATAAGGTCTGATCAATTGTTCAAACTCTTAACTTATGGCATGAAACCTTTTCCATAAGTCATCCTTCTCTTCATGAAAGTCATCTTCAAGGACTCCTTTATCAAGTATAGGTAGAATGACATTATTCTACTCACCATAGTGATCTATCATGCTTTGAAAAATATCATTATCATACATTTGGATAAGGTAATTGCCCTCAATGGATTGTGAAAAGGAATTTTCAATGCTTATCTCAGATTATTCATATGCTCCCTCATGGATGTTATATGTACCAAGATCAGTTTACTTAAAGTAAGTGTATGGATCATGTCAGTAGGTGTCTACACCATATTCATCTAGAAATAGATTAGATATGACCTCAAGCTTAGAGGATGTTCCATCATCCACAATAGGCTCTTCATGATCATTGATGACACAATTAAAATTAGAGCTTATTTCTACATAGGACTCAATATGAAACTTAGCTAGTGGTTGAGTTTTAATGGTTACCTTTGATCCATACCTTGTCCTGAAGTCCAAGAAGGACTAATCAGCTGAGAGTTAGCCTCTTATCTTGGCTATGAAATCCCTTGAGATACGAATAACAAAGTGAGCAGGCAAGTCAACAACCATAATGTCTTGAAGGATAGGGAAGCTAGGACATTCATGCAAGAAGACTCTCAATCCTTTAACCAGTATTACTAAATTAGTAGGTATCCCATCAAGTTGAATCACACCTTTAATATATTGTTCATACTTTAGACCTAATTTATCAGCTACAACCTTGGGCATCATTGAATTACTTGCTCCACTATCCACTATGTAGTTGTGAAAAAGTTTGTCTCCCATAATGAGAGTGAGATAGAAGAGTGGAGGATTTTTAGATTTATAAGAGGGTTAAACAATGGGATTAGGAGCATTGGTGAGAGCAACAATGTTATGACCTGATGGTTGAGGGCTAACATGAATTTGAGATAGATTTTGTTGTAAAAGCTCTTTTTTGCTAGGTATGTGAAGGACATCCCAAAGAGAAATACTAGCTATAGCACTTTTCAATGAATCAACAATTTTTAGAGCATGAGTATTCAAATTTTATTATGTCATTAAAGGCAAGGAAGTGTCTAGATCTTGAGGCATTGATACACTTTGGGTCACCTTTCCAGTATTTTGATTTAAATAAGGTACAAAAGTTGTAGGGATTTCCGTACTTGTAATCACATCTTGTTACCTTATAAGAGAGATACTTGAACTTGTATGAATACCATGAGCATATCCTAAGGCCTTGTTCTTTACTCTAGTATTATCTGTAACTGAATCATTCTGATTGAGGACATAAGTATGTTCAACTAGAAAGTTAGTGAAACTCACTGCTTGAGGGTGCCATCCTTCATTTGCTTACACGAGAACTTCATCTTCTACTAATAGTTTAGGAGTGACTCCTCCTTGAGAAACCAAATCTTTCTCTCCACCGTAATTTGCATCCATAAAATGACCTTGTTTCCATTCCCCTCCTTGCACCAAGTTGCTATACATCAGTACCATTGCTCTTATGTTAGAACTAGAGTCTAAGTTGCATAAATTGGCAAGCCTATTGAAGTTAGGTTGTGCTTCACCTCTACATTAACCATATTCCTGAGGTGGGAACCTATTTTATTTTTGAGGATAAGGATAAGGGTTTTTATTCACACCATACTATAGATTAATTTGCCTAAGTTGAGCCTCAAAATAATTAGATCTTGCCTACCAATCAATAATATCTCTTGCCTTCTTAGGAGCAGTTCTAAGCTTGGTATTTGCACTTAAAACTTGGGAAACATTTGGAGTAGTAGCAAAAGTATTTGGTAGCAGAGGCATGGATAATTTTGGAATAAATTTTATATCTTGTATTAGGCCATTATCCTCTCTAATAGAAAGATCATATGCTTTAGGTAAGGTGTAACCACCCATGGACTATAACATTATGGCTATGTCAGTACCAATAGCCCTTAGATATGTAGGGAACACAAAACTAGCAGGTGGTCTCATGGGAGGAGGCAACCTATGCCAAGTCCTTTGGAAGATCTCATTAAAATCATGTATAATATCCTTAAGGGATCTTTTAATTACATTAAGTTGGTGAATGAGTGATGTGTGATCACTCCTATATTCAAAACTTGATGTTAATAGCTCTCCAAAATCATCTCAAGTTGTGATACATCCATCAGGAAAATTCCTATACTAGTCAAGTGATTTCCTTATAAGGGACATGGAAAGGAGTCTAATGGAAATGTTGAATTTAGTGACATTGTGAAAACTACAAAATTTTGAGATATACAAAATATGCTCACTAGGAGTGACATGAACTTCACCATTGAATGTGGGAACACTCTTTATAGCATCAGGGGTTATGTCATCATATACATTGAGATGGATGGGATTTTTAATGTTAAAGGTTTGGAAGGCATGCTAACTAGCCATGTTATCCCCAAGTTCCTCTTCAATCTCTTTATCTTCTTGGCTTGAAAAGTCCTCTTGTTCTTCTAAGATCATGATAGGCTGAGGATGTTGAAATTCAAGGGGAAGTTCAGGTTGAAGAAGTGGGTTTATGGGGTTGAAAACTCTAATAGAAGATGATATAGTAAGGAACATGAATTATTTGTTAGGATTGTGGAGCTAAAAGCTTCACTGATGCAAACAGGAGGAGGTTGCAGAATGAGTTGCTGAGTGTTAGAAGTGTTTGGCGTTGGTCTGGCCAACCGGCGTCGGCAGGGTAAGACAGGAAGGCAACCGACGTCGGTCATATATCAGCCAGCGTCGGCGACCCCAGGCAGACAGGGACCGACGTCGGTCGCCTGTGTGGTTCGACTGCGAGCTATTTACGGGCAGTTAGCTAACGAACCAAGAGTTTGCATGATGAGTGCTAATTTTAGACTCATAGCTGCGGATCTAATTATTGTAATTAGATGTCTAATCATTGTTTGGATGAGATCTATATAATAGACTCATGGTTGTATTGGAAAAGTGTGCTAGGGAGTAAGAGAGCATAATTATAAGCTCCTTCTGTGTGTGAGGTAGAGCTATGGTGCGTTCCTCCTAGTGCCACAGTACCAGGTGTGTTGGTGCTGGATTGGAGAGCCAGCTGGGTTCTTCAATAAGTAAGATCGTTGATCTGCAGGTGTATGTGTGTGCAAGGTCGAGGTTCACAGGTGATTGGAACCATTGCTTGATTTGCAGGTGTGCAAGGTCATACAGACAGCAACACTATAGGGAGCAGTATCAGGCAGGATCTACTTGGAGTACAGGTGTGTACTCGGATAGAGCAAGAGGAAGGCAAGGCAGTTCCTTCCATAAGTATGGTCTGTTGAATTGCAGGTTGTTGCAGATTCATGGGAGATCTACTTGAAGTACCTTGAGTACTTGTGGAGCACGTGGAGTGCTTGTGGAGTGCGTGGAGCACTTGTGGTGTGCGTGGAGCACGGGAGGTGAACACCAACTCTGTATTTGAGTTGGGTGTTGGGACCTGTGAGAGGGAGAGCTTTGGAGAGAAGAATTACTGTTCACTTGAGGCGTGGGAAACCTCTGTAAGGTGGTGGAGAAGAAGTGGCATCTTCTTTATTGTATTCTTTTCTGTATAAAGTGTTAATACAATTTGGTATTGTCTCTCATATGCTGTGTTATTCTGAATTCTAGTTACTTGGTGAATCTGGTTAATTTCCGCATATTAAGTTGCTTGGTATTGGTAATCAAAATGCATGCTTCCGGTGTACACCCTATACCAACAAGTGGTATCAGAGCCTTGGTTGTAGGTTCTTGAGCTTGATACCAACAGGTGGTATCTGAGCTGAGGTTGGAGGAAGCAGGTTTTGTGTTTGGCTACAGGTCACTCTCAGGGGTTTCTGATCGAGTGGGAGTAGAGCAACTGCAGATCAAAGTAAGCTAAGAATGGAGGAGTTGAAAAGCACAGATGGTCACTCACGGTCCTATGGAAAGAAAGAGCAGGTAAAAGATTATTGTTGGTTGGTAACAGATCAGCATGAAGAAACTGAAGATACAGATGTAGCAGGTATTGTTGCACAGGATGTGTTTGCAGGTTTCTTGGATAAAGTTGAATCTTGGATAAAAGATTCGGTTGCCTCTTTCCATGCAGTTCCAGGTAGAGGAGCTGGTAAGCCTTGCCAAAGGATTGGCAAAGGAGAAGTGAAGCTGAAATTGCAGGCGGCCAACACACAGGTGTTGATGAAGGTCATGCAGGTCCCAGGTTTGGAGATATGGCTAATTTCTTCAGAAAGATTGGGTGATGAGAGATGCACAAGAACTCTCATAGCGGATGCACTTGAATTAGCTGGTGGTAAGAAAACAGGTATCCTTTATCTACTTGTTTATATTACTGATTCTTCTTTTGTTGCGGAGACGTGGCTTCGTAGGCTTGGTCACATGAGCAGGAAGGAGATGCATGTTCTTAAGCGGAAGACAGATATATTTGACAGGCTTAAGAACTGGAAAGCCTTGGTGTTTATGGAGGAGATGGCGGACAGAACCCAGTGGATGTGGCTGGATACTTCTGAGCAGGGCAGTTTGGACATGGGTTTTGATCCAAAGAAGCTCGCGGGTAAAAAGTCATCACTCACAGGCGAACACAGACACCGATGTCGGTTAGGAGGAACCGGTGTCGAACAGACAGGTGCCGATGTCGGTCATGTGCAGACCGAAGCCGGCGATGTCGGGCAGGGTAAGACCGATGTCGGTCATGGGACCGACGTTGGCAGAATGTAAGACCGATGTCGGTTAGGAGAACCGACGTCGGCAGCAGGGACACCAGCGCAGGCAGGTTGGTAGTCAGGTACAGACGCATGGAACCGACGTCGGTCGGATGCAGACTGTGGAGTGGCCGAGGTCGGTCACTGTAACGAATTTTGGGTGGACAGCAAGCTGTCAAGGAGTCTCAAACACCCATACGGAGGACTGAAGGCGTAAGTAGGCCCTCAAATTCGTTGTTCCTCTTCTTCATACATGTTGCTGATTGTAGAGCAGGAAGGATCCAGGATACAGGTGTGAGCTTGGCATGGATGAGGATGTGATTCCTTGGAGGAGAACCAGACAGGTGTGTCTTGGTGGAGATGCCAGCAGGTATGAAAGCACAGAGATGAATGGATACCTTAGTAGAAGAATGGAGAGAACGGATACGTGAGACGGAAGACCAGGTATATGGTCTTGTGGAGCTGCAGGACAGTGGTACAGGTTTTGATAGGTGGAGGACGGAGCATGGCTTCAGTCAATGTCAGGGTAACTATTGTGGTTTTGTCTTACCAGGGGGATGATGAGTCGCGACATCATTTTGTTGCTGTATGTGGATAGTATGCTAGCTAGCAGGGGTGTACATACAGGGTTTTGCTGAGCTAAGGGTAAGATTAGTTCAGTGGCATGTCATGAGGAGTTTGGAGCAGCGGAATTCTTTGACATGGGAGGCATGGAGATCACAGGGTGATTTTGTCTCGAGTGGGAGCTGATGTGAATCAGGTGTTGGCGAGGTTCGGGATGCAGAACCAGGAGCACACTAAGGGCTGGACAGGTACAGTGTCCGAAATCACATGAGGTCTGGTATAGACCTGAGTATTCCCATGCAGTGGGAGCTGTCAGAGAGTTAGGAGCCAATTCGGGGAAGTGGATTCTCAGGTTTTTTGAGAGGGACCGGCAGCAGGTGTTGCTATGCAGGGTCAGGACTTCACTACAGGTGTTGTAGGTTCGGATGTGGCAGGTTACTCGGATGACAGGTGGTACACCACGGGATGTGTGGTGGGTTGTCTTCAGGTGGGAGCTTGAAGAGGGATACAAACCAGGAAACAGATTAGACGGAGTACAGGTACAGGTACAGTGCAGCTGTTTATCTCCAAGTGGGAGATTGTTAGGATTGTGGAGCTAAAAGCTTCACTGATGTAAATAGGAGGAGGTTGCAGAATGAGTTGCTGAGTGTTAGAAGTGTTTGGCGTTGGTCTGGCCAACCGGCGTCGGCAGGGTAAGACAGGAAGGCAACCGACGTCGGTCATATATCGGCCGGCGTCGGCGACCCCAGGCGGACAGGGACCGACGTCGGTCGCCTGTGTGGTTTGACTGTGAGCTATTTACGGGCAGTTAGCTAACGAACCAAGAGTTTGCATGATGAGTGCTAATTTTAGACTCATAGCTGCGGATCTAATTATTGTAATTAGATGTCTAATCATTGTTTGGATGAGATCTATATAATAGACTCATGGTTGTATTGGAAAAGTGTGCTAGGGAGTAAGAGAGCATAATTATAAGCTCCTTCTGTGTGTGAGGTAGAGCTATGGTGCGTTCCTCCTAGTGCCACAGTACCAGGTGTGTTGGTGCTGGATTGGAGAGCCAGCTGGGTTCTTCAATAAGTAAGATCGTTGATCTGCAGGTGTATGTGTGTGCAAGGTCGAGGTTCACAGGTGATTGGAACCATTGCTTGATTTGCAGGTGTGCAAGGTCATACAGACAGCAACACTACAGGGAGCAGTATCAGGCAGGATCTACTTGGAGTACAGGTGTGTACTCGGATAGAGCAAGAGGAAGGCAAGGCAGTTCCTTCCATAAGTATGGTCTGTTGAATTGCAGGTTGTTGCAGATTCATGGGAGATCTACTTGAAGTACCTTGAGTAATTGTGGAGCACGTGGAGTGCTTGTGGAGTGCGTGGAGCACTTGTGGTGTGCGTGGAGCACGGGAGGTGAACACCAACTCTGTATTTGAGTTGGGTGTTGGGACCTGTGAGAGGGAGAGCTTTGGAGAGAAGAATTACTGTTCACTTGAGGCGTGGGAAACCTCTGTAAGGTGGTGGAGAAGAAGTGGCATCTTCTTTATTGTATTCTTTTCTGTATAAAGTGTTAATACAATTTGGTATTGTCTCTCATATGCTGTGTTATTCTGAATTCTAGTTACTTGGTGAATCTGGTTAATTTCCGCATATTAAGTTGCTTGGTATTGGTAATCAAACTGCATGCTTCCGGTGTACACCCTATACCAACATTATTAACACAAAGATATGACAAAATAATGGTCTAAAACCAGATATTACCTTGATTGGAGTCACCAAATGCTGATTAGAACATTATATGTAGTTGTGATGTTGTTAAGACCAACATTCACCTTGATAAGTTATCTTTAGGACAATGGCCCCACTGGGTGTGATAGGACTATTGTCACAAAATATTTCACCCTATAGGATGTTTTTCAAGACTACTCTAATGTTTTGGCAACATTGGAATACCTCTAGGCTTGTGGGTTGCCTATAGTAGAGTTAAACCTCTAGTTTTAAGGGCTAGCTCCCTAGATTGATCGTTAAGTGCTTATCACCTAAAATAAATATTTGCTTGGATTAAAAGGGATATACTTAGAAATGAAATTAAGATAATCTAAGTGGGTGATACACCAAAAATATCTCCATAATATTCTTACAAGTTCACTAAAATACAAGACTCAAAACACTAGTCTTAGAATCCTAAATTGCTCTAACATTAGCATTTCAAACATGGAGGTGATATGCATGAAACTACTCAAGGTAAGTGAACCAAAGATAATTTTTAGACACTAAGGATACTTTTACACTTAAAAATAGACCAATACACTTGACCACACTTCATATGACCTCCTAGAGTGGAGAAAACTTGCATCAAACATGGAAGGATTGAGAGAAAGTAAGGATAGATATCAATCACTTTACTTTTCACTATACATCACTTTATATAATAAGAAAATATAGTTTGTGAAATAAAATATAGATTTAATATATTATTTCAAATTCAAATTACAATATCAAACCATCATGGTTTCACTATACCATGTGTAGAATTTTGATACAAGAGCCAAAATGGCTTGTATTTATAGAATATGAGAAGAGAGAGAAGAAAGTAGAGCTCAAGGGTCACAAGACACATGAAAAGGCATGAAAAATAGTTAAATTTTAAAATGATGAAGTGGATAATATAGGTCTAGAATATTTCTTTGAAAAATCTCCATATGAAGCATGACAACTCTCCAAACTTGGCATAGGGTCTTCAATTGGCCTTCTTGAAACTGCCTTCTTGATTAAGCCTCTTTTGCATGATCAAAACTAGACTAGGGAGAGTTGTCACATGTGAATAGTCTAAGGGGGTTATAAATAATATTAAAAAGTCATTAGATGTGTCCCTAACTTATAGCCTTATGTTAGACATTTGTTCTCACCATCTGCAATCACCATCACTAGCTTTATAGGTCTATCTTCACATTTGCCACCAAATGATCTTTAATTTCTTAATAATATTAATGGAATAGGTGTTATGACACATTTATAGAGTCTCATTGCCTTTAACTCAATGAATTAGATCTTAAAATTCCCCCAATTAGACTTATCATCCTCTCATTTGGTAGTCACTCTCTATTTTCACTATTTGCCAAAGACTACCTAAGATGAATGACTTAGCAGAGATGATTATGTGATTATCTAAAGTGATAAATGAACATGGAGAGTTAAAATAGGTCCCAATTGACCTTACCCGATTATAATCATTCTTAAACTCTCCTTTTCACCTATAAAACACATAAAAACTTGATATAAACCCTATTTTCACCCTATCCGTATAAGTAGGGTACACACCAATCACGTGTCATGGATCCTGAGGGAGTTTTACACAATTATAAAATAATTTATAAGAAAAAATAGCCCTCATAAATACACCTTCACTCATTTATTTCCAATTGAGTTTTAGGTAGGGGTTTAGGAGGGTTTTAGAGGGTTTAGACTTTTAAGGATTGGTCATAAAATCCTAACATCCAACCTTCCAAGAAATTTCACAAAGTTTAAGCTTACGACCCTACTCAAATTTACCCAAATCCTTGGGTCACCATGAAACCAATCCTTATAGGTGTGAGTTTCTCAAGTTGGCCTATCAAGATTCTCCTTTGCATTCTATGCACCTAGAGTGAGTTTAAGTCAAAAATAACCCCTTTTGGGTATTATCTACAAATTAATGGATCAAATTAACCTTATATATCTCCTTGAAACTTATCAAATATTATGGAATGGTCATATGGTCCTAATAAAATAATTATACCTCATTAGGGCTTTAGGCTTATTCTTAGGCCTAACAAGCCTGACTATGTTTATGGTATATCACCACTTTTGAATTATTTATTAGAAATATGAGGCCTCCCATATGATTTTTAATGATCAAGAAAACTCTATAAACCATTATCTCAATGTGATAAGACTTTACATCTCAGCCTTTTAATATTTTTTACCAAACCTATAGTTTCATGATGACTCAGAGTGCCCTCTATCTGAGATAAAACATAGGGTACCTCCCTTATTTTCTTAGAAAAAATTTGAATATGAGAGAATAAAATAGGTCATAAATACCTT
The DNA here is from genome assembly GCA_037957365.1 of Torreya grandis. Taxonomy (NCBI): domain Eukaryota; kingdom Viridiplantae; phylum Streptophyta; class Pinopsida; order Cupressales; family Taxaceae; genus Torreya; species Torreya grandis. The sequence continues at coordinate 978,598 of JARHVA010002443.1, read as the reverse complement.
TTAATCAAATTTAATAGTTTGGTTATGTACCCAACATATTCTACACCTCAAATCCCTCAAGACTAGTCTGTGTAACATTGATTGTGTGTAGGGTCATAACTGCTTCAGTATGACTTTGAAAATCTAGCTTAGTCTCTACCCCCTATCATATTATAATCTCATGAGGAGTGTTAATAAAATTATGGAGTAGTATCAAACGTTTTCAACACCCCATACCTTTTCCAACTCTCTTAATCCACCTTTCTACTTGGCTAGGCCTAGTCTACAGACTTTAGCAGATTGTAGGTGTTCATTTCAAGAAAATGAGACCCTGTAGGTATTTATCAAGGCCTAGTTATTAGTTTTTTATCATTTGGTTACATTTTTATGGGAATTTTTTCATCTCATGGTTTTTTTAATTCATCTCTTCCCTAAATACTATATCAACATCCAAACTATCATGTTCTAATATTGTAGTCTGTAGTCAAACTGTAGGTGACCATTTTGAGAGCAAAGGGACCCATATAGGTGGTGATATATGTATAGACACTATGTTTAAAATCCTAAAATTTATCATTGTGTCCCTAACATTGTATATCATCAAATTAGGTCACTTAGTTTATATTCCATGCTTTCATTTGGTCATGTTGTATCATAAGACTGTGTAGGCTTCAAGAATACTATAGATGATTGAGTGTCTATAGTGAAAGATTGCTTGAATTGGAAACCCTCTTAAATCCTCCTCCTTTAACCAAAAAAATATTTTATTTTGAAAGGAAATTCCCATATGAGTGGGATACATGATATAAACACTTAGACTTGTCTAGACCTCATGCCACCCTACTATAAGATGACATCAAATATGGACAAAACCTTGATTCAGAGAAATTAAGGTCATTTGTCCCAAATGAAAACTTCTCAAACTAAGGGTTATGATTTAAGTTGTTTTCCACCTTATAACTCCATAATTATTACTATGACACTCTTAATGCTCCTAAACCTCAATAAAGGTCTCAAAAAGTTTTAATATCTTCATCTCATCATCTTTAGATCTCTGTGGAGTGCCTGTAGGTGAACATCAGTCTTAGAACTATATATATTGGATATTTTGTTGTCTCAACCAATATTAAACCATTTGAATAGTTAAAAATTTATTATTTACACTTTAATATACTTCCTACCAACTTGAAATCTCCTCATCCCATCACCATGATTGTTCAAATATCTTTTTCACTTGATTGTAGGTGACTGTTGTAGGCAATATGATACTGTATGTATTCTTCTTGATTGTGTTCGTCACATGAAACACTATTGATACTAATATTTTTAAGGAGAGGTGATAACCATGACATATTATAATTTTAAAACATCATATCCCCCTTTATCCTAAAGGCATTTGTATGAGAATGACCCTGCAACAGGTGAAACATTGGTTTGCAAATTTAATGTTGTCCTCCTAACAAAATAAGATAGTTTATGATTATATTTTTATTTCCACACATGAAAAATAGGTTGAGATTCATGTGATAAGAATGGTCATGCTCCTAAAAATCATGTGCAATATTTGGTTTGTATAGACCAACCCAAACAAAAGAGAAACTTGAAGGTTATAGGGATGAACAAGTAGAAAATAGTAGCAAACTTCTTAGCATTGGTTTATAAATCTTGGTTTATAAAAATTGGAACTCTTTCCATTAAATTAGAGTGAAAAAAGATTTTTTCCATCGCTTAAGAGCATTTGACCTGACTCAACTCCTCCTGGCCATACCATGCATAAGACCAATTGATTATTTTTGCATGTAAAGGAGAGCGATGGAGAAATATAATGGGTTTTTGCCATTTTTGATATTTTCAAGGTTGCCTAAGTGTGTGAGTTTAGGGGAGCTGAAGAGACATTATGAAACCTACCACATGTGCCAAGACTATCATGTAGTTCATACAACTACCCAAATTCTCTCATTTTGTAGTTAACTTATACTTATACATTCAACCTATAGTTTATTAGCTTAAAATAGTTACTCTAACACCTAAATAACACATGTAAATTTAATGACATATTGACACACTTTTTTTTATGGTAAACTATACAAATCCCATAAATGGTCCCTAAGGTGGCCTTAGAATGACATAGGACTATCTAGGACAAATATGGCAAGGTTAAAGCACAATGTTGATCCTTAAGACCATGGGACACATGAAAAGACCCTAATAGACCCCTACATCATTTTTTTAACTATAAGGGGTGACTTAATTTGACTTGTGGTCAAATTAATTAATATATACATGGTGTATCAACATGTAAAACAATATTAAAATAAATAATGCATATTTTGAAAATATATCTACACTAAAACTATGATGCCTCTAGTCATCCATGTCAAGAGGGTCCATGAAGGCTTTTTTCGAGTTTTGTGGAAGAGGGACAATGCACGAACAAGAATTTTCCCTCTCTAAGTCTCTTCCACCAATCCTTGTTCATGATGTAAATGAGCCTATAAATCTTAGGTGGAATTTCATGTGATACATCCTTAATATGGAGTAGGGAAACCTTTAGGGTTTTCCCAATCCAATGGTTGTGATAGATTATAATATAAGGGCAGAGATTTATTTCTCCAATTTAGAGGGAAATGTGTAATAATTAATTTTAAAGTATTTTTAAGCTGACTTAAATTTTATTAAGTTTTTCACCTTAAGTTTTATGTTGAGTTTCTTTTCGAAATAGTGGTGTCACTATCACAACTATTAGGTAGTACTAGAATAACTATGGGGTATTATGTGATTAATAATAATCAAGATATAATTGGACCTTAATTTCACACTAATTGGAATCCAATAAAGAAACATTAGAATCCAATATCACACTAATTCGAACTAATAATAGAGATATTAGAATCCAATATCACACTAGTTCAAAACCAATAATAGTAATATTGGAAGTTAATATCACACTAGTTAAAAATTAATAATAAAAATATTGGAATCCAATTTCATCAATTATAAAATCAGATATAGAGATATTAAAAGTCCATATTTAGGGGCATACGTCCAAATTTTGATGAAATTATGGTTAAGAGAAATTAAAATCACTAGATACTTATCTATTGAATGATATAATGACATAATATGCTCTTTAATTATAACTATAGTACATGGTAGTACAACACAATTAAGCATTCCTAAAATTCATTATGATGAAACATTGTGATTAGTGCCATACATTAAGTTTACCTCAAAGAGATGTGTTATATCAAATCAAATTCTAATGAAGCTCAACACCTACATGTTTCCATTTACTAGCCACACAAGAACCAATCATGCAAGATTGTCAAAATTAGGGTTTGATCTTAACTTATGTGTCAAAGACCAAAATACTACAATAAATTCATTGAGATTAAGTGGTGTATGTAGCAAATAAATTTCATCTCAACCTCCTAGACTAGAATATGACATGCATTCCTTTAACATAGTCCACTATCCAAACAAGTAATGGATTGTATGCCTTAAAACAAGATCATTTGACTTACTACATTCATTCACCATTTCCTTCTCTATATAGTATTAATCACATAAAATAAATAAAAAAAATTATCAACAAGATTAACCTAAAATACATTAGGGTTTCATAACTAGGAGGACCCCATTTTCATATGATGCATCTAAATCACTAATAGTCTTCCAAATGTTTAGAACATAATAGAAGTAACATAAGAAATGTCAACATATTACCATGTTTCTAAATTAAAATGATTATGCTTAAGGAAAAGTACCTTAAGAATATGATACAATAGCACAACACATAGTACACAAGGATTTCTCAGTCTTTTATCTAAGATTAATAAATATAAATTCTATCTTAACCATATCCAATCTAGATGGTAGTTGAATCCTCATAACTAAAACAAGTTTAATAAATTAAATAAAACTATGAAAGGAAGGTAAATGATTACCAATGAAAATCAAAACAAATTAAATACATATTATCTAATAATCACTTCAGATGACAATAGGGTAGATGAGATAAAAATTCATATTTATTCATACAAGGAAGGCACAAAATCTTCCAACTTAGATTTACAAAATTATCTCACACAGTCATGCAATCAAGGACATACATGTACTTAATACAATAAATTATTCATAATTCATGCTATATCCATGCCATACTTTTGCTCAGTCAAAATATGAATGATAATGCCAATCTAAGTCAACACTCCTTAACACATTTAAGAATCAACATAAAACCACTTATAATGAATATAAACATTAAAATGAACTACACCACAACTCATAAATATAAGAGTACTACATTAATAACATGGCTAATTTAGTAAAAACAAGTTATCCACATTACATTATTCTAGATAAGAAACATAATACAGTCATCAAGTAATTATTGGTAGAGGATTTAGATCCTTTTTCAACATTGACTAATATTATATTACAATGTCAATAAGAGTTACAAATAGATATAGTTAATAAAAAATCATTAGCATTGATATAAATTTCACATGAAATCATTTAATCTAATAATAATACATCACCAATATTCTCAATAATTCCTTGTATACCAATACTAAAAATAATGTGAACGTTGAGCCTATCCATATGGTGGTAACCCTACCCACCCCATCTATCAGTATAGGGTTGTAAGAATCCACTCAATGGAGGTATAATGCCATAAAATCAAATAAGATCAAGGGCTTAAGAGAGAGATATTAAGTCCACTAAGGTTAGGTTTTACACACATGGTCAAATAAACACATAAGAGATAGAAACACACAACCAAACAATGGAGATACACCAAGCATAATTCCATATCAACACATAATTCCTTCATGGTTGTGTTCTCACTTTTCCATTCATCTATATTCCATATAATGGGTGAGATGAACCAAAAAACTCTTTTCCCACTAGGGATTATTAAATCAATTTCACAACACCACATCCATGGACATTTATACTCAGATCAAAGTGCAAAAATAACTAAATATTTGGAGGAAACTTTGACAAAATGAATTTGAGTTTTGAGGAGGGTGAGAGCCATCCATGTAGCCATAAAATATATTTGGGTTACCCATGAAAAAAATCAAGTAGTAGTAGCCAATGCATAATATAAAATATCTGAAGAAAAATAATACACTTACTTCTAATACTCAGCGTCTACAACTTTTTCTATCTTCACTACTTTCTTCTCTTCCTCTTCTAGATTCTCTCCCAACACTCTATCACCACTGTGAATCCCATAAAATATTTCATGACCATAAATAAAATCAATGATATTTTATAATGGCCACTAAAAATAGCTTTCATAATAGCCATGGTAGTGGCCAAAATTCTGGCATGTGAGAGTAAAATCACAGTTTTTATCTCCCTCTCTATTCTTTATATCTCATCTCTATCCTATCACTTGAGATTAAAATTTGAAAAATTAAATGATACTCATCCAAGATCCTTTTCCATGCAACCCTAATAAACATAAAATTATTATTTTATCCACATCAAAAGTCAAATAACATAGCCAAGGTATAATATGCCCATGAATCCATCATGGGTCAAATTGAATATTTTCCCACTAGGTCACTTAGATCATGCAAAAAATAATTATGCACCCATTTCATAATAATATTTGGACCCTAATTCATTTATGCAATGCAGACTTTGATTCATGATGCCTTGGCATACCTCACCATTAATGGGCATAAAACTAAGGGGATTAAACTCCAATGTTATATTTGTCAAGGTTGTCCCCTTGTTATGACACTTTATGTGTTATCCACTGAAGCCCTAGATTATCTCTTGGCTCTTAGATCTTCTCAAGGGATTGTTTAGGGCATTATATTTCTTAACCACACCTCCTAGCTCATCAATGGGAACTTTACATATGACACATTCCTCATGTTCAAAGAATAAGAGGCAATGTTTAATGAAGATATCCTATGCCTTGACACATTTTGTCTAGCTTCTGGCTCTAGCCTATAATGGAGGCCCATGTTTTCATCAACATATGATGCCTATGCCTAGGTGTATTCATAAGTATAATTGGAAATGGATTGATTGGGTGGAACAATTAAAGTTCTTGGTCATCCCCTTTACTTTTGATAGTTCATCTACTGAGCTTTGGTAGTATGTCCTAAATAAGATTGAAAAGAAAATTACATATTAGATCACTAAGCCCCTATCTCTAGTAGGCAAGTTTTAGATTTACACCAAGATCCTAGCCACTACACATGTCTATTATTCCTCCTATTGGGCTCCCTCTAAGACCTCTTATGATGCTCTGGAAAAACTCCTCATAGATTTTCTCTTAACTAATTCTAATCGAGCCTGGGATTTTCATCAAGTGGCATGGGATATTTGTTGCCTCCCTCATGATAAAGGTGGCATGGGCATCATTGAAATCTATCAAAAAAATATGTACCTCTGTGCAAAGTGGGTTATTTTTCTATTAAGGTTAATGAATATTGGAAAATTATTCTAAGTATTGTATCTCCTTGGGCTCTCCCTATGGTGAAACTAGTTGGAAAAATATTAGCTTCTAATCCTTTCTCATCACTACTATTCCTATCAAGATTACTAGCTCTTTTGTTGTCAAAATCATATGGAATGCTTTTGAAGTAGTCAAACCCCACTTGAATTAGGTGGGGAATGGTTTTCACATAGGGTTGTCTTTTAATTACCATTGCTTATGGTGGTCCCCTATACTTAATACTTCTTCCATCCCCCTGACTGAATTACCTGGTATTAAAGATCTATAATTATTCTAAAAAGGGATTCACACTATTAATGATTAGGTTAGCTCAAGAGATTGAAATCCATAACCTAAATTAAAAATCAAGTTTTAGTTAAACAATGTGGACTTAACTTCTTGTATTCAATAATTTCTACTTAATGTTATGCTACATTACTTGGCCTATAGCCTCGTAGGGCTTGGTGTAAAGACTATAGGTGGAACTATGATACACACTTAAAGATATACTATCTAGGGTTTATTTATCAGGTGATGAGTCTATTCTCTCTAGATTTAGACAAGCTCAATAGGTGTTGGGGCCTCTAGTCCTCTCCTAGGACTTGAATCGCTCATTTGGATCATGTGTGGAACCCTGGCTTAGAGCCCAAGATGGCTCATTTTTTATGGTGATTAATTTATCAAGAAGTACCCCTTGGTGAGAGTTTGATCTACCTCTACATTCCCCAAACCTTCTATCTATCTTGTAAGCATCAAGAATCCTTTAAACATCTATTTTGGTTTTGTTTGAAAGACTAGTTTGCCTGGCATTGGATTCATTCATTATTTAGGCCTTATCACCTTGAGCCTTTCTCTTGGTGATAGGAGCTCTTTGGAGATTTTTATAATTGTCTAACCTCTATTTCCTTTTTTTCAAACAATTTTCATGCTATTATTCTCTTTTAGATATGAAAATCTAGGAACAATGTTATTTTTTAATCATGAGGTCTATGAAATTTCATTTTCTATTTATGAAAAGGGTGTTGTTATTTCTTTAGTATATTTATAGATTTAAGAAAAAGTGTAAAATATGGATTTGGACCTCTACCACTTTAAGGAGCTCCTTAATCACTAGGGAGTATCCTTTTCACCATGAACATGGTTTTGCCTGATGGCCTACCCCATAATTCTCCACCTCCTCCTCCTAGGAGGCATCATAGCATACACTGGTCCAAAATTAGGGGCCAATTTTCTCCTCTCCCTCCCCTAGGGGATGGCTAGAGTTATCATGGAAAGTCTAATACTAGTCATTCACAATAGTCTTTTGAAAACACTATTGTTCCTATGCAACCAACTGATGGTTGGCCTATCACTATTCATGATGACCCCCTGGATGACTAGATCTGGAGATTCCATATATGGAAATATCTACTTGGTTTACACTTTTCAACTTTATTCCAGCATGGTCTAGATGGGATTCTAGATGTGGATATTTAAGATGTGTAACTATCTACTTGGTCACTAATTTTGTTGTTTTGGAGCTAGGCTTGTCCTTCGATAATGAATTTGAGTCGTGATGTGTCTAGCTACTTTACTTTGTAACCTTATATAATTATATTTTTATGTTAATATAATGTGAAGTGTTATAATTTTAAAACATGCAAAAGCATTAATGAGGATTATGAACATTAGAAACAATTTTAAGCTTATGTTGCTCAAGTTAGCAATTAGACTGGTTTGTTGACATAGTAAATATCATACAAGCATAGTGAGAATAATTGGATTATGAACCATGATGACCACTAAATAAATAATAAAAATAATTATGCACAAAATTAGGCCATAAAAAATTAAGACATCATAGAGGGGAATGGTGGATACAAATGTTATATCTCTCTTTTATTTTATGCTCATTTAATTGTATGACATTGCTGTGACAATTCAATGAATCTTCCATCCCTAGACATACCTGAGTTTTTTAGTTGTTCCTTGCAATCATAAAATCACAAAAATTATATTGGATCTAAATGATAATCATCAAAATCTCAACTGAATGTAACATAATTATCTAAATCATGAACTAGAATAATAAAATATAAATCTCATAAAGTAAATATAGATCTGAACATATGACAAGTCATCATAAACAAAAAATTAGCTTAATAAAACATTACAATAGGCACATTATTTGAGTCCTCCCAAAGTGGGATATGACACAATCCAAATGGAAATAAATACAACATTTCACAATTGATCAACTAAATCAACACCAAATTCCATTTGATCTGGCATTATGTGAAAGACGTAAGTGTAAAATTGATACATTGTCTAAATGCAAAGCAACCAAAATATATGCTAATAAAACTGCTTAGAAGAGAGAATTTTAAAAAAGTTAAAGGACTTCCTGGTCTCACTATAACCACTATTGATTAAGGGGAGATGTAACATTATTTTACATAATTGTAGGAGTAATATTATTTGTATTCATGTGGAATATGAACAATCATATTGAAGATAAATTGAATAATCACATTGTTCCTTATTTATATGTAGTTTTGCTTCTCATTTATTTAATGAATATAATTTTGGTTTACATCAATTTTATTTCTAGTTGTCGTAGTCCATTCTTGGCCTGACATAAACACAAAATTGTAGTTTTGATCTAAAACACCCACTTCCATAAAAACCTTTATATGTTTGATTTTATCTTTACATCAAAGATCAATATAAAAAACATGATTAATATGAAAGTGTACAAATATTAGTGTGTTGATGCACACCAATTTGCATACCTTCCTACATATGGATTTAATATAAAATATATATGCACCCATGAAAGGAAAATATAATAACTAAACAACCTTGCCTGAATGAGACGAATGCATGTGTCAAGGATTGAAGAAATGTCATGAATCCTATATGTATGTTGCACCCTTACTCCTCTCCAATTTATTTCTCAAATTTCTTGTATTCCAAAAAAAACAAAAAATCATCTTTTTATAAAATTTTCACAATCTCCAAAATATATGGGAAAAATCTTTGCCATGATAAGAATGGAAAAAATAGCCTTTAATAGTTGCACAGACACCATATAAAAATAGAATATAAAAACTATGAACTTATCATGAAATAATTAGATATGTCCATGTATCCAATCATGTTTCCATGAATTATCCCAAACTTCTCATGATTTTCATGTAAGTTTCATAAAATGATAAAGCATTGAATTTTCTAGAGATTCATGACAAGGGTAATCCAATCAAGGTTATGATAACAAAAACAACAACTAATGAAACTATAGGCTTATTTTTCATAGACTAAACTTGTAAAACTTAAGTTTAATCACATGGAATTACTAGTATTAGTGTGATGAAATTTAGCTATCCATGCAAATATCTCCATCTTCAATGATAAGTCCATACTCATAAGCATATTTAATAAGCAATGCAATAAATGTGACATAATGAATCACAAAAATATAATAATTCAACCAAATGTAAGAATACAAATAAAAAATCATAGTATAATAATGAACATGCAACTATTTAATCAAAATATAAACTCAAAGATATCAAATCATAGAACATGATCCACCAAATACACACTAAAAGGTTAATAGAAAAACATGATTCCATAACATTCTATCTATCCTTCCTAGGTGGCATAGGGTACTAGTTTTGGTTTCACTATCAAATGTATTTTCTTTGACTTTCATTCACATCCTTTTCTCAATTACCATTAGTTGAGTATCTAACCAAATATCCTTGATGATTCCTTACCTCTATTGTAAGGATTCGACTTGTGATGTAATCACACACTTTCCATAATAAAAAGAGTGATTAGAATTAGTTAAGGTAATCAAATAAAAATGATAATTATAAGCAATATAATAGCAACCAATGTACTAATCATAAAAAATATACATATGCATGCATCTATATAAAAAAATAAGAATACAATTCAAAAAATAAGAAATGAATTTCTATCAAACTAATCTTCAATAGTTCATTAATTATTTAGATAAAATAATAATAATTATATAAGAAAATCCACAATAGTCAATGATCAATCAATGATGAATTTACATGGTGTGCAAATCCACTTGTTACAATAGAAAAAAAATAGTTTTAACTAAAAAATTAGATGTGATAAGAGTGCAGTAAACCTAAAAATTAAAATGAAGATAATGAAGATGAGCATCACTTCACATTTCTAGATTTTTCTCAAATTGAGTTTCTTAAGGATAATTTCTTGTGTGTGTCTCTTTGTTATTGTGTTTGATTTCATTATTTTCATGTTTATAATCCTTGTAACTATTCTACCATATCAAAAGTTTAAGAGAGCATATGCATGAGAATAATGATAATAATTATTCATATATCTTAAAGAGCATCATTTCATTATTGCACCATGGTTTGGTACAAGCATCTAAATTTTAGTCATGTATTAAATATTTCAGAAACATAAATCTAGTCACAATTAATTGACAATAATAGTTATTGACATATCTTAAAATAAATGACTTGCACCTAATTACATGAGTCTTATTTGTCATTACTATAATATTTTTATCCTTATGTGGACTTGATCATTTGTTTTCCATTATTTCTATACATAACTATCAATACCAAATACTCAAGCTATTTAAAATGACACATAAAATATCTCTAGTTCAAGACAAGTGTTCTTGATCTTTCTAAACAATTCCACCATAGGTAGATAGGAGCACTGCCATACTCCTATCCACTTAGGCTAACTATGTTCTATGCCAAATAATGACTAGTTTACAAAATAATCACTCTTTTGAGTCTGCCCACACCTTACATAAAGTCAGCTATATGAAATTATCAAAAGGTTCACATATATATACACATAAAAGGTCATTCATTATCCCCACTTGATATAAATTTTTTTTAACATACACACTATTAAAAATCTACCTTACTCTTTCTAAATTCTAGATCACTCACAAGGAGTCACTAAAAGCCAAGTAATTTGCATCTAAAATCAAGTCAACCACATCTCGAATCAAATCAAGATCTATTATTGTCAAGTATTGAATTATATTTTATATTAGCATACATATAATAAAGGAGCATAATTTCACAATCAATCAAGGTGAGAGAATTGCGTGGGAATGATTTCCCTCCTTGAAGTATTGGATATGTAAGAAACAATAAATCATAAAAGGGGTGATTGAGGTCAGTTTAGCCCATTACATTCCTTTTTTTTTTCAAGTTTTCAAGCTATCAAATTACCCTCAAGGTTTTAAATAAAAAATAAGATAAACAATAAATTTTATGCTACATAATCCAAATTATGATATCTTAGGTTGCGTAGTAGACATAAGCACATAAGGCACAATAGTCAGATTTTTTCACAGTCAACATGAAAATGACTAGTGTAAATGGATATGACCTACCACCTCTTATATCTACCTTTATTAGACTTGTCTAGACATAGTAATAAACTCCGTCTCTAATCATGAGTCATCATTGTCATGTTTTATGCTATTCACATAGTTATATTTTTTTATCATAGTCAACATGGACACAACCGATGAAAATGGATAGGATTAGACACCACTACTATCCACTTTCATTGACATTGTCTATAAATAATTTCATATTATGTTCCTTATCTTGAGTATGCATAATCACCTATTTTACCAATTTCCTCTTTTAGACATTTAGAACAATCAACTAAAATCCTAGTTTGAGCTAAGTTATTTTTCCTATTATTTTACAAAAATAGTAGTTTTTTATATTTAGAAAATTCTAAAATTCATAATTTGTTATATACTTCTTTATCATTCTAATAAATTCCATTTTTAAACCTATATAATCACATTAACATTTATTTATTTTATCAAAAATAGGGTAAAACATAGTGGTGAACCCAAACATTTATTTTTGATCCATGATTTTTTATTTGCTTTTCAATTTTATTTTTCATTTTTCATTTTTATTATTTTCCTAGAAACTATGATTGATTAGTTTTAAAACTCACAGGAGCTATCATTATAGGAAAATCAATCTTTAGTTTTACCTGAGTTGTGGTGTGAGGGGTACTACTCCAATACTTAAGTCATTATACAACACTATATATGGATTTATGTAATGAAAGTACTTATATGTTTCACAAAACTAGAATAACACATCATAGAATTAAGATCAAAATAAGTAGATCCAAAATAATAATTGACAAAAGAGCAAAATACTTGATAAATAGAATGGGCCACTTCGAGGGGAAAACCTCTAAAATAATGAAATAAGAGAATAATTTGTAATATGATGATCAAATAAAAAACAATACCTCTTATATATACTCTAATTATCCATGATTATTCTATAGACTGACCTAATTAAGAATATATAAAAATATGACAAGATAATATGAAAGGTGTGTAAGCCACAAGTCAACCACACATATCCATAGATAGAATATAGGTAAGGGTACAATATTTTAATTTCCACATACCTGGAGGTATATCATAAATGCTTAGAATTTTGTTTTTCAATAATAAGATGCCTTAGCCCATTTATTATTGTAGTACATTAGTAAGCAATTAAACTTGAGAAGTTACTCTCAATGAACCTTAGAGATGAGATAATGCAACTATGATAATGGTGTAATCTTCCATAGTTAGTGTCCTTGCAACTGATTCACTATATATGATTAAGATTAATATATTTGAGATCATACAAATACAACACACTTTGCCTAGTTCTTTTTTATTAAGGGTAAAGTGATTTTAAAAAAATGGACTTTACCCTTGAATAAAAAATCCATAGTCCAAGCTAAAAGTGTCAGAATGATCAAAATAGGACTTCATGTTGGGATTATTTTTCTTACATAGGCATAAATTCCCTACGTTGAAGTGTCTAAGATCCCAACATGCTAGTACATTGGCATTTCATGCAAGAATGAGTTCTCTCGTGCTCAACCAAAGCATGTAGTGAGGGATCAATTCTTATTGGTTTTATTTTACTAGGGTGTACTAATAGATAGGGGCACTTGGACACATACACATTAATATGCTCATTCTATAATCCATCTTAACACATATTCATTATTTAATGATAAAAAAGAAAATAGAAGGCATAAATAGTAATTATTAACCTTAACTTAGTTAATTGAACAAAAACATACACAATAACTAATAGTATTATCTCCATAGTCAGCTAAATAACAATATTAAGTCAACACAAGATCTATTCATCATATTGATACATGATATTTAAAGAGTACACAATTCTAATGTTACAATACAACTCACTTGTATAACTCTATCAATCATATCCAATTGAACAAAAACATTACAAAGTTCAATCGAGGGGTATTTATACTTGGTTTTACCTGACCAAGCAATTATAAACATAAATACACTCATGGTGACTCACCAATGATCATCAACACACTTGAGTTATGGTAGCTAATTACATTGTTTCCTAAGGACCCATGCCTTTCTGCCCCTATATTTTCTCTTCAGTGTTTGATCCTCATCAATGAATACCTATCTTCCCATGGGATAGTATTCATTCTTGACTTATTATTTTTCATCCCTATGGATCATTCCATAATTGCTCTCCATTTTTTTTCACTCCCCATGTATTTTGCTAAGTTCTAAGTCCTTCGTTCTTAGGTTCTCCATCTAATGTGCACATTTATTCTATGATTTGGTCATTCTGCACCATGGAATCCCACACCATGGTCTTCTTTGTCGTGCCTCTTTATGCCTATTAAGGACTAAGACTACAAAATGAAATAGAAATAAACCAAAGTTTGGGTCATAACCAACTCACAATAACATCAAAATAAATATAATAAAGGCAAACAACAAACATTCAACATCAAAAATCAAGAAACAATGAATATTTCCATGTAATGGATACATTCTAATTGTCTAACATTTATTTCAAGGTTTGTTCCATGTTGATGCACACCTTGCTTAGTTACACCTTTTGACATTATTTATTTCATGTTATGTTCACTTGTTTGTTAGCAATAAGTTTGGTAATTGTTATATTTTCCATATTATGGTTTAAAAATATAAAATGGCTTCTACATATGAAATTTGTAATGAAATTCATCCTCTATATTTAATCCTCTCTAAAAATGCTATACCTTATGTTTATAGTAATGAATGGACTAATGATCACACTTGTACAATCTATGATTCTTCTTCCATGAATGAATAATATCATTATAATAGATATGACTATGATTATGAAAATCAAGATGATTGATACAATAATGAATAATATATCAAAGATAAAAGTGAGCATACTAATTCAAAAGTTGAAAAACCAATCTCCTCTATTCCTCCCTTATATTCCTCTTTTCATAAATCATAATAAAAAGAGCATACTAATAATGAATATCTTATCTCCTTTAGCATCTCACAAGGAAAAAAATGTGAAAAAATAATAGTTAGTGCACCTTATTTACATTTTGAGTTTGCTCTTGCATTACTTTGCATTAATTAATATAGATTTAAAAAGAATGACCCTTTCATAAACATAGAAAATTATATGAATAAGTGTGTTAGTCCCTCTCTCTATAATAATTTTTTTGACAATGCACATATATATGATATCTCAAATTCCCATCTAGACATGGATAATGATATAAAATAATGTGATAATCTCTCTCCTCCTTTGGAAGTAGTGAATAATGCTATAAGATCTCATGATACTTTTTATCCCCTCTTAAAATATCAAAGGATGAAAATGAATGTGATATATAAACCAAAATTAATATTATTTTAGATTTACAAAATAATTATCATGTTATAATATGCGAAGATAATAAAGATAATCATCCTAGATAAATATAATGCAAGTTTGATGATGATACTAATTAGGAGGACTCTCCTCTCATAAGTCAAATGAATCCAATCAAGAGAAATGAGATATTTATGAATATCCATATCCAAAATATTTTATCATAGATAAAATACCCTTGTTTGATGGTTGTGGAGATCCTTGAACTCATATAAGGAAATCTACACTTTATCTTAGTGAATGAGGCAATTATGGATGTGTTCTACTAAAATCTTTCCATAGAAGTGCCATAAGAGATGCTTCAAAGTGGTTTTACAATTTACCTAGTGGCTCCTAAATTAACTATAAAAAGTTGGAAGATGCATTCTTATCAGATTATCAAAAACATAGGGTACCTAAGTACATTTACAAGGTTTGAAACAATGTCATGATGAGATTATAAAAGATTAAATTTTATGATTCAAAACTACTTTGCATTCTTTAACTTATCAACCCACGTATTTATAAAATAAATTCATCTTTAGTAGAGGTCTTTTAGATTCAAAGAAAATGCAATTCATAAAATTTATACTTATTTTGAGGAATTATACATGAATGTGTTTAAATATGCATGTGATATAAATTCTACAACACATAATTCGATTAATATAAATGAGTCAATTTCATCTTCATATAAGAGGGAAGTTACTAATAAAATAATGGTATTATATTTAATGTCTAAAATAAATATTCCAATTAAAGTATCTCATAAGATGCATGAATTAATGGAAATAGTTATAATCAAGGAAGAGCATGCTAAGGTAGTCAAAAAAGGTAAAAAATTAGTTTATGAAGAACCACCGAATGTGAATAAACTACTCTACATAAGACGTAACCACTTCAATTTGACAGATTTAGAGATCGACCATATGATATTATACATACATTATTGGATGTGAAGATAATAATTCCCCCTCCTAATTAATATCACCCCTTCATCATCATGAGTACACAAAAGGCAATCCATTTTTTACTTAGCATAGTATTAATAGACATTAAGATAATAACTATTATGCATTACGATAAAATATTACACAACTTACACATAAATGGATTACTATATTTCAAAGGTATAGAACAAGCATGAAGGATGATATGTTCCATAATAAAGTTACATCTCGCCTTACATAGACATGGGTACCAAATAATATGTGCCAAGTTTTATATAAAATATATGAACATGTAATGTACACTTCAAAGATTATAAGAAAATAATCCACAACGTCAACCGTAAGTATCAAAAATAACTAATACAGTTGTGTCTATTTCTAGGAACATATAGCCAAAGTTTTCATATCAAAAGGTAGTCATAAATGAAAATAAATATGGTGCATAATTTTTATTTACATCAAGGTGGTCAAATCATTCTATGATTCTTAGTTATTTTGATTATAGTGTTATGGAAAAAAATAGTTCACGTATAAATGCATGTACAATGACATTTCTTCGCACTTTTGGGTAAACATAATAGGATTTAAAAGCTACATTAAAAATAATAAAAGCATTATATGAGCATATATAAAACACCCTTGGGCACATAATTCTACCTCTTCAAGTTGGTTTAATAATAATGACTACTCCATTTTTAGTCCTTCCAAGCACATGGGTCTTTAATATGTTATTAGGATGCCCTTGGATACATAAAATCTACACAACACCATCAAAAGTGCATAGATACCTCAAGTACATACATTAAAATTAAGTATTCAAAGTTCAAGGCATTCAACATGAATACCCTCTGCAGTCATTGGTAAATCCTCCTCTTCCCCCACTACCACTACATTTTATTATGGGATCTATTCAAGAGAATAATATAAAGATAATTAGTGCACCCATTTAAGAGAATAATGTAAAATCAAATGTGGCACTTATACATAATATTTTTATATAAGTAGTTTAAAATAGAATGGTACACCCTCCTAAACATCAAGCATTTTATCAAAGAGTTACTAAAGATAAAAATAAATTTAAATCTTATATAGTGCATATCAAGGTAATCCATAGGATAGTTCAACTTGTTCCATAATGAATACATGTAGTAAGACATTATCCTATTTTACAACAAAATTCAAAAAGTCTTGAAACTTCTCTAATTAAATATGTGGAAATAGATTCTATAAGTAGCGCATAGGACAATTACACTAAAACATTGATGCCTTTTTCAAATTCAAATACACCTACATGTAGTACCATTCACAATAAAAAATTCATCTTCTAAATATTTTATCTAAGCACACACTATAATCCTCCCATTGACGGGATCAAATGATAGCTTCATTTTCAAAAAGGTCAAAAATTAAAAAAAGTAAATACTACAAAAATACAAAACTATCAAATATTGTAAAAATACAAATACATTCAAAATATGAAAAAAAATAGGGCATGAGCATGACATGAAATTCTAGTTACTTATGTACATATGTTATTTATCACAAGTTTTGGTAGATAGAATATTATTTTATATACACATATGAATTTCATGAGGGATATGAGTGTGATGTCAGACATATATTATACATAAACTCTTAGATGTTGGATTTCTTTCTACCCAGTGGCTATAACTATGCCAAGGGCATATATTTCTACAAGCTATATTATAACAAGTTATATATTTATATGACCTATTTACCATGATGAGATACATATATTATAAGTGTATTACTATTTATTCACATTTTCCATTGTGATGCATGAATATGCTACTTTTATATAATATGACATTGATACATATGGATGGAATAGACTAGTTTTCACTTCTTCTATGTTCCTTCGATGTTGTCTAATTTATTACATGATAGGTGAGACATTGCTTTCTTATTGTGTGTGTCCCTTGTAATTTATGTGTAAAAAAATATTGAACCTATCTATGATATTTTTTATTTGTATGTATGACATTTAAACATGTCCATTGATTGTGGTCCTTAGACCTATGTTTAGTGTGACATTCATAATGTCCTTTGTGAGTAGACCTAGGCCTTATTTTTTGTGACATATTATGTCCATTATATTTGGTCCTTAGCCTTATTTTTTGACATTATGCGACATTGTGTGTTGTGCTGGTAGATCTTGATTAGTGGTGCTATGATACATATCATACACTTCTATTGTGTAATCTAATTTTGAGATTGTCACTTTACTACATGATTCATTGTTATATCTATCTATACATGACATTGGTATGCCTCACATTCAATATGTTACATATGTTCTTCAATGAAAATTACATTATATGATGAATTAATCTCCACATGATGACATTATTATACATGATTCTATCTTTATCACATGATACATTTAATTCTTATTAATAAGAATGATAATAGAGTAAATATAGTGGAGGTATAGAGTAAAGAGATCTATAGAACTATAAATAAATAAATATATATATATATATATATATATATATATATATATATATACATATATATATATATATATATATAAACAAATGAATTTATAGTAGGAAATATCTAAGTTATATTCACTGTGAATGACCACACCTACTTCATTTATTTTTTGAATACATAATATAACTAAATCCACTTAATACTAAATTTAATGTTGTATTATCTCTAACTACATTTAACATGAACCACATAATTATTTTTTACCCAATTTACAAATTTTATGTCAACATTTAGTGGCACTGCATGGACTATAGTTGACTAATGTCTAAATGGAAGTATCCATAGGAGTTTTAGAATCTAGCATTAAAAAAAATTGAAGAGTGGTGGGAAGCAATACTAAAAAAAAAATCTAATCTAAAACCAAATAAACTAGTGAGTCTTTTCCTAAAGAAAAGGCATCCTTATTCAAATCACACAAGGAATAATTATGGGTCACATTTGTGTAGCTTTTATTGCCTTAGATATCAAGATAAACTAAACATGCAAAAGACTCAACAATTTAGGGTAAGAAACCAATTTATTGGATTGTGGAGATATTTTAAGCTCTCAAAAGCATTGACACACCTTTTTCTTGAGATATTGACTATTGATTTGAGACTACACTCAATTCATTCATAATAGTTTGAGTGATTCAAGGTTGGATAAAATTTGAAACCAAGAAATCCAAGTTTGTCAAAGGATAAATATAAAACTTATTGAATAGGGTAATGTATGCAATAAATGAGGATTGACCTACAACATATCCTATATAAGAGATCCAGACCCATAGAAGGTAAATCAAATAGATCCAATTGATACTTAATATATCAGGATATGACCAAATGGATTTGCTAAACCTAGTAAGAGGAAAAATTATGGCACAATATCATAGAAAGGCTTACAAAGCCTTTAAGAAATCAATATAATGAAATAACCCTAATTAGGTCTCTAATATTAGATTTAATTAATATAGTATTGCTAAACTAGTAACACAAATAAGGGGGATGGTTAAAAGTTACCTAAAAAAGATAAAAAACCATGGTAGGTAAATGAGGGCCTACGTTACAAAAGGGAAATGGAAAGTTTGAAAAACCCTATAGCCACACTAAGTATATGTATAGAGGAAATTTAAACAAGGAGTTATAATTTCATTTAATCTAGTAATTATGCAACTTCTATCTATCAAATGAAAGAGTTAGGGATATAATTTACTTACCTTGAATAAAACCTATCGAGCTTCAATATTCCCCTTGGCCAATGGTGATTTACAAGAGATTATTGTAGTTGTAAATATAACACAGATTAAATCAAGATATAAGATAAAAAGATTCCTCTTATTATATCCAAGACTCCACAAGGAAATATTTTTACCTCCAAGTCAAGATATAAGCAATGGGTTCTCCAAATGTAGACTTAAGTATAATTACGATCCATGATAATGCAAAAATTAATTTTCCTCCCTTTGGATTGAATTGGGGACTTGTATTTATAGTGGTGAGTGATCCTAAACCTTATAAAAGTTTAGATGACATTATTAACCAACCTTAATTTAGTTAAAAATTTAACTATTTAACCTCAAACTAGGATGTCCAGGGCCAACTTAGTTATGAAATATCTGTCATAACTTTTAGACTCTATCAACTTGGGATTACTTAGTTTAAAAATTGGAGTAAATCCATAAATAATACATCGATCTGAGATGATATTTGGTCTTGGTATAGTTATGGGTTTTAATGAAGAATATTGATTAGGGAATCAAGTATGATGGATGTATAGTGGATATAGGCATTATAAATTAATAACAATGTCTCTCATGAAGCAACATCGGTCTACCCACCCTTTTTTGGTGCACCCTTTAAGGAATGTGCTCAGGGAGATTTAAAATCGACAAGTTGTTATAATAGATAAAGTGTCAGTAAATTATAAAGTTTAATAATATTATGTGTATACATATGTCCTAATCAAAGTTCATCACATGTCACTAGAATGTAACATTAGATGGTACTTTGAAAAATAAAATAGTAACACACTAACTAAGCTAAAAAATTATAGTAGAAAGCATAAAATAAATGAAAATAAATAATTTGTAAATACATACCTTCACTTACCTTATTATTATTGAAGAGAAGCTACATGTAAAGTAGATGAAGAGAGGCATCTAGTGTGTGGAACAAGATATGGACTTGAAAATATGATAAAATTCAAGCTTTTTGTAAAAATATGGTGCTAGCACTGAAACATTCTCTACTTTTTTAGGTTTATACATATTCTTTCAGTTTGTGAAAAGGACTTATACAAATAAAGTTATGAGTAAAATATAGAATTTTTTAGTGAAAAATTGAAGCTAAAAAATTATCAAAATTTTACTATAAAAGGGGTGAATTAATATTCATTTGCACATTTTGTATTTTTAGAAACCAAAGCTCTATATATCTAAATTTATCAAAGAGAGAGAGAGACAATGTCCTATTATAGAAGAGATTGATGAGTTGAAGGATGGATCATTGTGACATCTAGTGTATTCCAAGTACGGGGTGCACTCATTATGAATTTTTAGCATTTTTGAATTATAATGGACTAGATTAGGAAAAATGTCAAAATGTAGGTCAAGGGTATTTATGATGACCTAGTGAAAATTAATTGCATAAAATAAGATGGTATATCTAGGATGATGTAGTTGGAAAGGATAGGTTTATGTATCTGGTCGATGGCATATGTAGTGGTCAATATATTTTTTAGAGTGTGGCTGATGTAGTATGAAATTAATATGATCAATATAGTTTTAAATCTAGAGAATAACATGTGAGATGGTTGATAGCATATAATCTGGATGTTGGAGTCTAGAGAGAAGGCTGATATAGTACATAAAGAATGATAAAGTATAAATTCAGACATAAATGATGTAATCATGTAATGGCCAATAAAGTTTAATTTAATATATGGCTAATGTAATTTTATACATGGTCAAAATAGTTAAAAATATAGAAGGGGGTGATGTAGTTAATTTTATCATTTGTTTCTTTTTTATATTTTAAAGTATAATTTATGTCAATTTTGGGGTAGAGATATATTTGGTGCTCCATTATTTAGCATTTTATAGAGGTGACAAAGAATTTGGAGATTAGTGGATGTACTATTATTACTGGATCTACTAGTGAGATTATCTACCATGGATTGGGCTTGACTTACTACACTCAATTTCAGTGGGATCATAAAGATTATATATATATATATAGAGATATGTTTTTATGACTCATGGATGTTATGGATGTAATTTATTTCTAACACATTTTTTATATTCTTCTTTATGCTATGAGAAAATTAATGACATATGGGTTAAATATTTTCTAAAAAATGTGAGCAAATGCATGGTCAAAAAGAATGATAATTGAAAAATAGAAATAAAATTTTAAGTAGAGAAAACGAAAACATGAAGCCAAATCACTTAGAGGTAACTTATATAAAAAGTGTCATAAGTGAATAAAATGTGAATGAAGGAAATATTTAGACAAAGATGTAAAGTAAGATTAATGAAAGAGAAAATAATGAGAGTTGGAGGGGTTGAATCATTACCCTTAAAACAATCATTCAATTTTAATTATCATTCATGAAGCAATCATTCAAACATATACATCAAACAATGTATAAACAAACATACACATAAGAATAAAGCATATAAACATAAGATATATGTGGGAAACCCCCATGAGAGAAAAAACCCATTAAAACATATCTTGTAATAAATTAATATAATCAATTAATCAATATTTTTTGAGGCACCAACCCTACAAGGAGTACCAACCCCTTATTAGTCAAACACTAACTCAACTAGGCTTTTAACAAGCACCAAATTAAAAGGAGGCACCAACCCCCTGGGTGATTCAACACTAACTCATCCAAATAGAACCTATGATCACATTTGGACACTTGTTTCTCACTCAAATAATGATTATCACCTTATTTTTCTCTTCACACTCTTATATCTCTCTCAAACAACCTATTATGCCTCTTCGCTCAATATGCCTCTTACTAGGCTTATTACGTCAACTGGCCTTGACATCCAAATGCAAAAAATCTATTATATGTTCATAATATTATATCTAACCTATTATTATGGTCTTCAATTCCTCCTTATCCTTAACAATATTCCCTCCTATTCACTCATAGGTGTCTTCTCTGCTACTTTTATAATTAGGCCTATTAGGCCTTGTATAAATATAAGTCACTTGCTCACATACTCTCTTGGTCAGAAAAGAAATCAATCCACAAAGTTCAATAATAAAAAATTTATTAGGACACATTACACATATTAATTAATCAAAATAATATCACCATTATGTTGGCCAAACCCACTTGTACCTCTTTCTTCTTTTAGGCCTACTAGAGAGCTAATTGTAATTAGGTCTATCCTTTTCATGGAACAACTTGAAACTTTATGGCCCAAATTTACCTCACCAAAGAACTCAAAATTTTTAAAAAATTATATGTAAACCTAAAATAACCTTATCCAATTCTCAATAAGTCACAAATCCTTTTCTTATACCTTGAAACCATGACTAGGCCTTAAAGACGTATTAGGCCTAATTACCTCAAAAACACTTTCTACAAAGATGAAGCTCATGCAACCTGTATAAACATATTATAGGAAAAAAACATATGGATATAAAATTCATGACCTTAGGGTCATCAATAATCTCATTATAAATCTTCTATTAGGCTAAAAAGACTCAAGAACACCTTATAAAAAAGCTCACTCAGAATTACCAATTTGCTTAGAACCCAGTCATTAGCAATTTGACCTTGAAAAACATTATAGGAATTTTATAAAAATAAAAATTCATGTATAATATCCCATGTAATATATATAAAATCACCACATACTTGGTATATCTCTACTTATGATATAATGGTTTAGAAACAACTCTTCACTTAACTTACTCAAGTTTGTCAAAACACCTTAGAAACTAATCATGCATACTTAGACTTCCAACACTTGAGATAATACTTCCTGTGAATAATAAATGATAAAAATGGTAAAATTATATCTATATAAAACCATAATATTCTTGAAACACTTCCAAACTAGACATAATGACTTAGGAACATCAATCGTACTAAAACACAAAAAATTGCCATAATCCCTAAAATCATAGTCCTAAAAATAATGACTTAGAACACCTGTAGAATCACTATCATGAAATTATAATGGGTTTATATAATACTTCAGCATAATTATAACATATTTCAACAAATATATTATAATATTCAATCGCAATATTGTTCTTATAGACCAATCTCATAGCTTTACTGTACACATACCTCACTGTGTTAGATAAGTTAGTTTGGTAACAACTTTCTGATGTATAAAATCATTTAAAAATATTATATTTAGTATGTAAATGTGTTATAGGTCTTGAAAAACAACTCAGTGTAATTGGATCCATCCCTATTCCATGACAATATATCCCTAATCTCATTCTCACTTCTACCTAATTTTCTCATTATCTACCTCACTAAGACTTTTTAGTAACATGTCAACTTCCATGACTGATTTATCATATTTTAGGTCTATAACCTGATCATAAACCACCATGGTAATATAAAAAAAGTCACAATCTTCAATCTCCATCTATTTTATAACTTTGACTCAGTCAACTGTACCTGTTATACCAAAATTTTGGGAAACAAGTACTTTTTTGTGAGGTTCACTTACTCACCTAACTAAATAATGACACCTAGAGGTAATTGAGAGAGTTAAATACATGATCCAATCATAAAAATAGGTAATATAATATATTATGATCCATTTACATCAGGATTTTCCATATCGAGTCACTATGAGGGTTTTAGACTGATTTCCATTCTTAACATTTGTTCATAAAGCTCTACCCCTAAAACCAAATAATAATGCTTGTAAATCATTTTTATGAACTTTTTAAATCTCTCCCTAAGATCTCATATTTCCATTCAATAGTCACACATGCCAACAAGCATGAGAAAATCCTTCTCAGGTCTACAACACCTCATTCTAGCACTCAAAAGACCTCAAATCCAATTTTTATGCTTTATTATTCATCTCAAGACATAAAAATTCACCAACACACTTTAAAAAACATGTAAAACCTAAATATATGCATACATTATCTCAAAATCTTCTAAACCTGATCATGATACCTCATTTTACCACTTAGGGTCATAAGACTAGGTCCATGAGAAGACCAATAAAGAATAACTTACCCCTTTATCTCACTCAAAGAGTTATGTGACTCAGTAAAATTTTTTATCACATGATCTAACACTACATTACAAAAATTCAAGCCCATACACATCCATATCACCATCATCATGCCTCTACAAGCCATATCCATGCTTAAGAACTAGTATATCAAATAGACCTACTAGGCACCTTACCACTTTGAGATCTTAAAGACACCTTCTGAAGCTTAATAATCACCTCCAAACATCTGAGACAATATCCACAACATCTCCCATCATTCTCCTTTGAAAAAGTCTCCTTAAAACATATAGGTTACTACCCAAGACTGAACTAGCCTTATTGAACAAATAAGACATGAATACAATTTCTCTATCTAAACTCATGAAGATTTGAAGATATTCACCAAAGACATGAAACTTACACTATCACAAAAAAAATCCACACACCTGTAACCACTCATTTCACCATACCTCACTATGCTTCACAAGACACTCCATTGGATCACTCAAAGCTACACTAGTAAGCTCAAACAATGAACCTCATACCAATGGCCATAACCACCTTATTTTAAATCAACACTTGACCTCAAACTTCCTTTGACAATAATGACCTCATGAATATGACATCAAAGATAACTCTTACCTTACTAATCCTTCTTGACATCAATGATAGTACACAAACACATGACATCAATGACAACTTTAAATAATCTCCCCCTTTACCATTGATGGCAAACCACAAATGAACTAATCACTCTCAAACTACACTACTCTCAATAGGCTACTTCTCTCTCAAATTAAACAATTTCATCAATAACTTTCTCCCACATGAAATTTGACCATCAATAACTTTCTCCCCCTTTGACATTAATGACAAAGGGTCTTCTACAACCAAAATTTATCCCTCTTTGTCATACCAACAAGCTACTAATAGATCCTTAGACTTGTACACAATAATCACCAATGAGATGATATCAAAAACTCATCTTAAGATTATATCTATTTAAGTGGACAACTATTCAACATAGATCTCCCCATAGTATCATGCTTGCCTTCTTCAAAGGACCTAAAACATAAGAACATTCATCTTCCTTGACATGACTGATATGAATCAAGCTCTTGATAATCTTCAACTTGTTTTTAGGACTACAACATACCTTCTTGTAATTCCACCACCTGAGCTACTCCATTAGAACTTATTAAACACGAGATCTCTCAACAAGCTACCTTTAGAGAACTCAGATCACAAGATCACTCACTAAGCCATCATAATCCTAAAATCAATTGAAAATCAAATTCAAAAACTAAGCTTGTGATCTCAAATAGATACTTCTCTCAAACTCCCTCAGAACTAGCCTTTCTCTTTGACACTAATGACAAAGGGACACTTAAAGTAACTTCCCCTTAAAAACAATTGAATAAACTTCCCTTATTCACAACTTAAGCTCACCATATGAATCAATATAATTCTCAAAAAATATTCAACATAAGTCATGTATCTTTACACTAAATTTCAACACAGACAAAAACTCAGCAACCAACACAAAATATACTTGTGCTTACCTCTCAACATGGAACTTAGAAACATTTCATATACCAATTATTAACACTTTGACCTCATAAACCTGATGTTAACGTCAAATCTTTCACTATTATGTAGCTCTAGATAATAACTTAAACTCATCTCCATGACTCTTCATAGCTTCTTAGCATACATCACTGCTTGATACATGCAAACTTGAAACACGTGTAACATGAAATATTCTCAAGATAAAACATTATTTGGTAACAACACAACTCTTCGAGTAGATAATAAACTTGATCAACTCCTAGTACTAGCTTCAACTAACTAAAGAACATCTCCATGAATCCTAATAGAGACTCCCCATTCCATAGGGCTCTCAAAATACCATGAACTCAAGAGATTCCCAGATCTCCAATCCACTTTTCTCAGCCATCTTGAAATCATGATACTGAAAGTCCCTTATTAGAATCCTCTTAGGTTGGATTGAAGAATTTGTATTAACCACCTTGTCATCTTTATTCTTCTCTTTGACTATTTGATCAATAAAAATAGATAACAAATGTTCTTAACATACCTCCACAACTGATTCTTTCTCTACCACAACAAACAAACTATCCTGACTCTTGGGTTTAACTTGATCATACATAATTATCTTAGGTCTCCATACGTAGGTTTATATATTCTCATGCAATCTAGGAGATCCATATATTTTGATATGACTTGAGGGCCTTCTAACACTCTTAGGGTAGAATCTTGGAATGTGTCCTAAATTTTGACAACTATAGAAAACAACACCACTATCCTTACCTTTTGAATGATTTCTCCTCCTCCCATGGTTCCAAGAAAAATCATCTCTTGAGACTACTCTAAACTCTCTTGATTTATGGCCAAATTGGCTACATGAGAAATAATAACCATTAAATGAATTAACGTACGTTATTTCATTAGGTTGCTTGATAGGTGTCTTTATGTTAACTTTCATGCTGGAGCACTTGATTTGATTTGATTTGATTCCTTACTCTCCTTCTCAACCTTTCTCATCTTAACTATGGGATTCTCATGCTCAACCTTCGTGAAATCTAGATCTATCTTAAATTGGTAAAACTCAACCTCTTTTGATCTAAACTTTTCAAATTAGCAACCCTTAACTAATCTTTAAGATCTTTAATAGTCATCTCATCTCTTTTGTCTTCTTTGACCATATCACTCTTCAAGATACACACCTATTCCTTGAGATCCTTGACTATAGATATTGACTAATTCTTCCTCTTCTTTTGATGCTTTAAATCCTCTAGGGAACCTAAGAGCTTAGCTTCAAGATCCAATTCAAATTCTTCTTCTTCACTATCATAGAAAACTTCTTCGTCACACATGATGTCTTCTTCCTTTGAACAATCTGCTTCTCTAGCCAAGAGTAGAACTCCATTGCCAAATTGATCACAATCATCATCATTAGAAACATTAACATAAAACTTAGATGACATTAGCTAGCCTCCAAGCCTCTTCATAATTTCTCTTACATCATTAGCTTGTGCTATGAAATGATCTTCATTTTTATCATCATCACACTCAAAAATATCTCTTTAAACTTGATAATTAGCCATACTTGTACTTCTTACAATATCCTTTAGAATGTTAATCCTACTCTAAAGGCCCTGATTTGGTACCAATTATTGGAATCATAGTTACTGAGAGGGGGTAATTTAGTGCCCTTAAAATAATAATTGAATTTCACTTATCATTCATGAAGTAATCATTCAAACACATACATCAACCAATACATAAACAAACATCTGCATAAGCATACAACATATGAGCACAAGATATATGTGAGGAACCCTCATGGGGGGAAAATACACTAAAAAATAGGTTGAACTATAGTATTATAAGTAATGTATCAATATTTAGTGAGGCACTAACCCCATAAGGAGCAACAACCCATCACTAGTCAAATAAAAACTCAACTAGGCTTTTAACAAGCACCAAATTACAAGGAGGCACCAACCCCTAGGTGAATCAACACCAAATCAACCACCTAAAACCTTTGATAACATTTTTACATCTATTTATAACTCAATCTATGACGATCACATTATTTTTCTCTTCACACTCTTCTATCTCTCTCAAATAGCCTATTAGGCCTCTTCATTCAATATGCTTCTTACTAGGCTTATTAGGTCAACTAACCTTGACATCCACATGCATAAAATATATTATTTATTCATGATATTATATAACCCTATTTTTATGGTCTTCAAGTCCTTATTCACTCATAGGTGTCTTTTTTGTGACTTTTACAATTAGGTCTTATATAAATACAAGTCACTTACTCACATACTCTCTTGGTCAACCAAGACACTAATCCATTAGGGTAAATCATAAAACATGTCTTAGGACATGTTACACATAGTAATTAATCAAAATATGATCACCATCAGGTTTTCCAAACTCATGTAGACCGCTTTCTTCTTTTAGGCCTACTAGAGACCTAATTGCAATTAGGTCTATCCTTTCCATGGAACAATTTGAACATATATGGACCAAATGGCCATCACCAAAGAAATAAAACCTTTAAAAAACTTATCTATAAACATAAAATAACCTTATACATTCTCAATAAGTCATAAATCCTTTGCTCACTCCTTGAAATCACAATTAGGCCTTAAAGACCTATTAGGCCTAATTACCTTAAAAACATTGTCTACAAAGATGAAGCTCATGCAACCTATAAAAAAACATTATAGGAAAAAAAACATATGGATGGAAACTTAATGAACTCAGGGTCATAAAAAATTACATTATACATCTTTTATTAGGCTCCAAAGACTTATAAACACCTTATCAAAAAGCTCAATTGGAATTGCCAATTTGCTCAGAATCCAATCATTAGCAATTTGACCTCAAAAATAAATATAGGAACTTTATAAAAATACAAATTAATTTATAATATCCCATTAAATATATTATCATCACAACATTCTTGGTATATCTATTCTCAAGATATAATGGTTCAATAACAACTCTTCACTCAACTTACTCAAGTCTCTCAAAACACCTTAGAAATGAGTCATAAATACTTGGACTTCACTTGAGATAGCACTTAATATGAATAATAAAGCATAAAAATGATATAATTGCATATATATAAAACCATAATATTCTTCAAATGCTTCCAAACTAGGCATAATGACTTAGGAACATCAATCTTACTAACACATAAAAAACTACCATAATCCCTAAAATCATAGTCCTGAAAACAATGAATTAAAACACCTATAGAATCACTATCATGAAATTTTAATTCATTTATATAATAATTAATCATCCTCAAAACATATATAAACAAATATATTATATTATTCAATATCAATATTGGATTTATAGACCAATATCATGGCTTCACTATACACAGACCTCACTGCGTTAGATAAGTTAGTTTGGGAGCAACTTTTTGATATATATAATCATTTAAAAAACTTATATTTATTATATAAATGTGTTATAGGTATTGAAAAACAACCCAATGCAATTGGATCTATCCTTAGTCCATAATAACATATCCCTAATCTCATTCCCACTTTTGCCTAATTTTCTAACTATCTTCCTCACTAGGCATTTTTAGCAATAGGTCAACTTCCATGACTAGTTTAACATATTTGAGGTCTATAACATACTAAAAAACCACCATGGTAATATAAAACAAGTAATAAGATTCAACCTTCATCTATTGTGTAACTTTGACTTAGTCAACCCTACTTTCTATACCAAATTTTTGAGAAACACATACTTTTCTATGGGGTTCACTTACTCACTTGACAAACTAATCTACATGATCCAATAATAAAAATAGGTAATCCAATCCATTATATTCCATTTACATTAATATATTCCATATCGGGTCACTATGAGGGTTTTAAGAAGGTTTTATACCAATTTTCATTCTTAACATTTGTTCATAAAGCTCTAACCTAAAACCAACTCCTAATGCTTGGAAATAATTACTAGGACCATTTTACATCTCTCCCTAAGATCTCAACTTCCCATGCAAGATTCAAACATGCCAAAAATCATGAGAAAATACTTCTTGGGTCTACAACACCTTATTCTACCACTCAAGAGACCTCAAATCCACTTTTTATGCTTTTTTCTTAAACTTAATACCTCAAACTTCACACACCTAGGGTCATAAGACTAGGTCTATGAGAAGACCACTAAAGAAGAAATTACCTTTTTAGCTCACTCTAAGAGTCATGTGACTAAATCAACACCTTTCTCACATTATATAACACTAAATTTTATAACTTCAAGCTCATACACATCTATATCACCACCATCATGCCTCTATAAGCCATATTCATGCTTAAGAACTAGTCTATCAAATAGACCTACTGGGACTATACCACTTTGAAATCTCATAGATACCTTATGAAGCTTACTAATCACCTCTAAAAATCTAAGACAAGATCCGAAACATCTCCCATAATTCTTATTTGACCAAGTCTTCTTAAACCATATAGGTTACTACC
This sequence comes from Torreya grandis, assembly GCA_037957365.1. NCBI lineage: Eukaryota > Viridiplantae > Streptophyta > Pinopsida > Cupressales > Taxaceae > Torreya > Torreya grandis. Next base: position 947,696 of record JARHVA010002443.1, on the reverse strand, counting down.
CAAGCTTGAACTAGCTTTCTTGAACATACAAGACATGAATACAATCTCTCTCTCTCTCTGAAGTCATGAATCTCTGAATATATTCACCAAAGACATGAAACTTACACTTCCTCAAAACAAATCTACATGCTTGTAACCACTCATTTCACCATACCTCACTATGATTCACAAGACACTCAATTGGATCACTCAAAGCCACACTAACAAGCTTAAACAATCAACCTCATACCAATGATCATAGCCACCTTATTGTGAATCAACACTCGACCTAAAAATTCCTTTGACATCAATTACCTAAGGCATATAACATCAAAGAAAACTCTCACCTTATTGATCCTTATTGACATCAAATATAGTACATAAACACATGACATCAATGATAACTTTCAATAAAGGTATCAATGTTTTTCCAATGTGTAAGAAAAGATAAAGACAAACACAAAAATAAAGATATGTAAATAAGAGAAATATCAATGTATGATAAGAACACAAAAAAATATATGGAAATAAATAGAACCAAAAAACATGTAAGAAAAAGGAAGCTTAAAAATAATTACAAACCAAACTTAGAACTTATGCTAGTTCGTAATATAGAAGAGTATGGACATATCAAAACATGGAATATAGTTTTTATAGGAGATATAAGTATTTTTTGAGGAATATCTACTCCTATCCAAGGTCCTATACTATAACTCACAAGGGGAAAACCAATGAGGCATAAAAATAGGAAGTGCGATCAAGAATAATATCAATTAAGAAGTTACATTCATTAAGGGGAATATTATGATTGAAAAGAAGTAATGGAAATCACTACATATGTGTTGTATAAATCCTTAGTATAAATGAGATAGATAAATCCAATTTGAAAGTGCTAATAATTATTAAATGATAATGACCGAAGATACTCTAACTAGTAGATGCAAAGTGTGGGGTGACAAAAAAGGTACATATATCATCTTCTAAATGGGTATATGCATAAAAATTAAAAATGGACCTAACTTCCCACAATGTGTTCCCTATTCCTCAATACCTTTTACAGAGTCATTGATCCACTATGAAGATTAGGTACTTGCATGAGAAAATAGGTAATACTAAATAGTATAATGAGACCTCCTACCCCAGTCTACTAACCTACCACACTCAAATGGACCTTGGCTCTATCATGAGTCCAACTATGGAGTTTGAGATTAAACTAGGATTGGATATGTGCTAAGTAAGAATAATGTCTTTTAGTGTGATTTTGAATTTTGAAATTGGAATTGCATTTGGATCATTACCTTTTATTTCTTTTATGACTTGGATTTTAACTTTTATGGATTTTTATATTCCTCCTCCATATGGATTTGGAAGATCATGAGTGAAATAGGTGATAAAAACAAGAGAGATTACACTTGGTTACCAGAGAGAATTACTTAACGACTATGTCATATTAAAGATTCTTAAACTTTCCCATAAGTAAGTGTGCAATCTCTAGACTAAACTATGTGTGATTTAAATGAAATAAACATGAGGAATAAATAAAGATTGTAAGATATCCATCTATGTAAAAAATGGTAGAATGATGAGTATGATTTGTAGTTAATCACAAAGGAAATATGAGTGTAATAAGTAGTGTTGGGTATGCTATGATAGCCATGTCACATAAAGAACAACACTAATCAACAAATGATCTAACACATGCATGAAAGTGAAGAAAAGTCATCCCAAAAAAAGGGAAATTAAATGGTTGCTAATATAAATCAATCATAGACAAAAAATTAACTTAGGAAATTGATTATCAAATAATTTAATTATAAATCAATGTTTGTAAATAAAAGATCATGAAAGCAAAAAGTAAATTGAAAAAATTTAATAGAATCATCATGAGAGAAAAATATAAACAATGCATCACAAATGCTATATGAATGTAAATATCAAATCCATTCATATGACAATGTGAATAAAAATATGATGTAGAACAATAATGTGCTCACAAATGATAATATATTTCATGACATACATCATCAATAACATTGGATAAATCTAAAATCTAACTATGATAATGGTATCATCTATCTTCAAAAATAATAATGTGAATACTTATTGATACATGAGATCTATGGATAAAATAGGATAATGAGAATAATAAGGAGGTAGACATGGTACCTCTTATGAGGTATAATCAATATGAGGAACTTGAACTAAGGTATGGCTGATATCTTCTAATTTGTAAAAATGTGTGGGTCTAGGATAAGGTTGAGCCTTCATTTGAGAATGATATTGATGATGTTGTTTTGAAGGTGAAGGTGTAGGACGTGAAAAATCATGGAAGTTATTTTGGAGTAATTTACATATGTCTATATGATGTTTAGTACACTCATGCCAAAGTAAATAGACTTCCCCATGTTTGGGAATATATCTTGGAGATATATTTAGAGGTCATTAGATCTTATCATTATAGGGATGTGTTATTATAGGATGTAGCACATCACTATACTATTGAATCTATTGGTAGTGTGTCTAAGTATGCATAACGGTACCATGAAAACAATGGGTGAAACTAGGACTGATTGACCGACGAGGTATATTATTTATGATAGGAATAGAGATCTGTGTTTGATGCTATGCTAATAATCTCTAGTATGCTCAACAATATTTATCACAATGAAAAATAATCTTATAAAACTCACAATATGGATCATCTGCCCATCATAGAGATAGAGAATCAATTTTTTGCATGGATAAAATTTCATCAAGTAAACCATCATGATCCATGTATTTATGAGTATTAAATAGGATATGTAGTTGTAATAGATAGCATCAATGTAGATTGAAGTAATGTAGCCAAAATAATTTGTGTGGATCATACTAATGCCTGGTAGGGTGAGTAGGGTTAAATTATCATGTTGAAGGTTTAAAGATATGTTTTTGGATTTCCACCATGGAAATAGGCTTATGAACTTCTGAATTATTCATGTAGGAAGATGTGGAAGAAGGAGCCTAGAAGGGAGGATTCGTGAATGGTGGAGAAAGGGTTATGTAATTTAAGCTACCTAGAAGAATATCATGGATGGTGTGGATAGAATCATACATATCTATGATACCATCATTAGTAGTGTGTCAGTTTTAGATTTCATAATCATGTAAGTTTTTCCTAGAGGTTGGGAAGGCTTGAATTATCATATTAAGAACTCTTGACATTTAGCTTGATCAAGGGCTTCTTCCAATTATTTTGGAGAGAGAGTCCTAACATGATATTATATTTTGGGATGAATAACATTAGTAAAAAAATGGAAGAGGTTATCTTCTGACATGTTGTGTTTAATTTTGTTAGATAAGGCTTTCGATATTTTATTGAAAAATACAATAGTTATAGATTTTACTTGTTTAAAATTAATGAAATGGGCCAAACCATTTTCAAGAAGGTCATTGGTTTAAAATTCCTAAACCAATACATTGATTTAGTATTCTAAACTAGAGATAGTTTTATACTTGAGTTTATTACACCAATCTAAAATATCACCTAAAAAGGTTTTATCTAGAAGTTTGGTGGAAACAATGGTATATATCTTAATCCAATATTTCTAAAGGTTTCAAAAACATTTCAAATGCAACAAATAATTGGTAGATCTATTATAAGTGATAGTAGGAGTAATACCACATATGTCCATGTTTTTCAATTTAAGGAATTAATTGTTCATTTTAAAGATGTTTGATGACTTTATTAAGAAGTGGGGGTTAAGGAATGAGATTATCTTATGCATATCTGGGGTGGGGGTTGAAGGGGCATGATTTATCACTCCCCATTGAGGTTGTTGAGGTTGAATTTGTAATTGTAAAAGTTGATTTTGCATTTATATCATTTGATTGGAATTATTAGTTTGAAAATTAGCCATTTGATTCATGGATTGTAATAAATTTTGATTAGTATTTAGAGTTTGTTGAATTGTAGAAGCATCTTGAGATGCATTAGCGGTAAAATTGTGTAGATGATATTTATGGATTATATAACACGTCAATTTGGTACACTTGGAAAACTTATACTTTGGTTATTCTTCTCAATTTTGGACCTTTACCACTTTTATAAGTCTTGCATCTACTCTATCTTTTGACCTTTGGCCTATCTCTTAGTCTAACTAGTCTTATGTTGATGACCCATGCCTGCTATATTGTCTAGAGTACTTAAAGCTTGCTTATCTTCCTATTAGCCAATTTTGGCTACCATAGGATACAATTATAAAACCATATTGTCTATCAATCTTTAATCTTGTTGATAGGTTCATATGCAACCTTTTACAATGCATGTTATCATAGTTTAAGGTAAAATCGACAAGTTTAAGGTAATGGCTCATATTGGTTTATGTTTTTCTAGGTATGTCATGTCTTGGTCAAGTTGGTTTAAAATGTATTCAAGGTTTAATAAGTTTTTATAGGTCATGAAAAATGTGTTAGAGAACACCTTGTATTGCCTTGGGTCGGACAAGTGCCAAAAATATTTCAAATACTCCTTCTAATGTTATAACCCATTTGAAATGCTTTATTGTCGATTTTTAATGTTCTAAGATGGAAAATGGTAAGGTATGATAGGTAAATAATAGAGGGAGGCTATTTTCATGTGTAAACCATAAAAAAGACAAGAAATGTTTAGTTACTTTGTAGGCTGGTGACAATGTGTTTTGGATGAATTCAAGGTTTCAAACTATTGAGATCATGAGGTTAAGGTTGTAGGTGTTAGATGAAGAGAAGGGGCAAAGTCTTGAGTTTGTGAGAATTTTTGAGCATAAAACAAGTGAATCAAGATATTAACAATGTTTTGAATTCATAAAGTCTCTTAATACTTCAATAATACACCATTAGGTCTCATAAAATGAAGAGACTATGTTTAGATGCACACAAGGTAGTTATGTACATGCTCAAAATGAACACCTACAACTGCCTCTAAGAACATGAGAAATTCATGCAACTAGTGAACTAGGTTGAAATATAAAAGTTCCTATAGGGATAAGAGAGTCTTGGTATAAGGCCATAAAATGTTCAAATTTGTTTATATGAGAATAAAATGTAGATGAATGAGTGTACTTAGTCACATTAAATGACCACTTACAACTCTCTTGAGCTTCTTGCGTTATAACTATACAGACCTATGAAAGCTCTCAATAGGCCTCTCTCACTGAGTTGAGATGTTATAACATATGGAGAGATAATGAGGTATATACACAAGGTTATAAAGGTTCCAATAAGCTCTTCATAAGCTGTCAAGACAAGAAGATGCAAGGAAGAGACTCAATAGGTCTACATGAAGACCTACAGGCTTGTGAAAGATAAATGAGTGAGAAAGGAGACACTGGTGAAAGATGAGAAGTGATAATAGGTTTGTGAAGAAAATAATAATATTATAAATCTCTCCATACTTTTACAAGATCATTTGGAATTCCAAGATTAATTGAGGATGACTCATTATCAAAGTGTGCATTCAAGAGGCCTAGTAGACACTTGCAAGCATGTGCATCAAATATGAGAAGTTTGGGTATGTTTTGGGAAAATTTGAAGAATTTAAATTTATAAGGGTAGAATAATACTTTGGTGAAAATTCTTATAAGGTTAATATCATTACAAGATGAAGGGAAAGTGCTAATTAGAGGTGGTCAAGGTCATATTCACATAACTGTCTATTGACCCTAATAATAGCTTATTTAAAGCTTCAAAGTATTGAAGAGGGAAAATATTTCAAGGGACAACTTACATAGGTTGGAATAGATGGTACAAACCTTATCAAGGTACTTCAAAACTAAAATAAACAAATTTATAACCTTTTTTGTAATTTGACCTTTATTGAGCTCACCAATAAGGCTGGATCAACTAAGAACATGACTTTCACCATATATAAACACTCATGAGGAAATGCATGGAGTTATAATAATAATGGGAAAGTTGGAGAAGGTTGTTATCATGATAATATTAGCATTATATTTCTCATTAAAACCCACAGCTCTGTGAATCATCAGTAAAGGGATAACTACATAAAAAATTTATTTTGTCTTGAGAGAAGCTCAATAGAACATGGGTTTAAATTAGAACTTAAGTTAAGAGATTCATGGGTATAAATGGCATTGGGATATGTTTAATAGTTCCTCATAATATAATCCTATATCACTGAGATTTTTTCAAAATGTCTTTACAATATAAACAAGCTTTAAGAAAAAAGGTTACTCAAAAATCTATTTTTGCCTTGTGTAGAACTCAAGAGGGTTTAAACAAATGCCCAAAACTCATACGAGAGTTTACATGGGATAACATGGTTATAATGGAAATTAATAGGGTTTATTCTATTCTTGTTCATGGTATTAATTTTTTTTCTTCAGGTTTTCATCTCTGTAAATCATTGCTAAAAATAAAACTAGCCGTAAACCCTTGCAAGCCCTCATATTGGAGATTGATAAGCATGAAGGATTTAAAAATGTTTTAGTGCATTATATCACATTGGAAATAACTTGGAGACCCTTATATAATTCAGAGGGAACCTTTAAAGATATTTGTTAGCACATGTGAAGGGTAAGAGGTATGAAAATGGCCTGGCAGTGATAATTTTGGGAATATTTGCAAGAATGTGAGATATTAAGGACTCTTGGTTAGTGGTGATGATTTTGTATGCTTGCGTATAGGTGAGAGAATACTATTCAATTGATTTTTCAATTTTATAGGATAGTAGTATATATTTCTAGGCAAAAAAATTCTTAAATCAAAATTGACTCATTTATTAGTATGGGGTGGACTGAGTGACAAACTTTGTAAGGTCATCTAATCACAGAAAAACCTAAATATATCCCTATAGAAACCCAAGTACATGATTAAGGAACCACATATTCAAGAATAAAATAATTTATAGTGCTTGTGTCAAGTGGTGTGGATAATAATCATATATATTACTTATAGAAAGTCTAAAAAGGTTCTAAAGGTTCAATCAACATCAAAACTCCCTCATGAAGGTTTAATTATGACTGAGTGTGATATTTGGGATATATAATAAAATTTAGACAAGATGATTCAATAAGTCTTAGGCCTTTTCAATAACTTCATGAGAGTTGTACATTTTATTAGCATGGTGTTAACCAAATAGGAGTTTCACAAGCATAAATAAGATATCTAGGAAGCCTAATGAAAATGGGTAAATGTTACAGACCCTTAAAAGATTGATATAATTTATGTCATTAGTTTGAAGGATTCCTAGTATGAGAAAGTTATTAAGAAGATAAAATGTCAATTCAATGGTAGTTATCTAGTCAAGAGTGCAACTTATCACTTCTTATCAAGTGAAGAAGTCAATTTCATATAAGGTTGCTGAGTCATCCTAGAGGGTAAAAGGTCATTCCATGCCACCCTTAACGAGGGAGAGGATCACATCAAGGTAACACTTTTGAATAAGATGCTTTTAGACTACTCTTTAACACGTTTCTTGATTGTAAATTATTTTCTTAGCAAATGATACTTATATTTGATTCACATACACCTCTCTCTCTCTCATTATAACTTTCTCTTATATACATAGCCTTGAATGGCTTGTAAATCATCCTCCACTTGAGTATGGTGAAGCTTACTCATTTGTATGCCTTTGATCAATCAAGATTACTAGTTTTACCTCATTTTATGTCTATACTTAGTGTGTACGTATATATAGTTGATCTTGTTAAGTGATTTACTTAGTATTCCTTAACATGTTATCCTATTCTAACACCTATATGTAGTTAGAAATCTTCTCTTGTAGGTCATATGAAGTGTTCAAGTGAGGTGTAAGGGTTGAGTGTCGTTTTATACTCATTAGTATCATGATAAACCTATTGATTAGTTCTCCTAACCAAGTATCCATCACAACCTTGACATTGAAACATTATTGTAGGAGCTTCAACTTAGGAGTATTGCATGTTCAAACTAGTCTCATGGTTGATGTGCATATGAAACTAGTTGGAAGTGGTTAATCAGTTTATTGTATCACCTCCCTAGTTAGGTTTCTTTCATGTTATCCTTCTCCCTTTTCCATTAAAAACTAGTAGTTTAGTGTTGTGAGCCTAACTAATACATCAAAGAGAGATAGCCCTATAATCTGTATATTCAATATACCTATTAGGCCACCCATAACCTAGGATTTTCTCCACGTTATCCCAAATTGTGAAGGCCTGAATAACCTTCCAAGGGTGAAAATTTGGGCTATAACAGTTCTGACAAGCTTGGTGGACAAGGTAAAAATTGGTTGAAGGATTTTTTGTGTTGTATTTCAACATATAAACCTTTAGAGGCATTTCAACAAACGTCAATGGCAACTCCAAATGAATCTCAGTTGGTTTAAGTAGCCCAAGTGCTTAGAAATAAAAAAGTTGGTATGTATCATTAATCATATGATCAAAATGATTCTTGTATACATTCATATCAGTATTTTCAAATTAATATTCATGGATTATTCTCAATTATCACTCACACAACTACCTACCAAGTTTACCAATAACCCACCTATCCCTCTAATCAACCATGTCAAAGTTATGTTGCTCCTTCTTCATTCTTATATAGATTTAAATAAACCATACTAGAACTTGTAAGGATGATGAAAAGGACTAATAGAGAAGCATATCATGATGTATATTCTCCTATCTATCCCATTTAATAGGTTAGAGAGATATTTCAATGATTTTAGAGTGTGTGGATAGGTGTTAAGAAGGAATATTATATAGTCAATGAAATTCTAGAGGTTAGGGGGTTGATACACTTAGTGGAAGATAGGCTAATGAGGTGGGAAGGAGATCATATCCAATGTAATCAAAAACCTTAATATGTTTCTTCTACACATAAGTTTAAAAACTTCATTCCTCAAGAATAACATAACCCTATTCAAGAAACCCCTACTTGTTGGGGATCAACCAACAATGGATTACACTTATGAAAGCAATGAATGCGGAAATAAATCAGATAGATAAGTAACTAAAATGATAAATAGCACAGAACAAGATATACAAGAAAACACCCTGAAAACTTGTATTAAAAACTCTTTACAATAGGAATACAAATGAAGAACTTTGTTCTTCCACACCTCTCTCAGATGCACACAAGATCTCTCACTAGATCTCTATTCCTCAAGAGCTCTCTCTAAAGTAAAGTCCTTCAAACATTCACAATGTTCTACTCATACTCTATTACACTCTCTCATTCATACATACAATAGCTTAGAAGATCTCTCCTACATATAGAAATAGGAAACTTGAGTATGCTCTTACAACAAACAGTTAAGCCTCTTCAACAAGGGCTCTAAAAATAATATTGCTAACAATAGAGACGCGAGCATGAGTCTACAACTCAAACTCATCATGCAAACACTCGCTTCTGTCCTCGGAAATCACTTTCTGGACACGCAGGTAACCGACGTCGGTTCCTGCCTGTTCGCCTGTGACCGTCGCCGGCCGACCATACTGTCGACGTCGGCGCCTCTGAACTGCAACTGACCGACGTCGGTCACTCCTGACTGACGCCGGCGTCTGTGTAGACCCGAACCTGTTTGTCTATGCTCCTTGGTGAAGCTTTTAGCTCCACATACCTAACAATCTCCCACTTGGAGATAAACCAGCTGCACCAATACCTGTACAGCAAGATCTTCTAGCTCCTCCATCTTCAACTCAATCGTGAAGACCAACAGAAGTTGAATGAAGATTCAACTTCTCCTTAGTAACCGGCTTTGTTAGCATATCAGCAGGATTCATGTCTATATGGATCTTCTCCAGCTTCAACTCACCATCTTCCAATACCTGCCGTATGAAGTGGTACCTTAGCTGTATGTGTTTGGTTCTTGAGTGAAAAGCTGAGTTCTTTGCCAAATGGATTGCACTCTGACTGTCACTATGCAATCTGCAACTCCCATGCTCCCTTCCAAGCTCTTCCATGAACCGTGTCATCCATATCATTTCCTTGCTAGCTTTTGTAGCTGCAATATATTCTGCTTCTGTAGTTGACAAGGCTACAACCTTTTGCAACTTAGAAATCCAACTAACTGCCGTTCCACCTACAGTAAAAACATAACCTGTAGTGCTCCTCCTGCCATCCAAATCCCCTGCCATATCTGAATCTACATAGCCATGTAGAGAGGTATCTGAACCTCCATAGCATAAGTGTCTGCTGCTAGTTCCTCTCAGATATCTAAGGATCCATTGTACTGCTTTCCAATGTTCCTTTCCTGGATTGGCCATATACCTGCTTACTACTCCCACTGCTTGGGCAATATCTGGTCTAGTACACACCATTGCATACATCAAACTTCCTACCACGGAAGAATATGGAACCTTGTTCATGTACTCTACCTCATCATGTGAATTGGGACATTTTTCTTTACTTAACTTGAAATGTCCTGCCAAAGGTGTGCTTACCGGTTTCGCATCCTGCATGTTGAACCGTTTCAACACCTTATCCACATAATCTTCTTGAGACAATATCAACCTGTGATTTTCTCTGTCTCTTTTAATGCTCATGCCAAGGATTTTCTTAGCTGCTCCCAAATCCTTCATGGCAAACGTTTGAGCTAACTTCTCCTTAAGCTCTGAGATATCCTGCATGTGAAACCCTGCAACCAGCATGTCATCTACATACAACAATAGAATAATGTATCTACCGTTATCAAATCTCTTAAAATATACACAATGGTCTGATTGACACCTACTGAAACCATGCTCAGTCATAAACCTGTCAAATTTCAAGTACCATTGCCTTGGAGCTTGCTTGAGGCCATACAAGCTTTTCTTTATCCTGCACACTAGTTTTTCCTTACCCTTGACTTCAAAACCTTCTGGCTGTTCCATATAAATTTCCTCATCTAAATGTCCATGAAGAAATGATGTTTTAACATCTAGCTGCTCGAGATGCAAATCCTCAAAAGCAACCAAAGACAATACAACCCTTATAGAAGTCATCTTAACAACTGGAGAAAAAATCTCGCCAAAGTCAATACCTGGCTTTTGTGCAAATCCTTTTACAACCAATCTGGCCTTGTATCTCATCTGACCATCCTCACCTTCCTTTAACCTGTAAGTCCACCTGTTCTTCAGTGTTCTCTTACCAGCTGGCAATTCAACCAAATCCCATGTTTGGTTCTCTCTTAAGGACTCCATCTCCTCAACCATGCCATGCTCCCACTTACTCCTGGACTCCACCTGTAAAGCTTCTTCAAAACTTTCTGGTTCTCCACCATCGGTTAGTAATAAATAATATAAAGAAGGAGAATATCTAATTGGAGGCTTACTTACCCTTTCAGACCTCCTGATTGGTGTCTTGGACTTGTTTTCAACAATCTGTCCACCCAAATTTTCTGACAGTGACTGACCTCGGCCACCTGTAGACCTGTTACTGACCGACGCCGGTTCTTCCTGGCCGACGCCGGTGCCTGGTCTGCCGACGTCGGTCTCTGTATGACCGACATCGGTTTCTGTATTGCCGACGCCGGTTCCAAACCTGCCGACGTCGGTCTCTATGTTTTCCTGTAAGTGATTATTTCTTTTTCCCACGAGCTCATTTTGGACCATAACTTCGTCCAACTCATTATTGCTCTGCCCAGCTTGATCTAGCTTCCTTGTCTGATCACTGTACATCACTCTTTCATTGAAAACAACATCACGGCTCCTAATTACCTTGTTAGTTCCTAAATTCCAAAATCTGAAACCAAAATCATCTGAGCCATAGCCTATAAACGTGCACCTCATAGACTTAGCATCAAGCTTCTTTCTATTTTCCTTATCTATGTGCACAAAGGCTTCACAACCAAAAACTTTGAGATATGAAAGATCAACCTTTTTACCTGTCCATGCCTCTTCTGGAATTCCACCATCTAGAGCTGTAGAGGGTCCTCTGTTGATCAGGTACACTGCGGTGTCAACTGCTTCTGCCCAAAACTCTAAGGGCAACCCTGCATGCAATCTCATACATCTTGCACGCTCCATAATAGTCCTATTCATTCTTTCAGCAATACCATTCTGCTGAGGTGTCCTTGGAACCGTCCTTTGCCTACGGATCCCATTTATATAACAATACAATTTGAACTTAAGACTGCAAAACTCACCACCATTATCGGATCTCAAGCACTTTAATCTTTTGCCTGTTTCATTCTCAACCATGGCTTTCCATATCTTAAAAGTCTCAAAAACATCAGATTTCTTTTTAATACAGTAGATCCATACCTTTCTTGTGGCGTCATCTATGAATGTAACATAGTACTGTGATCCGCCAATAGAGGCTACATGAGCCGGTCCCCACACGTCTGTGTGAACAAGCTGCAACTTCTGCCTTTTCTTAGTAGACCCAGTCTTTAGAAAACTAACCCTTTTCTGTTTTCCAAACACACAATGCTCACAAAATTCTAGATCCATACTTTTCAAATCTGAAAGCATACCTTTAGACTTAAGGATTGACATCCCCTTCTCACTCATGTGGCCAAGCCTTGAGTGCCACAATTTAGCATCCACATCTGAAGTAGATAAAACTGAAGGAGATTTGTTAGTAATACAATTACACAAATAGAGAGTACCTTCTCTCTTACCTCTGGCCATAACAAGTGCACCCTTGGTCACTTTCCAAGAATCTGCTGTGAGAGTTACTGTACAACCCTCATCACCAAGCTTACCTGCAGAAATCAGATTTCTCTTCAAACTAGGAACATGCATCACATCCCTCAACACCCATGTGTTGCCATTCTGCATCTTTAGCTGCACTTTACCTTTGCCAATAATCTTGCAAGGCTCATCATCCCCTAAGTACACTATTCCAAAATCTCCATGGACATAGTCACTGAAATATTCTCTGTTAGGGGTAGCATGGAAAGATGCACCAGAATCTAATACCCAAGATTCTATGTTATTATGCAAAGAGAAAATAAGAGCATCCTGTGCAATACCTGCAACCTTTGTCTCTTCCTTTCCTTTGTGCTGATTATCCTCCTTAGGCTTTGACCAGCAATCTCTGCTTATGTGCCCCAACTTTCCAGAGTTCCAGCATTGTGGCCTTCTGCCATTCCTGGATTTGGATCTGCCTCTTCCCTTAGACTTAGATCTTGATCTCCTCTTGCTCCTTTCTTTTTGCCTTCCTCTGCTCTCGAGATTTAAAGCGTTCCCGGATGTCCCAGAAGTCTCTTCTGTGCTTTTCCTGCGAATTTCCTCATTCAAAATAACACTAACCACATCCTCTACTTTTAAAATATTCGAAGCAGAAGTAGTATTAGAGACTGCCATTACCAAGCCATGCTAGCTTTCAGGCAAAGAACATAAAATTAAAAGAGCCTTTATTTCATCTTCAAATACAATATTAACAGAACTTAACTGATTAACAATACCATGGAAATCATTCAGGTGATTAGAAACAGATCCACCTTCTTGCATATGCAAATTAAATAACTGCTTCATCAAATATACCTTGTTTGAAGCGGAGGGCTTTTCATATAAATTTTCTAACGTGGTCATTAACTCTACCGTAGTTTTTGCCTGTGACAAATTAGATATCACAGTGGAGGCCAGACTCAGTCTTATAGAACCAAGAGCCTTTCTGTCAAGAACTTCCCATTCTTCATCCTCCATGTCCTTGGGCTTCTTTGCTATCCCACCTAACGGTAAGTAAAGATCCTTCTGATACAGATAGTCCTCTATCTGCATTCTCCAGTGCTGATAGTTCTTGCCATTAAACTTTTCCATTCTCAACTTACTTTCCTCTGCCATTGCTTCTCCCACTCAAACAGAAATCCCTGTGAGCAACCTGTAATCCGAACACACTACACAGATCTGAACCACCTGTTAGTGAACCTGAGCTCTGATACCACTTGTTGGGGATCAACCAACAATGGATTACACTTATGAAAGCAATGAATGCGGAAATAAATCAGATAGATAAGTAACTGAAATGATAAATAGCACAGAACAAGATATACAAGAAAACACCCTGAAAACTTGTATTAAAAACTCTTTACAATAGGAATACAAATGAAGAACTTTGTTCTTCCACACCTCTCTCAGATGCACACAAGATCTCTCACTAGATCTCTATTCCTCAAGAGCTCTCTCTAAAGTACAGTCCTTCAAACATTCACAATGTTCTACTCATACTCTATTACACTCTCTCATTCATACATACAATAGCTTAGAAGATCTCTCCTACATATAGAAATAGGAAACTTGAGTATGCTCTTATAACAAACAGTTAAGCCTCTTCAACAAGGGCTCTAAAAATAATATTGCTAACAATAGAGACGCGAGCATGAGTCTACAACTCAAACTCATCATGCAAACACTCGCTTCTGTCCTCGGAAATCACTTTCTGGACACGCAGGTAACCGACGTCGGTTCCTGCCTGTTCGCCTGTGACCGTCGCCGGCCGACCATACTGCCGACGTCGGCGCCTCTGAACTGCAACTGACCGACGTCGGTCGCTCCTGACCGACGCCGGCGTCTGTGTAGACCCGAACCTGTTTGTCTATGCTCCTTGGTGAAGCTTTTAGCTCCACATACCTAACACTACTCTCCCTCAATAGCCTCAAACCACCCCTTCATGGAGGCCCTCTTGGATGAAGACGCCTGATTATGTCATCCCTACTCTTGAGAAAGAGGCTTATCCCATTCCTATCCAAAGGAAATAAGAAGAGAAGTATATGGAGGTAAATTTAAGATATCTCCCAAGTTCTTAAATCTCTTCATCCACACTCCAACATGAGGTTGAAGCTATCCATGAATTTCAAGACATCCAAATTTGATAAGGAAATTGAAGAGTGGAAAGAAAATAATACAACATCCATAGCTTATTTCCCTTCTTTGCCCCTTCAAAAACATTAGAATTATCCTAGTACTCCCAAAGTATCAAATTTAAATACACTCTAAGAGGTTTCAAGTAAGCCAATGAAGTATCTTGCTCCGCTGCCCTCTCCTTTTGTGAAGGAGAATTGGTTACTTTGAGGGTAAAGATGGATATTCAAATGTGAAAGAGAGCTCATCAAAACTAGGTGAAGAGGTAGAGGTCCTTGGAACTATAGATGAATCTCAAGTAGGTTATGAGGAGAGTGTCTCTAGTGTATATAATGAAGAGATATTTATTAGTAGTCTTCTTTGTCAAGAAGGAAACAAATCAGACTTCAAAGATGATGAGAGTGATTGTCTTGATGGTGGAGTGCAAGCTAACATGAAAAAAATCCCCACTCAAAGTGATTTCATTGAAAAGAGTGAAGAAAAAGATATTGTTCAAGCATGGCAGTAACTATACCACAATTTCATGGAATAAATGGACTTGATTGGTAAGAATGTGATCCCTTTAGATCATGAAGGTGAACCCCAACATGAAGTTATAGAAGTTATCAAAATTTTAGAAGGGGATGAACCAGGTTTGACACATGAGATACATGACGAGTTGAGTCTCAAATGGGTAGAATAACTTCCATTCTTCATGAAAGAAGAGGAAGACCAATTTAGTTATTATGGATTAAGCCTTGATGAAAAAGAAGACAACTTTCATCCTTGTCATGTATATTTTCAATCATGTGAAGATTTTGAACAACCTATTGTCCCTCAAGATAATGGCAAGATTTAAGTTGAACTTGACATGATTTCAAGTGCTAAAGATGAAGCTACCCTTTGGGATGAGATATAAAAGTTTTTATATAGTTTGGATGGTAAACCTATAGCCCATGAGGAGAGTGCTGATAATGTTATCTTGGCCAATGAGAATGATCAAGTGATGCATGGGAAAGATATTGAAGAGAACACCATGTTTGATGACCTTGTTTAGTCTCATTAACTAGTTTAAGGAGGTTTGAAGGGCATGTGGAATTCCTATATGGATATGTTCAAAGAGTTTGAAGAGCTTGGTAGGCTATCACCTCTAGAAAAAGTTATTGATGAAGAATTCAAAGCTCTTTACAAGCCAACAAGTCTTATTAGTCATTACCAATAAGTTTAAATCCATGGTGTAGCAAAGTAAGATGAATATGAAAACCTTAAAGATGAAAATGAGATAGAGTTTGAGAATATAACTGAAGAAGTTATCATTGCCTTTATAAGTCAAAATGTGATCAAATTAGATCTCTTTCACATTGCCAAAGATGGACAATAGTATGAGGTGATAATTGAAGAACATGATGAGTTTGTATTTGTGGGAGATATGTTTGTTTTTGTAGATTCATTTGAGATCAATTCCAAGAAGGTGGTGGCCAAGGAAGGAACTGGTCAAGCAAGAAAAAAACATTGAGCAACAAATTACACATCATCCTTGCTCATCACATCAAGATGAATCAAAGAATTTTCCTTTCGATCTAGGAGGATTGGTTCTAATGAGTTAGTTTTACATAATAGTTATTTTTTTAATCTTTCCTATAAATGTTTTATAGCATAGTGTGTCTTTTCTGGTTACTTCTTGTGTATGTGTCTCTTTAGTGTGTTTTATTTTGTTTTGTTGTGTTGGTGAGGGTTGTCATTTGCCTCAGTTGTTTAAAGGCATTTGTAGTCAAGAGTCAAGGTCAATTTAGGTTTGATTTTGTGTGAGAAATGACCCCATGTCCAATGGATGGACTAGGCAACTATTTTAAAGTGCATAGCAGGTATGCAACCCCAGGAGGTCACTAAAGATGTTAGCCAATTTTGGCTACCATATAATATAATTATAAAAAAAACCTTGTCTATAAAGATTTAATCTTGTTTATAGATTCATAGGTAACCTTTTGTAATGCATGTTATCATAATTTAAGGTAAAATTGACAAGTTTAAGGTAATGGCTCATATTGGTTTATGCTTATTTAGTTATGTCATGTCTTGGTCAAGTTGGTTAAAGATGTATTCAAGGTTTATGAAGGTTTTATAGGTCATGTGAAATGTGTCAAAGAACATATTTTACTCCCTTGGTCCATACAAGTGCCCAAAATATGTCAAAAACTCATAACTTTATAACCCATTTGAAATGCTTTCTTGTCCATTTTGTAATGTTCAAAGAAAGAATATGGTAAGGTATGATAGGTAAATAGTAGAGGGAGGATATTGGAATGTGTAAACCATAAAAAGATAATAAATATTTAGTTTGATCAATTTTTAATATGGTGACAATGGGTTTTATATGAATTCAAGGTTTCAATCTACTAAGATCATGTGGTCAAGGTTGCAGGTGTTAAATGAAGAGAAGGGGCATAGTCTTGATTTTATGAGAAGTTTTGAGCATAAAACAAATGAATCAAGCTATTCAAAATATTTTGAATTCATAAATTATATTCAAACTTTATCAATACACCATTAGGGATCAAAAGGTTAAGAGACTATGCTTAGATGCACACAAGGTAGTTGTGTACATGCTCAAAATGGCTGCCTCTAAGAACACGAATAATTCATGCAATTAGTGAAGAAGGTTGAGATATAAAAGTTACTTCAGGGAGAAGAGAGTATTGGTATAAGGCCATATAATATTAATTTTTTTTGATATGAGAAGAAGATACAAATAAAAGAGTGCACTTAGTCACATTAAATGACCACTTACAATTCTCCTAAACTTCTTGCCTTTTAACTATACAAACCTATGAAAAGATCTCAATAGGCCTCTCTCACTAAGTTGAGATGTTATAAAATATGGAGAGATCATGGGGTATATAAAAAAGTTTATAAAGGTTACAATAATCTCTTCATAAGCTGTCAAGACAAGATGCAAGGAAGAGACTCAATAGGTCTACATGAAGACCTATAGGCTTGTGAAAGATAGAGGAGTAAGAAAGGAGATACTGGTGAAAGATGAGAAGTGATAAGAGGTTTTTGGAGAAAATAATAATATGATAAAACTCTCCATCCTTTTCCAATATCATTTGGAATTCCAATATTAATCTCATGATGACTCATTATCAAAGTGTGCATTCAAGAGGCCTAATAGACACTTGTAGCCCTGTGTATCACCTATGAGAAGTTTTGGCATGTTTTGGGAAAATTTGAAGAATTAAAATTTATAAGGTTTGAATAAGACTTTAGTTAAAATTCCTATGAGGTTGATATCACTACAATATGAAGGGAAGGTGCTAAGCAAAGGTGGTCAGGGTCACATTTACATGACTATCTATTAACCCTAATAATAACTTATTTCAAGATTCAAAGTATTAAAAAGGGAAAATATTTCAAGGGATCACTTAAATAGGTTAGAATATATGGTAAAAAACTTATAAAGTTACTTCCAAAACAAAAAAAAACAAATTCATAACCTTTTTTTCCATTTGATCTTTCTCAAGCTCACCAATAAGACTGGATCGATTAAGAACATGACTTTCACCACGTATAATCATTCATGAGGAAACACATGGAGTTATGAACACAATGGGGGAGTTGGATAATGTTTTTATTATGAGAATATTAGTATTATATTTTTCACTAAAACCCATAGCTTTGTGAATCATTGATAAAGGGATAACTACATAAAATCATTAATTTGCCTTGGGAAAATCTCAATGGAACAGGGGTTTTGCTTAGAATTTAAGTAAAGAGATGAATGGGTATAAATGGAATTAGGAGATGTTGAATATGTCCTCATAATCTAATAGTATATCATTGAGAGTTTCAAAAAAGGTCTGTATAGTATAAATGATCTTTAACAAAAAAGGTTACTCAAAAACCTATTTCTGCCTTGTGCAGAACTCAAGAGGGTCTAAATAAATGCCCTAAACTTAGAGGAGAGTTTTCATGGGATAACATGGTTATAAGGGAGATTAATAAGGTCTATACCCTTATCCTTATTGTTATTAATTTCTCCTTTTAGGTTTCCATCTCTATAAATCATTGCTAAAAGTAAAACTAGCCTTAAGCCCTTGCAAGCCCTCACATTGGAGCTCGATAGGTATGAAGGTTTTGTAAATTATTTTAGTGAATTTTATAACCTTGGAAATAACTTGGATATAATTATATACTTAAGAATGGCCCTTAAAAGCTATTTTTTATCACATGTGAAGGGTAAGAGGTATGAAAATGGCATAGAATTGATAGTTTTGGGGCTATTTGCAAGAATGTGAAATATTGAGGAATCTTGGTCAGTGGTGATGGTTTTGTAGGCCTATGAAGAAGTGTGAGAATCCTCTTCAAGTTATTTTTTAAGTCTATAGGATATTAGTATAGTTTTCTAGGGAAACAAATATTAAATCAAAACCGCTTCATTGATTGGTATAGGGTGGACCAAGTGACATATATTGTAAGGTCATATAACATCACTAAAACTTCAAAATAACCCTCTAGAAACCCAAGTGAATGATTAAATAACTAGATCTTCAAGGAAAAAATAATTTCTAGTGGTTTTGTCAATTGGTGTAGCTAGTAAGAATATATATTGCCTATATAAAGTATAAAAATGTTCTAAAGGGTTAATCAACATCAAAACTCATTCATGAAGGTTTAATTGTGATTGAGTGTGATATTTGGGATATATACTAATGTAATGTCCTAAATGGGATAGAAATAATTAAATTTGGATTTTTCCTTAATCCTATTTACTAGAAACTATATCATTGATATTTTCACCTATTTTTTTATGAACTTATAAAAAATAAATCAAATATAACACCTTTCTAATTTCAAATATTGAATTCTTGATTTCTATCTTAGAAAAATATTCCAAATAAGAATAGTAAAATAATCAAAGTGAAGCACAAGTGTAACTCCTGAATAAAGTTACCACAATAGACTTCAAGGGTTTTTGTCCTTGAGTCTAATTATAAATGAGGGCTTTCCTCCTCAAATACTTTATCAGATCTTCTACGAAAATATGAATATTTATTGAATAAAATCTAATCATGCTCTTTCTCCATGGAATACCCATTACCCCTAAAGTGGCTTTTCCCAAATGGTGTGACTTCCCAAGGAGTGGCATCCCTTGAAACCTCACATGCGATGACTTGATTTGGGTGTTGTTCCTTTATTATGGTGCCCCATTCATGAGGAATGACTTCATCCTTTACACTTTCTATATTTTTAAAAAGGTACATTACAGTCCTCCCTTCCAAAACTCACTTGTACTCAAGAAATTATAAGTTGGGATGCTATAAAGTGGTCTCTCCTTCCCAGGTGGTATCCTCAATAGGTAAATATTCCAATAGATCAAGTATTATTTGATGATTTTATTTATTAATCTCTTTAATAATTTGAAAACCACAATGATCTTCTAATATGCAAGCGGGACACTGTAGGAAACATGAACCTTTTTATGCATAATCTATAATATATTCCTTTCAAAATATGTTCCAACTATGCCATTAGTTGAAACAAGAAACCCATCCATATGTAAGAGTTGTTGTGGCATGTTTCCCATAAAAGTAGTTAAATCATAGATCTAAATGTAAAACTAAACAAAATCGTGATCCTTCTCCTATAGACAAGCCAAAAATCCTAACTAATCGATCTCAATTTTAGTTTCAATCTGGGTTTTCTTGGAAAGAACAACCTTTGAAACACTTGAGTTAGTCATCTTTGATATTTTATAAATAACACCTTCCCATAAAGGCTTATCTAGGATGTGATACTTTTTAATCCATGAATAAAGAATCCTTTTTCTAGTTTCCATCACTTGACAAGAGACATGCTATAAAGATATTTCAAGCATGTAAATTGATTATTTGACAATCCATAAGAGAGAATGTCACGTGCAATGGTTACTACTAGAACAAAATAGTTATCAAATTCATCCAATTTAATCTATGAAATAAAAAATTAAGAGGAATCGAATTCCAACCCCTCGAGTGATGGTTTTATTTTAGAATTGAAGCAAATGGATCCATACACTCTTATGAGAAGAGATCCCACTGAAACAAAACTCCTTATTACCTTCCAATCTTTAATGGAAAAATGGTGGAAATGTTTAAAGAGTATTGTTGATCAAACTCTTGCCATGCCTCTTATAATGTTCTTATGCAATTGGTCCATGTCCTTAACAAGTTCATCTATTGGTACTGAATCAATAATACCACATTCATAGAATTTTGAGAAAAGTCAATATCTTTGACAACAATATTTTGTAATGTTTACACACCTTTCTTCTATTTTTATAGGCAAGAGAAGTTTATTTGAAGGTTCTCCATCCTTATCAATAGATGGAGCCTTCGTATCCTTGTTCTCTTATTTTTATTTTGCCTTCTATCCATTAAAGGTTTTGAAACAAAATCTAGTACATTCTTGCTTGAACTCGATGGTTCTTGAAATATTTCCATCCCTAAGAGAGAATTGTCTTTACCCTCTACTTTTTTACCATACCCATTATCATCTAGTTGTATTGACATGATCTTCTTTAGTCTCAAAAGATCACCTGGATCCCACATGCCAAAATAATATGAACTTGATTCAAATAACCTATATGTCCTATGCTTGGGCTATCATCAAAGTGTTCATCTTTTGGAATTTTGAAGTATAGTGAAAGATTTGGTGTAGCCTCCTTCACCTTGAAATATTTGCATCCAAAAATTAAAGCCTTTCTTCCTTGACTTCATCAATATCTTGTTGACATATGCAATCATTAAGAAGTTAATGGAACATCTTTCACTACCCAAGGATCCTTACCTTCAACTTACATGTAGAGTTTCATTTACTCCTCATCAAGGTTTTGAATTTCAGATATTGACTTTTCCATTTTACCTGACCACACTTCTTCATAGTTCCTTATTCCATCCCATGACTCACTCAAATCCATAAAGTTTTAAAAAGAGATTTCTTTTTTAATCTTTGCTAAAAGAGTTTTGTATTGATCAAAACTAGCCACAATATGCCTATGTAGTGACCCCATGGTTCACCAACTAGAATAAAAACAACTATAATAACACTATAATATTCCTAATCAGAATATTATATTAACATTATAATTTTTCCTTATTCCTATTTACTAGAAACTATATCATTGATATTTTCACCAAATGTTTATGAACTTATAAAAAATAAATCAAATATAATAAATTTTTGATTTCAAATACTGAACTCTTAATTTCTATCTTAGACAATATTCTAAACAAGAATAGTCAAATAATTAAAGTGAAGTATAAGGGTAATTCCTGAATGAAGTTACTACAATAGACATCAAGAGTTTTCATCCTTGAGTCTAATTAAAAATGAGGGTTTTCATCCTCAAATGCATTATCAGAGCTGCTACCTAAATATGAATATTTATCGGATAAAATTTGATCATGCTCTTTCTTCATGACCTACCTAGCATAAATACTCCTCAAGTGGCTTTTCTCGAATGGTGTGACTTCCCAAAGAATGACATCCCTTGAAACCTCAAATGGGATGACTTGATTTAGGTGTTATTCCTTCATTGTGGTGCCCCATTCATGATGGATGACTTTATCATTTGAAATTTATTTATTTATAAAAAGGGAAATTACAACTAAACTTTAGACAAGATGCTTACACAGATCTTAAGCCTTTTCAATACCTTAATGAGAGTTTTACAGATTATTAGCATGGTACTAACCAAATAGGAGTTTCACAAGCATAAACAAGAAATTTAGGAAACCTAATGATAAATGGGTAAATGTTATAGACCCTTAAAATATTGATATACTTTGTGGTATCATTTTGAAGGTTTCCAAATATGAGTAGGGTATAAAGAAGATACAATGGCAATTTAATGGTAGTTATCTAGTCAAGAGTGTAACTTGTCACTTCTCATTAAGTGAAGTAGTTAGTTTCATATGAGGTTGATGAGTCATCCTAGAGGGTAAAAGGTCATTCCATGCCACCTTGATGAGGGAGATGATCACATAATGTTCACACTTATAAAGAAGATTCTTTTGGACTACTCTTTGACAATTTTCTTGATTATAACTTATTTTCTTAGCAAATGATACTTGTCATTGAATCCTACACCTCTCTATCTCTCATTCTCACTTTATCTTATATATGCAACCTTGAATGGCTTATAAAGTATCCTCCACTTGAGTATGGAGAATCCCTGCTCATTTTTATGTGTTTAATCAATGAAGACTATTGGTTTTACCTCCTTTTAGGACTGTACTTAGTGTGTATACATAAATAGCTGATTTTATTAATTGATTTTCTTAGTCTTACTTGACATGTCCTATTCTAACACCTATATATATTTAGAAATCTTATCTTTTAGGTCATGTGAAGTGTTTAAGTGAGGTGTAAGGGTTGAGTGTGGTTATCTACTCATTAGTGTAATCTTAGACCTCTTACTTAGTTCTCCTAACCAAGTATCCATCACAACCTTCACATTGAAAAATTGATGTAGGAGATTCAAATTAAGAGTAGTGTATGTTCAAACTAGTCTCATGGTTGATGTGCATGTGTAATTGGTTTGTAGTGCTTAATTAATTTGGTGTATCACCTCCCTAGTTAGAAGTTTTTTTCATGTTATCCCTATCCCTTTTCCTTTAAAAGCTAGTAGTGTAGTGTTGTGATCCTAATTGATATATCAAGGGGAGATAGCCATATAATCTATAAATTCAATCCACCTATTAGGCCACCCATAGCCTAGGATTGTCTCAATGTTACCCCAAAATTATGAAAGATTCAACAACCTTCCAAGGGTGAAAATTTGATCTATAACACTTCCTCCTCTATAATTTTTGATCTTGTACCTACTTTCATATTCCTTTATACTAGTCTCCCAAATAGACACTTGCATCGATGTAGGTGTCTTGCTCTGACATAAGTGTTCAGGGACCTAAAGTCATATATGTTGGAGAGTTATTGTCATTGATGTCATGTGTGCATTTATGTTTAAGGTAATGACAAAGTGGTGATGTCATTAATGTATGGATGAGTTTGAGCTGTAGTTGAGTCAGTTGGTGCATGTGTGATTCATTAAAGGTGTTCATACTAACCTTGTTTTATGACCCTAGGTGGCCTAATGAGGCATGCTGATTAGGTTTGGATGTATATGAGCTAAGGTGATAATTATTTGAGGACTATCATCTTGTCTCTATCATGTTGATTATTTTAGGTCAAAGAGAGAAGACAAAGTTTTTGGATAGTAGTCTGGTGGTCTTCTCATAGACCTTTTATGGTGGCATAAGCTTAGTAGCCTAGTGTGTTGAGAAGGTTGAGACCAGGGAGAAGGAGGTTGGAAGATGTGGAGCATGACATGAGTGCATATGATATATTGATGGTTATTTGAGATCAGTTTAAGAAGGTTCTAAGTACTTTCAATGACTAAGCATAATTGGTGGTTCTAGGCCTAAATTGCATAGAGACCTAATGAGGTCCAAATGGAGGGTCAAGGTGAGTTTAAAAGTTATTGAATACCTTATCAACATGGAATGTGGTTCAAATTTTTTGACCAAGTTTCAGGTCTTGAGGAGGATGAGAAGTCAAGAAACAATGTTGGAAGGTTTCCTATGCATGTAGAATGAAGAGATGACAGCTCAAGAAGAAAGTTTTGATGCTTGTTGGTACATGTAGAATTTTCATGGTGAACTATGAATTTTTGGAGAGATGTAAAATGTTTATAATAAGGATTTATAAGCATTTTATAGTGGTTTTAGGTACACAACTTTATGAACATTCATTAAGAATGTAAAAATGGTCAAAACCCTTCTATAAACCCTTATAGTGGAGAGATTGGAAAGATATGAAAGGTTAGTGAAAAGAATGGATTTTAAATTAAATTTTGATGATTGGATAATGTAGAGGACTCCTCCAGGCATCCCCAGGTGGAAATGGTGTGCTAGGGAAATGACTAAAAAGTACATAAAAGTGATTATTTCTAATGATTTTGTTGTTACAGGCAAGGTTGAATGAATCAATGCATACAAGTTGGTGGAGATTGAAGGAAAAGACTTGTTATTTAATTTCAAGGAGTTTTTAAATAATAAATAGTCACTATTTCAATCGCTTTTGTTAATCAAGTTGACTTATCAGTAATCTGCCAAATAGTGGAAACAGTGAGAAAAAGCCATTCAGAGTGAATAAGTGTTTATGGAAGAGTTACAGGTGAGTAAGGATGGATGTAATGGTTTTATGTATTTTTATATAAATATTAATCATGTTATATTATGTGGTAAGTGTTGGTAGTTCCCATACATAGGCAATAAGGTGATTTCAAGATGGCTTATCTAAGTAATGATGACATTGAAGGAGTATGTCTTATAGAATGATCTATATGTTCCATATATAGCATTAGACCTCTGTATGTTTGTGATTGGAAATGTTATAAAGATGTTTAAGGACCAAATTAATGAATTTTAATATCAAATAAGTGTCTACACAAGTGTTAGGAGTCATGTTCACCATGATTGTGTTTTGAGTCAGATTAATTGCTCTTGGTGTGTTAAGGAAAATAAATGTGTTTTTGCCCTCATGACAAGAGGTTATCCATTAAATGGACATATTTATGTATTTTTGGAGATAAATTAACTATAAAATCTTTTTGTAAGCTTAAGAGATAGTTTTGATGTGTGAACCATGTAAGATAAAAGAGCTTGTCTAATTGTGTTGAGACTGTGAGATATAGACTTGAGAGTCTATAAGACCAATGTATGATGATAGAACAATATAAATATAAATTGTATTATGGTATATAATCATAAGATGATATATTAATATGGGTTATTTCTCTTGAGATCACTCTTACAAGTGCTAAACATAAACCTCTATAGGATTGTATTATTGGAGGCGACAGACAGTTTAAGTGACCATCTTACAACGATGTGTTGAGGATGTTTTATTAAGAGTTGAAGAAAAAATGAATTTAAATATGTAAATTAAGAATAAAAGGTTCATGATAAGGAATTTTAATTTTTTTTTTTCATATTCAATATTGGAGAGTTAAAATTTCTTGACTGAACTTTGACTATGTTTGACCAGTCTGAGTGGTCATGTTGCATAGGTAGTTTTGGATGCTTGGAGCTTGAGTGAAGGTATAAAATGCATTTGGTTATGTTTCTAAGGTCATGTATGATATATTCATATAGTTTTTTGAGTTTTTTTAACTAAAAGTTTTTATATTCTATAGTTCTATATGGTATACTTTTCTATGTTTCTAGGCCTAATGGTGAGTAGGCTAGAATGATTTGGTTCAAGTGGTGAGTTGGAGTTATATGTGGAATGGACCTATGTGGGAGTGATAAAGAGTCTATTTTAGTGATATTTTATGTTTTTCATCCATTATTAAATTTTTAAGGTTATCCAATAGGTCACAAGTGTAATGTGTGGGTGTGAAAGCCTATTTGCTTTTGGTCTCAACTAGGCCTAATGGAGGATTTGAGTCTTACAGACAATGACTGACCTATGGAGTGGTTATATCACCCATGTAATGTGTTTATGTAAATATTTAAGGTGTGATTAAAGTGTGGAAATCATTTTGGCTGACCAAGATGGGTTAGATGAAAGTCAATTTATAAAGCCAAGGCCTAATAGGCCTATTTGGAGTTGTTGAGGAGAAGTGTAGACAAAAGCAAAGGAGGGAAACTTTGAAAGAGAAGGATTGGGTCATCAAGGAACATAAAGAGTGAAGAATATTATCTATGATTATTTGATCAAGGTGATGCAGGTGAACACATAGGTCATTAGACCTAATGAGCCTAGAAGATGCATATTGAGCGAGTGAGCACTAGAGGTTGTTTGAGAGAGATTAGAGGGTGAAGAGTACAAGCAAAATAAGTCCATCATCAGGTGTGTCAAAAATTAGATCAGATGTGGATATAAGTTGGAGGTGATTGAGTTATTACTTGATCATCTAGGGGTTGTAGCCTCCTTTCTAGTTGGTGATAGCTAAAGGTCAAGTGGGTGCTTGACTAAATTAAGGGGTGGGTACTCCTTGATCTATTGGTACTGGTCTAAATTGAATATTGTCATTATAGGATATTAATCCATGTGCTTGGTTCAGTGGGTTTTATCCCCCAAGAGGGTTTCCCACATAAATCTCTTATTTTCTCTTATGTTCTGCTTATTTGGTTATTTCTCTATGCACTATTTGATCTTATGTGAATGTATGTTTCATGGAATGAGTTTTAGAATTGAATGAACATTATTGTCTATTGATTCACACCCATATCAGTAGCTACTTGAAATAATCTTTATTAGATATTGAACTTTGGAGGAGCATTAACAACCTATAGGTGATCATAAGTATCTTGAGGTGTGATGATGACAATGTTTTTTTTTATGTGATGGATAAGTTAATGAAGATCATGGTTGATGTTTGCATAGAAGTTTGCATGTTGGCACTATCAAGATTGAAGAAGAAGGACTATACTGAGGCTAATTCTAAGATAAAATCTAAATTGAATGATAGATCTTAATGAAGATGGTCCATTTAATTAGCTAACATGATAGAAGAAATATATATCATTTAGATGGTTTGTGTGTATGTCAGTAATACAGGACTTGAAAGGCATGAAGGATGATGTGAGGTGTCACTAGATGCATTAAGGAGGTTATAAAATCTCTAAGTATCCTTTGGAGAAATAAAAATTACACTAGTGTAGTCTTGTGAAAGTCTAGGTCATCCTAGTCTACTTGTAAAATCAAGCTGAGTGAGAAGATTGATGATGTCGATATTCCCACATGTGAAGGTGTAAAAAAAAAGTGGTCATATAGGTCTATTCAGTTTTGTGCCTAGTTCATATGGTCTAAGTTTTAGGTATTGAATTATTATATAGAAAATGATATGCTGGTGTAAGGTTTCTCTCCTAGGTAGATTTCCTTGTTTCCATACTTAGCCATTTTTTAATGAAAATATGACCATTGGAATTTGAATTTTCAAATTTAACAAAGGAAACCAATTTGTAAAGAAAGGATTGTAGAATAAATGGATAAAGTCAAATAAAGATGAGGTAAGAAGTAAAGTTTAAGAGGAATCAATGTAGAATAACTCAAAATTTATTATAAGGTTTGACCATCTATACAAGTGTAATAAATGTAGGTTAAAGTCAACTATAGTTTACTAGGTTTTGAACTAGTGAACCCAGAGGAGTAATATGGGATTAGAACATGTTTAATGATGTTAAAATGCCGTTCTAAGTTATGGATGATGTATATAAATCTTTTTTATTTATTCTTATGCTTTTAATAAGATTTTAAAGTGTGATTTTGTGAATGAAAAGCACCGTGAAAGAGGATTATGTGTCAAGGTTTTCATTCTTGACAAACTTGAGTTTCTTGCAGAGGTGTATGGTGTTTATAGTATTCAAGAATGGTTGTTAAAAATGTATGAAGTTATCATAAGGTCATAAAATTATTATAGAAGTAGTATGCTTTATCATATTAATCCTTGAAATGAAGATCCCACTCAAAAGATGGTGTCATAGAAGACAAAGACAAAGTAGGGGTATGAGGAATTGATGATTGGTCCTCAAGACCAATATCTTCCTGAGAGAGTTGTTGCCCATGATGTTCTAAGAATGAGTTGACATGTCTGTATATGACTAGAAGGTATTTAAGAAGTTTTGATAGTGATCACTATCCTAAAATATTACAAGGTTCTTGTGATCTTGAAAAGGAGTATGCAGAAGTATCCATGAAGTAATATTGTTGATATCATAAAGAAGGTCTCAAAATTTTATAGATGATGTTTTCCTATATCATATCAAGATGATGTTTTGATAGTAATTTGAATGAAGAATATTGTAGTAGTTCCCTTGAATTTTTTTGATGTCATGTTTCCTTGATGCTAAGATGACCTCATAAGGTCTTGAAGGAACATGCTGATATGTTGGTTTTGATTTGAATTAGTTTAGTAGTCTGAGGATGACAAGCTCTAAGCCATCATAAGTAGGGTTATGATTTTGTATGTCAAAGGTTGAAGATTGGTATAGGTAGAGTTGCTTATTATTCTTTATCATGGAGGTTGTTCTCATAGACTTGTTGGAATTATGGATTTATATGAAGTAGACTTGAAGTGTTTTAAGCCATGATGGTTTATAATGTTTGAAAGGTAGTAGGATAAGGTCATATAGGAGTTATTATTGATTATCTTAGATGTTATAATTGATCCAATAGAATAGTGTTAAACAAAAGGAGTGGATCCATGTTGATTAAGTCTCCATGAGACCTAATGGTAATGTGAGGGTAGTGTGGGCCATTGAATCTCATTATTGATTTGTTGAGGAGACTAGTTTAAGATGACCCTTTCTAGATGAAGCATGGAGCTAACTTAGATAGTTTGAAAGACTTGAAGAGATGTGCATGATGTGAGGGGGAGCATATGTAATATGTTATAGTTTCAAGATTCATTCATGGTAAAGATGTGGAGAAGTATGATACAAGATGTGAACTCAATAAGTTTATATGATGACTTAATCAAACCAAGTCATGTGTTTTGACAATGTATTGAATCATCATACATGGAAAAAGGGGGAGATTTGTAAGTGATCTAGTCCTAGTATCAAAGGACTATGTAGATGAACCTCAAATGAGCATATGTCTACTTTGTCATCAATGGCAAAGGGGGAGAAGAAGAAGAGGTTTTCATCAATGACAAATGGGGAAATTATTGGAGAGTGCGTTATCATTGATGTCAAAGGATGATGTTATGTGTGCATTGATGCTTAAGGTAATGAAAAATTGGTGATGTCATTGATGTATGGATGAGTTTGAACTTGTAATTGAGTCAGTTGGTGCATGTGTGATTCATTGAAGGTTTTCATCTAGACCTTATTATATGACCCTAAGTGGCCTAATAAGGCATGATGATTAGGATTGGATACATATGAGATAGGGTGAGCATAGTTTGAGTATTTTAATCTTGTTTCTAGCATGTTGATATTTTTTCAAGTCAAATAGAGAAGATAAATTTTGTGGACAATGGTTTGGTGGTCTTATCATAGACCTTGTGTGGTGGCATAGGCTTGGTAGCCTAGTGTGTTGAGGAAGTTGAGACTAGGGAGTATGAGGTTGGAAGTTTTTTAGAATGGAATGAGTTAATATGAAGTATTTATGGTGATTTGAGATCAATACAAGAATATTTCAAGTGATTTCAAATACCAAACATAACTGGTGGTTCTAGGCCTAGCTTGCATAGAAACCTAGTGAAGTCAAAATAGAGGGTCAAGGTGAGTTTCCAAGTTGTTGAATACCATATGAGAATGGAATGTGGTTTAAAAAAGGTGGGTCAAAGGTTTTAAATTTTTTTTAGGTCTTGAGGATGACAAAATACGACACAATGTTGGAAGGTTTCCTATGCATGTAGAATGAAGAGATGAGAGCTCAAGAAGAAAGTTTTGATGCTTGTTGGCATGTGTAGAATTTAAATCGTGACATAATAATTTTGGGAGATATTTAAAATTATTATAATAAGTATTTTAAATAATGTTTTAGTGGTTTTAGGTACATATCTTTATGAACATTCGTTAAGAATGTAAATTGGTCAAAACCCTCGTATAAACCCTCATAGTGGAGCAATTGGAAAGATATGAAAGGTTAGTGCCTAGAATGGATATTAAAGTCAATTTTAATGATTTTAAAATGTAGAGTAATCCTCCAGTAATATCTAGGTGGTAATGGTGCGTCAAGGCAGTGAGTAGAAGGTATAAAAAAGTACTTATTTCTAATGATTTTATTATTACAGGCAAGGTTGACTGTGTCAACACATACAAGTTGGTGGATATTGAAGGAAAAGAATTTTTATTTAAGTTCATGGATTTGGTTTGATAATAAATTCACCATCTCAATAATTTTTTTCAATCAAGTTGACCTATCACTAATCTACCAAATAGTGGAAATAGTGAGAAAAAGCTAGTCAGAGTGAATAAGTGTTTAGGGAAGAGTTTTAGGTGGGTAAGGATGGATCCAATGGTTTGAGTTATTTTTTTGAGAAATATTAATAATTTTACCTTAATTTATAAGTTTTTTTTGTGCCTATACACAAGCAAGAAGGTGATTTCAAGATGGCTTGTCTGAGTAATGAGGACAATGAAAGCGTATGTCTTATAGAATGATCTATATGCTCCATATATGACATTAGACCTATATATGTTTGTGATTGTAAATGTTATAAGGATTTTAAATGAAAAAATTAATTAATTTAAATATCAAATAAGTGTATACACAATTTTTAGGATTCATGTTCGCCATGACTATGTTTTGAGCCAAATTGACTGCTTTAGGTATGTTAAGGGAAATAAATGTGTTTATGCCCTCATGACAAGATTTGATGAATAAAATAGACATATTTATGTTTTTTGGGTCATAAATTAAATATATAATCTTTTTTATTATTAATATATATGTTTAGTGTGTGAACCATGCAAGATAAAAGAGCTTATCTAGTTGTGTTTAGACTACGAGATAAAGACTTGAGATATTGGTTTGTAAGACCAATGAATGATGCTAGAACAAGAGAATTATCAATTTGATGATGGTATATAATAATAATATGATATATTAATATGGTTTAGTTTTATTTAGATCACTATTAAAAGTTCTAAACATAAACCTCTACATGACTATATTATTAGAGGTTGTAGGCAATCTAATTGACCATCTTGCAGAGATGTGCAGAGGATGTTATGTCAATAGTTGAAGAAAAAAATGAGTTTGATTATGTCAAGTATAAAAGGTTAATTATAAGTAATTTCAAGTATTTTTTTGTTCATATTAAATATTGGTGAGTCAATATTTATTGATTAAACTTTGATTATGTTTGACTAGTCTGAGTGGTCATGTTGCAGAGGTAGTTTTGGATGCTTGGAGCCTGAGTGAAGGTGTCCAATGAGTTTGATGATGATTATAAAGTAATTTATGATATATTAATAAAAAATTTTGAGTGTGTTTTTATATAAAATTGTTTATATTCTCTATTTATATATGACAAACATTTTTGTGTTTTTAGGCCTAATGGCGAGTAGGCTAGAATGGCTTGGTTCAAGTGGTGAGTTGGAGTTACAAGTGTCATGGAACTATGTTTGAGTGATAAATAGTATATTTGAGTCATATTTTATGTGTTTTATCCATTTTTAAAGGATTAAGGTTGTCCAAGAGGTCACACATGTAATGTGTGGGTGTGAAGGCTTATTTGCTTTAGGTCTCAACTAGGCCTAATAGAGGATTTGAGTCTTAAGGACAATGTAAAATATATGAAGTGGTTTTATTACTAGTTTAACATGTTTATGGACATATTTAAGGTGTTATTAAATTTTTTAAATCATTTTGTCAAACCAAGATAGGTTAGATGAAGAGCAAGGTATAAAGGCAAGGCCTAATAGGCCTTTTTGGAGTGGTCGAGGAGAAGTGTAGACAAAATAAAAGGAGGGAAAATTTGAAAGAGAAAGATAAGGTAATAAAGGAACATAATATATTTAATAATATTATTTATGATTATCTGATCAAGGTGATGCAGGTGAACACATAGGTCATTAGACCTAATAAGCCTAGAAGAGGCATATTGAGCGAGTGAGCCCTAGAGGCTGTTTGAGAGAGATTAAAGGGTGAAGAACACAAGAAAGATAAGTTTGGAGGTGATTGAGTTGGTGCTTGATCATCTAGGGGGTTATAACTTCCTTGTTAGTTGGTGCTAGATAAAGGTCAAGTGGGTGCTTGACTATATTAAGGGCTGGGTGATCCTTGATAAGTTGGTGTTGGTATAAATTGAATATTGTCATTATAGGATAATAATAAATTTAATTGGTGTAGTGGTTTTTATCCCCCAAGAGGTTTTTCCACATAAATCTCTTGTGTTCTCTTGTGTTGTGCTTATTTTTTTATTTCTCTATGCACTATTTGATCTTATGTGATTGTATGTTTCATGAAATGAGTTTTGGAATTGAATGAACATTGTTGTCTACTGATTCACCCTCAATATCAGTATATAATTCCTAAGATATAATTTAAAAATGAAATGTATCATAACGGTCAGCCTAATTACTTTAATGTGAGTTATTTATCTAAAGGGATTGATATAAATACAAGATCAACCCTCATTCATTCTTCACCTAGAAATTTTTTACCTAATCATTAGGAAAATTAAAAAAGGAATTAAATCAAGCACTAAAGTGAGAAAATATTCCTTATTTTATCATATTTCCATATCATCCATAGTGACAACACAAACATAGGTCTAAAGTACTGAAGTAATATCCAAGAGCTATATTTTCCAAGTTACAATCTAGGCCATTGTTGTACTTGGTTTTTACATATTTCAAGATTCACACATTAACCAACATGTAGGGGATAAATACATTAGTTTGAGGCCCTCTTCAGAGTATTATATATGTAGATATTACTCATTGACAAAGGAGTCTTTGGGGATAGCTCGACACAATGTGCCCATTAACCCATTTTTTCCCAAGGTCAATATGAAGATGAAGAAATAGGGTTTTATAATTTCATGAGAAGAAATAGTCCATGACCCATATATAAATGCAATAAATATAAGGTAAAGAAAAACCCAAAATCATCCAGGTGGTTGCATCCTTTTCTAGTAGTTATTCTTTATAAGACACCTATGTCATGCTCATATAGTCGCATTGACACAACCATCCAAGGATGACACTAGTGTCCATAGATCTAGAGGCACTCAATATATAATTTTATGAATATTATAAAATCATCTTCCAATATGATTCTTAATTATTCTTGATCTAGAATTGCACTAGCATCAAAACCAACTAAGTAAATTAATTATTTGTGATTTCCATTTCTAACATTATTCTACTTACTATTTTTTATCTTACCTCATTTTAATGAATTCAACATATTTTATGTATGAGTTTAGAATCTAATTGTCTTCCTATAGAGATAATTTATCACCCTTGTGCCTTAGGCTATCACTATCCCATTTAACTCTAGATAATCCCAATCTTGAATTTTTAGGGCTAAACATCTGATGAACCTAATATTTGAACATCATTCTTACCTAAGTATACAATTTAGGATGTTTCTTACCTACTTTGTCCTAATATTTGTGTTCTTTAACTCTCTCATCATGGATGATATTGATTGATTTGATGAATATGACTATGAAACTCTCCAAATTTATTGTAAATAAGGGGTGAAAATTGATTACTCTTATATTATTCCAAGTGCTAAAGCCTCAAATATAAAATATTTTAGTGGTGGTGGCTACCATCCCTATAATCAAGTTTATGCCCTCACCATTTCAAGATATGATTTGATCCATATTAGGGAAGACAAAGAGCATTTAAACATATTTCCTACACCACCATCATATGGTTTTATCCTTCAATATTTACTAAAATATGGATACAAATGCCAAGGATTGGGAAAACATTAATAAGGTATAACCCACCTTGCATCTCTTAAATATAATACAAATCAATAAGGCTTGGGATTTTCAAAAAATCCACAAGTAACCAACAAGATAAATCATTTAATCAATACCTTCATGAAAATTATACCACAAAAATGATGGCATATGACCAAGGTGCTCCTTCAATGATCGTCAAAAGTTTTGATAAATACACATGGAAATTATGAGTGATTTACAAACTAATTATAAAGGGTATGAACCAAATTCTTTCAATGGCCCAAGATATTCAAATGATATACCAAAATTACCAAAATTAAAAAATATAATACTATTAGTGACATATCCTAAATTTAGTGATCATAAACTTGCACTTGTTATCTATGAGGATGATGATACTCATATGCCTTGATACAAAAAAGGTGGTGGGTTGGAACCAATGATAACACCTATGAAAAACACCACTATTCTAATGGAATATCTTATTTCTATGATTACCACTATTCATAATCTTTAAAAATAGGTTTTTATACTTCAATTTCAAATAGCTTTCCATAATACTAATGCAAATGTGGATTGATTTAAAAATCAAACTCTTGCATGATGTATACTTGAATATCCTTATCCAAAAAATTTTAAACTACCAAATTTACCTCTCTTTTTGAGTCATAAGGACCCATTCGACCACATGATTAACTATGTACATTCTTTTGGTCAATGGAAAAAATATGACAAATTATTGCTAAAAGTATTCCACATGAGTATTTTTGATGAGGATCATAATTGGTTTTATAGCCTACCAAAAGGTTCCTTAACTCAATTTTTGACAATTGGAAGATGATTTCTTTATGGATTTCAATATCCATAAGGTGACAAAACTTAATTTAACACATTTGCAAAAATTCAAAATGTGATGATGAATCCCTTCAATATTATACTATTTGATTCAAAATTACATCATACAAGTTAGCATTTAGACTTTGAGATTTGGAATTACAATTTATTTTTAACAAAGGGATTCTTTCCCCGTTAAAATAAAGAACATTGCATAAACAAGATGAGTAATTTACACATTTATATGTGGATGTGCATAGAAATGATTCATTCATACTTACTCATCCAAAGGAGCCTAACATATCCCATTCTAAGTATAAAAGTTTTGTTTCTCACACAAAGGTAGGGTATGAATTACCAAATGAACATTATGAACAAAAATTTGGAGTTACTAATATTTACATGAGTTATCTATAAGGGCTACTCCAAATGAGACCACTCCAAGGTCCACATCCTATGAAAAACCCCACAGTGAACAACACAAAAAACATTTACATTAACAATATTTAAAAATTACAGTATTCATGGGTGGTGCCTATATTTGGCATAACCATATTGATCCTACACAAACAAAAACTACTTGTAATGTAAGATGTTTATGATAAATTGGCTTCAATCTAATAAACTTACAAAATAAAGGATTTTGGAAAGACTCCTTAGGGAACATAAAGTAATTCAAACATGGGTTTGGGTTATGCCTACCACATATCCATATAAACTTACACTAGGAACTCTTTGGTTATACCAAATGAAATCTAAAATTGATACAAATTAGAAAAGGTATTTTTTTTCTCATGAAGGAAAATTAATACATATTCCAAATGATAGCATTAGTTCTTCTACTATACATGTAAAGAATGAGGAGAAATATCCTATGTACCTTTTAAACTTATTAAATCATGATGAAAATAATGTAAAATATCTAACTAAAGGATGTTAGGTTCTAAATGTGAAGATACATATGACCATTCTTTGTATGGGATTATAGGTTAGTCTCTTCAAATATTCTAAAACCAAAAAAAATAAAAATAAAATTTAAAACTCCAAAAACATTTCTAGCACTTACATGTTCTATTGGCACTTTGGCATGTATGTGTTAATTCGATGTTGATGGATGGTGTATACACATAATATTTTCAAACTTTTATCAATTATTAATTCTCTTTATCTTGTAAGAACCTGTAGAGTCTCAATATCTCTGAGTGCATGTTTGAAGGGGTGTACTAAGAAAGGGGTGGGAAGACCATTGGTGCTTCCCAAGATTGTTGTCCCTTTTTCCACTTGTTATCTACACACATGTCTCATGAAAAGCATATATCTAAGCTTGTTATTCTCTCTTGTATACACTTCCAATCATTTACCAGCTCCCATCCCCCTTTTCTTAACCTAAAACCCCTCTCGATAATTTATAGTACTAGGTCAACTAGGTCAACCTTGTAATCTTATTAGTGAAATTCATTTAGGGTCTAGGTCAGATTTTGGTCAACCTAGCCCATAACCTAGTGAATTTTTGTTAATATCAGTACTAGGTTGACTGGCTCAACCCTATTGGATAATTTTTTTGAAAGGGATTAGGGTTAAATATATCTATATATACAAGATCATTTTTACATTATTTAGAAAAGAGAAGAAGAGCTATTGCCAATCTGCTTATCCACCATTCTACTTGAGGAACAAGCTTAGGGTTTCATACTTTCTTTAGAGATACAGATCTTAGATTATGGACAAGTATTTTGGATGCATTATTGGGTTATGTAGCCTAAAGCTGATTTATCCTTTCCATCCTTACATACCACAAAAACCTCTTGTGAATCACCTTGGCCAAGAGAGGGATTGAGGATCGATGGGTTCATCTTCAAAGATAAGTATTTCTAACTTTGTTCCTCCTTTGTAAGAGTAGATAGATATGCATTTATACTTATTTATCTTCCATGCATTAGAATTCCATATACATTGACTTGAGTATATGTATTATATGAATGTTTACTTTTGTTGTTTATTAACCCTACTTTGTGCCACAAGCTTTGTTGAGCACTAGATTAGACCTTTACTTGTTATTAGTTTAATGAATATGAAAACATAGGGCTTAGTTAGGTTTATTACTTGATTGTACTTGAATGGATTCTTTGGAACCCTCCATAGTATTATTATTGTGATAAGATATACCCTAACTAAGTCTAATAGATCCACATATTGGTCATGTTCCTGATTATCTAATATATCCCCAATTGGAAATGTAAGTAGGATCTATCTTCTACGAGTTAGGATTGACTTATAGACTTGATGAATTTATAATTGCATACATTCTAGTGAACCTAATGTGAATCTAACCCTTGCATGTTTTCTTTCAAATTTTTCATTTTTATATCATTTTATTTATTATTTTTCTATATTTATAATACTAGGTCGACATAGCTAGTATAGTTTATAACTTCTATGTACAATTTTAACACATAGTCAAATTAAACAAAGACTTATTTTATTTATGAAGGTATTCATTAGATATAGGTTATTGGGTTGAATAGGTTGACACATTACCCTTATAGAATTAAAAAAACATACTAGGTTGACCAAGCTAGTATAGTATTCCAGATAGCTCCCAAAAAACATACTAGATCAACCAAGCTGGTATAGTCATCTTATAGGTTTCAACAAATAAGGAACTATAGGACTAGGTCAACCCAATTGACATAGTTGGCATGATTTGAAAGTAACATTCAATGCACTTCAACAATAATCTTACATTCTTCTACATCTTCTAACTCACCAAGGTTCCTTTCTCTCTTTCTCTTTCATTTCAGTTATTCCTTATAGTTTTATTTTGCACAGTTTGCATCTTTAAAACTACCCTCATAAAACCAATTAGGTCAACCTGGTTGACTTAGTTCTATATTCTATCTTCTATTTGAAAGACTAGGTTGACCCTGTCAACATAATATTTAAAGACCCTTGATTCAAAAGTACAATAGTGACATTGGTGACTCTGTACTATAATGTTTGCATACACTATCATCTAAACCAACAATGTATTATGTTTCAAATTGGAATTAACATCTACATGCTAGTAACTACTTCACACTTTCAATTTCAATTATTTGTATGCTATATTAGATAACATTATCTAATTAGGTGGTTTTTCAATATACCATTTAGTTTCACTATTTTTATCTTTCTTGCACACATTACCAAATCACATAATTTTAAAATGCATTTAAACAACAGTCTACCCAAGGCCTACCTACTTGGATTTCATCACCAAGGGGGAAGCTGATTTGGTTTTTTGGCCAAGTATAAACATGTGGTTAATGGTATATATTGGAAAAGCACCTGATACCCTTATCATTGCAAGATTGTGAAGTGAGGGGGTAGGCCCTAATACCAAGCTAGTACCATTGCCAACATAGATCCATTTTAGCCTAAATGTCCTAAAACCATTCATAGATTGATTTTTTGTTTCCTACTTTCAACCAACTTCCCTATCACACTTAAAAATAATACTTAATAATCTAAAAATATTAAGGATGACCTCTTAGTTATCATTTAATTTCCAAGTTGACTACTTACTCTTTGCTCATTGTATATTGTATTGTAAAAACTTGCATTGGTTAACATTGGTGCAAGGTTTTGTACTATGTGCCTTAATTAGATCATCCTCATCAACCCATTGATTGTGTGTTTTGTTTCACTTCTTACTTTCAAATTATATTGAAAACAATTTCCTTGCTTTTAGTACTCTATCATTCTGTTTGACACAGTCTCTTACAGATTGTCTTTTTCCCCTACCTATAATATTGAGTCAATCTGGTTGACCTAATATTATTTTTTACCTCCCAAGATATAGTAATATTTAGATCTTATTGACTCTGTATCCTTATCAAGCTATTTTCTATCCCAAGTTACAATAATAGGTCGATCATGTCAAATTTGTATCCATATTTTCGTAATTTTTAGACCCTATTTCTAGTATTAGGTTGACCCAGTCAACTCTATACTCTTATCTATTCCTTTATATTTCCTTCTTTCTTCATCACTTTTGCTTTCCTAATCCCTTTCCTTCATCATGAACTTCTTGTTTTAAGAAAAAAATGAGTTACATTCAATAGATATGATGAGTCTTACCAACCCTAATAGGTTCTCCCATAAGCAACTTGTGGCACCTATTCTGGATGAAAAAATTGTTCATATATCCACTTGCACAAAAAAGTATGGGACCCCTCCTCATTCCTCTTTGATTAATAATTATCTCTTCTCACTTGAAGATCAACCCAAATTAGAGTATACAACCAAAATACTCTTCTTCATCTTTGAGTTTCTTCAACATCGAGGAAAGGATCCTTCTACCATTTACCAACTCATGATAAGTGGTCAAAGTGAAAAACCTCTTTCACCTTCTCCCATGTTCTCACATAGATTTGTGGATACTAACTTATTTGCTTCTTAGCCTCTTCCCTCTATTTTGACCCCTTCTTATACAATGACATCTTCTTCTTTGACTTCCTCTACCTCCATGCCTAATATCTCTAATAACATGGTAGATTATACATCTACTAGGCCTCTTCCAAGATCCACTCTTCTCAATTATTCCACTAGTGCATCATTTTTTACCTATGATAATCATGCCTCTAGTTCTTCTTCTTCTCATCCCTTTACTAGTCCATCTTTTTCTACAAAAGAAAATTATGCCACTAGTGCCTCACTTACTAACAGTTCTTCTCAAGCTTCTACTAACACACATAGTGGAACCCAAACCACTACTTCTAATTTGAATACTTTCAAAAATCCCAAAAATTCAACTCAAACCCATCAACCCCTATTAAAAACCCTTAATCAAATTAATGCTTTTCAAGATAACAATGCAAATCAAATGATGCAATTGTAAAATCACCTTATCCATCTTTAAACCCACCCTCAATAGATACCATGGGGTACACATAATATAAATTCCCCCCACTTCCTCTTAGGGATTCCCATGGTAATCATATCTGTCAACCTCCTCTTGTCAACAAAATATTCAAACATATTCAAAATGAGCCTCTTACATCTCAAATTGCTAATATTGATATAGGAGGTATCACCCCTACCATTTATTACAATGGGTTAATTGATCATAATCTTCATCTAAAAACATTTATAAATATATATAAAGATTGGGTCAAATTAAATACCTTCACTGCTACCAATATATTAGTCAAAACTCTCATGGGTGATGCTTTAGATTAGTATAACCAACTTAAAACTCATTTTATTACTAGTTTGGAATATTTAGTAAATGCTCTAGTCCAAGAGTTCCAAACTAGTGATTTTATTGAGAATACCTTGGCCCATTTTATAAATTGTAAGCAACTTGAGATCAAAACTACCCAAGCTTTAGTTAAATTATGGAAGACCTTGTCTAACAAATGTGAACATAATATGGAAGATGATAATCTCTTTCATCTCTTTACGAATGCTCTTTTTCCCAAGTTGTAATATTAGGTCTGGAATCTCTCTTCATGTACTTTGGAGGAGGCTATTAACTAAGCTAAAATTCAATATTTACTTATACATCAATTTGAGCCATCCCAACCTTTTATGGGTACTCACATGTTACTTAAGAATAAAAATTGTCATGCTGCCAATGATGGTATCACAGTCTCTTATGATACCATTCACACTATTCAAGCTATTGTTCCTAATCAAACTTTAGAACAAGCTTACCCTCCTCATCACATCACCAATACTCATTTCTCTTCAACCAATAACATCAATGTTCACAAAGCTTTATCCCTAGATGAATTACTTAAACATCTACCAAGGCCTCTCCCATAAGAACTTGATCCCACTCATCCTATGAAAGCTTGGTATGATCCCAATAAAGTTTTTTGGTTGCATACTAGTTGGGGTCATTCTCATGAGACATTCAGGTAGATTCATAATTTGGCTATGGATTTACTTCTTGGTCCCAAATTTAACCATGATTCTATCATTCATCAATGCTAATAAGCCTATGACATTGCTTTCAAATCCCATGAAACACATACTAAATCTCAAGATTTGAATCAAGCTAATGTTCATTTGGCAATCTATAAATATCCTCTTCCAAATAACCAAGACACCCAAGACAAGCCCATGCCTTCTACTAATAATTTTAACAATTTTATTGACCCAACTCCTGAAGAGAATGTGGTTAATATGATTAACATGCAAAGGGTTGTTACTTTCATTGATCCTTAACCCATCTACATTGCTCCATTATCTCACATATTTTGTGTTATCCAAGATTCTTCTCCAACTCACTTAAATGAGTTGGGACAAGATGACCTTATATCTTTTGAAGAACCAATTCCAACTCCTCCCTTGGATAACACTTCTCATTCTATCTCTATCATCCCTCTATATTATTTACCTAACACTAATGACACTCAAGCTTAGATATTAACACTTCTGCGAACAATTCTCAAACCACATTTGCATCAACTACTTCATCCTCTCAACATAATCTACAAACTTATCCTATAACCAAACCTTCTATATCTTACCAACATAAATTCACATGTTCTTTAGCTCCTCTTTCTAAGGATTTCCTTCAACACTATGCACCATTTTACAAAAATCTCCTTATGTGTTATGATGAGTGGGATCCTATCATGAAACTCACTAATCTCCCATCCCAAATCCCATTTATTCTTTATCATTTCATTTTTTTAATTTGTGAGTTCATTTCTTATAGCTCCCTTGTTCTCTTTTTCATGATTATTTGCTCTCTTATCTCTGTACACACAAATAATTGTTATTGTGACTTGGTTATACAAACCTTGATCCATTTAATCATTCCTTATTTACCAAGTGATCATTTATCAAAAAATTAATCTCATTATAATCTCCTTTTACTAATCCACTTTGGATCTCCATTTCTTCCCCTTTTTTCCTTTCACAAAATAAGCATATACATGGTTGAGACTTGAGATAACATGCTGGTTCATAGTTAAGCTTAAGTGTTCTAGTCCATATTATCTTTATATACTTAGCTTACTTTATCCAAAGCCTAAAACTCATTCATGTATATCACTCTATCTCTCATGATTGGTCATTCTAAGTTCGTATGGAAGAGTAATCTTAAAATCCATAAAAATATTCAAAAGCTAAATCATTTAACAAAAGGTAATGATCTAAAAGGAAACATTCAAAATTATCAAAATTTAAATCACACTAAAAGATTTGATTCTAAAAACATCTCATTATTCTAATAGAAGATCAAAATCCATATTTGGCCTCATAATAGAGTTGAGGTCCATTGGGGTGTGGTATGCTAGTAGATTATCAAAGGTGAATAAAAAAATATTTTAGTGATACCTACTTTCTCATGCAAGTACCCAATCTTCATAATAGACCGAGGAATCTATAATGGGTCCTAAGGAATGAGGAACATGTCATGAGAAGGTAGGTCCATTTTAATTTTATTGTACAAAACTACCTACATGAGTTGATCTTAGTAGCACATTAATTTATCTCCATAGTGTTGTGTTTATAGTGAATAGGTATCTTCTGTATATTGATGGTCATTAGTCATTTAGTGTCTTCTCATGTCTGTAGTAAGCCTCATGTCTCCTAAGGTCTTCTCATAAGATGCCTAAGTCATGATTTTTACATTCCTTTTTTCACTCCCTACAACCCTAATATTTACCCTTGAGAAGTATTGTTTTGTTCATTGATCACTCCCATAGGGATTCCATTTGTGAGTTGTATTGTAAGACCATGGATAAGACCCGACCTTCCACATAAATTACTAAATTTTTAACTTACCATTCCAAACATTCCATTTTTACTATATTTTCCCATTATTTCCACCTTATTGGTGTTCCCTTTGAGAGTTACAATGTAAGACCATGGATAGGACTTGACCTTCCTCACAACATTTTTCAATAACCAAGTCACAATAAAATTACACATGTCAAATATGAGATAAGATGTGATTGATTATGAGTTACACATCATGGACATGCTTCCAATCTTTATTTAGTATGCTTTATGCTTATTTCATTAATATTTTTTACTTTTATTTCTTTATTTTTTGATTGCATGTAAGAATCCAACCATTTAGCTTTTTGAATTAGTATGATCGATTAAATTAATTGATTTATTTTTATACCATTTTTATTTCACATACTTTCCATTTTATTACATTATTTTCATACTTCCCAATGTGTTTTAGTGTCATTTTACTTTTTTTAATTTGGTACCAAAAGTTCTTTCATGGTTTAAAAATAAATCTTTGCCCTCTTAATTACCATTTTCTTTGGTTTCTTATACTTAATCATTTCTTGTTATTACACATTTCCAAATGTGAAATAGTGTGTAGTACATTTGTTTTTGATTGATTATATTTTACCAAGTCTTTTCTGTCTATTTCTTTTTAACCATGTATGTGTCCTACATAATGCTAGAAAAGAAAGCACAATACATATATTTACTACAACATATATAATAAAACCAAAATACATGTGCTAGAAATAAATATATCCATGCATCCACAAACAAAACCCTAATACAAACTCATAAGATCAACATCCAACTATCAACATATAAAATCTCTATACATCTCATGTGTTTTTGATACAAAAGTACAAAAATACATTGCTCAAGCTCTAAAACTATGATATATCATGTCTATCTTGTGTCATAGACACACTTTTCATTGATGCCTCAAACAATCCACTTTGAATAGTACATTTTAATGAGGATGCCCAAGATCTCAATCTTATCACCCACCCCTGTAGGTTGGCCACCTGGGCCTTTACCTATCCTAGTTGCATCATGATAGCCAAATGTGTAGCTCTCTCTTGAGCCAAGGCCTATCATGCCTATGCATTTTTTATTCCCACCCCTATCAGTGGATGTAGCTCATCTCCCTATACCTTTAATCTCCTCACAACCTCTCCTACTAATCTGAACCATCTCACTTGAGTTGGGACAGATGGTACCACATGATCATCTAATGTTGTAGGGTCATATGGCATCATCACCTCATCCAGGTTATCATGGAATGCTCCCCTTATTAGGGATCCCCATATGGTCTCCTCCACCTCTATAGGATTTACAAACATCACACTAGCTAGATGTTAGATCATAAATATATCTATCTATAATCTATCTATCAAATCTTATACAACTAGTATTATATTTTAAAAACTTAACACAAATTTCAGCCACTTTTTACCTATCTAGATGTTGCCTAACACCATATCCCTATCTTATCAATCACTAAGTATGGTCTCTATCATCTCATCTCTTAAGTACCTTGTCTATGAGATGCCTCCCAACTAATACAAACCCTGGGGTCACCACACATGACAATCTCAAGCCTCACCTCAGTGGTGCCTATATGGACCAACTCTACCTTAGGCTGATTGATGGATCATCTTAGATGACTACCCTCTGTGCTCTCTCTCATCATTGGAATCTCTATTGGTGGTGTGACTAAGGTGTTCACTACTCCTATAATAATACCAATTATGGTACCTATGACACTTATGCATATACATCCATCTCCTCTCTATCTACTAGCCATCATGCTTGACCTATCCATGGTCTCTCATGCCACAGTCTGATCTCTGGTCTTGTGACTGATGGTTCCACTCCTCCTCTCCCTCTCATCTCTCTCATATGTCTAGCCTTAAATGTGGGCACCACTATATGATCCACTGGGTGAGGAAGTCCAAACTATCTTGGTAAACATGCCACCTAATGTGGCTCTATTCACCATGGGTAGTGGTCCATGATTTGGGCTCATGCTAATTTTGGTACCACCATCCTCCAACTCAACCAAACTATTGTGATGTGTGCATATGACTACCATATGATATCTACTCATGTGACTATCTATAATGATTGTTCATGGGGCATGACCCATGCCAACTAATCCTATCTCCATCTCTGTACTTGAGGCAACTAATCATCAACTATATGGGGTTACCTAGCTAGCCAATACATTAAAAAGCTCTCATATATCTAGACACTCAATAATATCACTAGCTCCATGGTCTTTTACCCTCTATA
Organism: Torreya grandis; assembly: GCA_037957365.1. Taxonomy (NCBI): domain Eukaryota; kingdom Viridiplantae; phylum Streptophyta; class Pinopsida; order Cupressales; family Taxaceae; genus Torreya; species Torreya grandis. Next base: position 902,699 of record JARHVA010002443.1, on the reverse strand, counting down.
AAACATCCCATCCATATCATGCATGATCTGAATGTAGGTCATAGAGTGCCCCTACTACAAATTAGATTGACATAAGGCTATCACATACAACAATACCTTGTCATCTAACTTGTCACACAATACTAGTGTTATCACAAGTCCTATCACTACCTTATAGATATACATAATTTAGGATATATAGACATAAAAAAGGCTCACTTTTAGACCTAGATATATCCTATTCAATCATGTTGACCATTGAGCTAATGCTTATCTCTCATCCTACGTATCTGGTATCCCCATGATCACTGATGTCCCTCTTATCAAAATTCCAAGTATAACATGGACATACTCCATCATGATGCCCAACTCAATCATATCCCCATCACCACTCACCTAAAGGCATTATTCAAGTTCTACCATACTCCTAGGAACATGACCACTAGATCTACACTCAACAGTACTCAACACATCTCCATGATGCCTCCTAAACTTAGTGTGACTAATCTAGCTCGATCCTCCACTGTCAATCACTCTAATAGATTTGATATCCAAGATGTATCCACTAATCTCTAGAATATGTAATGCCTCTGAAACCATTAAACAAAAAAAGATGTATTAGACCTCCATATCACTTACAATTAAATAATTCTTATTAAATTTTAATCAAAATGAACCTAATTTGTGTTAATTTATTCATTCTCAACTAATTTCACCTATTTTTACCCCACTCAATCATTTCATTACTTAATCAGTCAAACTGGGCCTTCAACATACTATTTTGGCCAATTTCCCACATTTCAATACTATAACGACCACTTAGTCCCATACTAAATTGACCCAATAGTACTAGGTCAACCCTGTGGACTTAATCTACTAAGTCTACCCTTTCATTTTCCCCTTAGTACTAAGTTGACAGAGTGGATTAATCAACTAAGTCAACATAAGGGTACTAAGTCATCACTTTACCTAAACAAACTAAGTTTACGCATACCTATTAAGTTGGTAGTGTCAAAATCTAATTTTTAACCTACTAGGTCGACTGGGTCAACCTAGTTGGTTCAGATTGTTGATTCTTTGACTTGCTTGTAATAAATGCCTATGACATTTATTACTTTGATTCCTTTTAACCCATTTCCCCATTTGGAATCTACTACCCTTATCAACTTAATGGGGTTCATTCTAGTTTCTAAAAATGTTCTAAATTAAAAATTTATATAAAAAACTTAATTTGCAATAAAAATACTCAAAAAGAAGTTTGAAATTCTTAATTGCCTACCTGTGTTGCACCTGCTGTGGCTGCTAGGCATCCTTCTCATCTTAGCTATCATCTCCTCACCATCTTGGCTCTTTTATCTTTTATTAGGTCTATTATAGATCTATTTTTATCTCTAAATAATTCAAACAATAACAAATGTTTTTCTTTTCAACCTATTTAAACTTACTATTCACAATTCTTTACATTTTAAATATTTACCATTAGATTCCTTGTTTTGATCATATCTTTGTTTTTACTCACTTATTTTTCAAACCATAAAAAATTATGGAATTGTGATGTCATAGAGAATATTTTTCACTACTATATGCCTATATCTATAAAATTTGACTTTTCACTTTTTTATGCACTAATATCTACATGTTCACCTAATGTTCTTTACATTGGACGCCTTCACATTTCTCAAAGTCTCCTTCTTTATCTATAAAACTAAGGTAAGTAAAGGTATATGATTTTTAATTATGTCCTTTCATTAATCTTATTTTCTCCTTACTTGATTTTACTTAGCATCAACATTATTGTTGTCATGTTCTATTCCTGAAGCACCATCCCATATTACACTTATGTGACACATGATGAGCTTTGAATAGGGCATATGTATACACATAATATTTTCAAAATTTTATCAATTATTGATGCTATTTATCTTGTAAAAATCCATTGAGTCTCAATCTCTTTGAGTACATGCCTTAAAGGGTGCACTAAGAAAGGTGTGGGTAGACCATTGGTGCTTCATAAGATTGTTGTCCCTTTTACCACTTGTTATATACACACTCATCTTCTAAAAACCATATACCTAAGCTTGTTCATCTCTCTTGTATACTCCTCTAGTCATTTCCCACCTTCAGTCCCCCTTTTCTAAACTTAAAACCCCTTTTGATAGTTTATAGTACTAGGTTGGCTTGTTCAACCTTGTACTCTTATTGTTCAAATTCATTTAGGGTATAGGTCAGCTTTTGGTCGAACTAGCCCTTGACCTAGTGAATTTTTGTCAATATTAGTACTAGGTTAACTAGGTCGACCCTATCAGCTAAAAATTTAAGAAGGGTTTAGGGTTAAATCTACCTATATATAAGATTATTTTGCCATTATTTAGAAAAGAGAAGAATAAGTAAGAGCTATTACGCATCTGCTTATCCACCATTCTACTTGAGGATCAAGCTTAGAGTTTCATACTTTCTTTGGAGATATAGATCTTGTCTTGTGGAGAAGTCTTTTAAATGTAGTGATAGGTTGTGTAGCCTAGAGTTAATTTATCCTTATCATCCTTACATAATTTAGACACTATAAAACTATACATGATGGTTTTAGATGTTGTACTGACCCTTAAACCACCCCTGAACCCCCTTGGGACAACTTCACAACCTTTTAACTGCTAAACCTAAGTCAACTTTACTAACTCTCACCATTCCACCTTTATCTTATCAACTGTCGATGGGTAACCCCTGACCACCAATGGTTAGCCTTTAACAACTTTAAGGGTTAGCTCTAGCTTAACTACCACTCAACTATAATTGCTTTAATATTTTTAGCTATTTGATCTATGTGCATGATCAATGCAAGCCAAGGCTAAAATTAGACACCTTGTTCAACCTCTTGTTGAACCTATTGTTCCACCTTTCCCTTCCTTCTATAAAAGAGATGAGGAGGAGGTAAAAAGGGGGATGAGAAATTATTAGAGCTTCTTGAATAAAGATTTATTTTGTATGATTTATTTTTATGAATCCAAGAAATCTTCCAATGGGCATGATAGAGAGCACAAGCATTACAATTAATCAATCACAACCAAGCCACCGATACTCTACCAAAATTGCTCTATGATCCACAATGGGTTTTCAGCCACACACCTCAACATTCTTTAGATCAATAATAAAAAAATCTAAGTATCTATTTTTAGTAATTAGTTATTTTATTTCTCTCCCAACTAAACCTCTAAACTAGACAAACCTAAATATTCCTCTCTATCTTGAAACTAACCTCCAGCCTAAACCCATCTCCCAAAATCAATCAGACACCTTCCCAACCACACCTACCCTTACCTAAGTCAAATCTAACAGTAACCATTGATGATCACTTAACTACTGATGGTTTTCCCTCAACCCTTGATAGTCACCCAACTACCAATGGTTACCTAACCACTGATGATTCACCCAAATATCAATGGTCATTGTGTGAAAATTCCAATAACATGTTAATTCCACCTATCAGACCCCAACCAAATCTCACTTTTTAATTTTCTACTTGATCATAGAATATCACCCTATTTTTTAAACTAGGTTTGATTCATTTAGCATGAATATCTAATCGTTTATTTCTATAATTAGTCAAATTCATCTCTTTTCTAGCACTTTTAGTATTTATTTTAAATATATTCTATTATTTATCTAAGTAATTTGTCTTTCTTTTTTAGAACTTGATTGTTTAAAAGTGTGGATTGATAGCCTCCAAGGAAGCTTGTGCTCTTGGATCTAGCATTCTAGGAAATCCACCTTACTATCTAACTAATGAACCATTTATTCAGTTATTTCTTATCTATAGGTCATCCTACTACGACAAAAAGGAATATCTACAACCATCTAGATCATGGAGCGCAAACCAAATATAGATTCTACTAACCTCACACTTATTTCAAGTTTTACTCTCTTCTATAACAAAAAATAAATCAAAATTTACGTGAGACATTTTGGCATGCTTGGTGGGACACTTGAGTCTTTTCTTGGGTTCATAGTTGCATCCAGGTGCTTCTTGTTTTTCTGCTCATACAATGAAATCAAATTTTCATTTTGGGCTTAAAATTGATTACATACATTATTTGCTTGCTTATTTTAGCTCACATAGATTAATTAATCAAGTAAATTAATCATTGCCTCATTCTTATCACACACACAAGGCCAAACCACTTACACCTAATCAAGCATAAAAACATTGACATAAGGCCTAACTAGGATTTCATCACCTAGCAATCACCTTTCCCAACTATCCTATTTATATTTCATCACCAAGGAGAGAACCAAATCAGTTTTCTAGCTGAGTATAATCTATGACAATCAATATATCTTGGCTAAGCACTAAACACCCTTATCACTATGGAGTGTGAAGTGAGGGGGTAGGCCCCAATATCAAGCCACATATTGATTTCTAACACAGATCCTTTTGAGAGCCTAAACACAACCTAAAACTAACCATAGACTTATTTTATAGTACTCACTCTACAAGCCAAGTTGAGTCACATAACTATCAAAGATTAAGGTATAAGCCATAAGAGAGACTAAAAAGTACCTTAGGATTTAACATGTGTTAGTGTGTGTTTCATTTCCTTGACTTTTTCTTTTTTTATCTTTTTCTATGTTGTGAGATTACTTGTATCTTCCTCTTTCCCTTATTTTCATGGTTTTAACTAGGCAACAACTAAGAAACCAAGTAAATAAGTATCCACCTCTTAATCATCTGTCTTCCTCTTCTCCCTCATCCATGGTGTACATCTTAGATGCAAATAGTTCTCCCCATCCTTATGGAAGTGCTAAAATCCCTTAGATGGTTACCTAAGGTGGTGAAAATTTCTCCACCTTTCTAGATAACAACCCATATCCCTCCAACATTACCTTGACACCATATCTCATTATAACCCTACTTTAGTTTCACCTGCTAACCCACCCTATGGCATGTTATCCCACCTTACGGGAAATACTTCTATTGCCACTATTTCTACCCAACCCTTGGTCACCTAAGCATCCTCTTCTACCAATAATCCCACCAATACCACCATCCAAAACCAACCCACCCAACCAACCAACCCCCAAACACCTTCTACCCCAATTAACAACCCTTTTAGTATAGGAACAAAACAAACTTTAGGCACTAGTACTCTACTTACTGTGGGAGTACCCTCTACTAGTGTCACCATCATTACTCTTGTTTCTAACCCACCTACCTCCACTCCTTTCTAGATCTTGGTGGTCCCCATACCTTCTACCCTTCCACCCATCAGTACCAAAGTTACCACCTATCCTCTATCTACCAACCCAACTATACTTCCAACCCAACCTATGTAAATCCCCTAATAGATTCCCATTTCACAAAACTTGAGATATGTCCCTAACCCACAAGGGTATGTACCTCTACCTTCTACCCAATCACCTATCTCCATGTATAAATATGTGTCATCATCCCAACCACCCATGTCTACATACCAATATGTGGTAGCTTCTCAACCCCCCACCAACTATCCATATGTTTCACCTACCCAAACCCAACACAATCTATCCTACAACTATGAGGGTGCACAAACACAAATGGACCTTGTCAAAATGTTAATGGAAAAAATGACTACTTTGGAGTCATCCATTTTTGGTGCCCATAACCTCTTATCTTATGACCAAATTTGTAATGAACTAATTCATCCATCCATCCCCATTAAACCTTATCATCCTCAATGGGATCTTCCAAAATTTTAGAGTAAGGAAAACCCTCAACAACATCTGAGTGCATTTAGGCATTATTTCTATTTGATCACCTATGATGATGCTCTCCTTCTCTATACCTTTCCCATGTCTCTGTTAGGTTTGACACTAGATTGGTACAGTGCTATTACAAATCACTTCCTCTTTTCTTTTGCCCAACTATCTAAAACTTTCTTAGATCACTTTTCCATAAACATCTCTAAGAAAGTTTCCATCACCAATCTCTACTCCATTCAAAAATTTGATTATGAGTCCATAGCTGACTTCGTAGCCCATTAGATAATCTTGATAAATCAACTCTCTTTCTCTACTCCCCAACCTGAGCTAATTGAAATCTTTTCTTGGGCTTATGCCAAACACATTTCTTCCACTTTGCATATTCAGACTTTTAGGACCTTTGATGAGGCTTTCACCATGATAGAAAAATTAGAGAATAAAACCATTGATGAGGGGAAGTTGAAATTGAGAAACAAGAATTCCACCTTTAAATAAAATGAGGCTCCCTCATCCAAACCTAACAATCAAACCAACACTAACTCCAAAAACAAAGGAACCACAAATGTGATTGTTCTTAAAACCACTCCTCTACCAGTTGTTAACTAACCCAACTCTTCCAGTTCCTTCAATCAAAACACTAGAAATCCAAAATGCAACAACTAAAATCAATTTACTCCATTATGGGAGTCACATGCTTTGGTCTTGGAAAAGTTGTTGAAAGTGAATGTCATACAACTTCCTCTGGTAAATCATCCATAATAATTCAATTCCTCTCATCTTATACCTAGTTGGTATAAGGAGAACTAATTGTGTGCCTTCTAATATGTCATTAGACATGAAATTAGTAAGTGTAATACCTTCAATAATGTCATCCAAAATATCATTGATAAGAGGTAACTTGTGTTAGATAACCCCAATGCACCCCCAAATCAATCACTTTGCATATTTATATATCCATTTCCCAACCATGCCCCTTCCACAAATAATGAAAATAATAGAGCAAAATCCTCTCATAACCATGAATTCCATACCATTAATGTAGTTCTTAGTCAACTCATTTTTGAGGAAACCATTGCCCAAACCACCTTTCCTACCCCTCCACTTATTGAGGTAGTGGAGTCACTCTCCATTCCTTTGGAAAATGAGACCAAAGAAATAATTATTCCCCTTTCTCTACTCATCTAGGTATTTGAGCCACCAACCTCTCTTTGGGAGACATACCAAAAGAGGAAGCCATTACCACTATATCCTTCTCCTCCATCATACAACACTCCGCTCTTCCTTTGGAAATAATCCCTAAGGAAGATATCACTCTACCCACCTCTCCCATAAGAGACTCATCTTCCCAAAACTTGGATCCTTTGATTGAAGAAAAGGATGAGGTAACCGCTTCTCCCTCTCCACCCATAGGTTTGACCTTTGAGATCAATATCGAAGGGATCAAACCCATCTATAAAACCTTCTCTAGATTAGTTCAAAACTTGAAGTACTTATCCCAACCCAATATAGATCATGCCACATTTTGACATTGTATCAGGCTTCCTTACCCAACCAAGCAAGAGCCTCTAACCATGCTGATATCATCTTAACCTTCAATTTCCACTATTAAACCTACCATCACCCTAACCAAACCTTTTGAAACCTCTACCAATCAAACCATAACTGAACCATTCATATTGACTCCACCTAAAATAACCAAGGCACCTTCTACCATTCCAACCAAGCCCACTAAAAACCTTAGTATATTCCCTATTCAAAACATTACTCACTCCTCATTGCAATTGCAATTAACTTCATCAAACCTATCAAAGAAACCCCAAACCAAGCCAATAAAGAATGTGAAACCACCCAATATTCCACAAACCAAAACTCTACCTCCCCTTTCTATTTTTCCTTCTATTTTGGGACCTCACCATTCTACCTTAGTAACAAAACCAACCATACTAGACCAAACCCAAATCCAACCACCACATTTGGTTACACCATTACTCTTACTTTCATGCTCACCTATTATCACCAAACCTTCTATAACCAAACCACCTAATTCTTAAGCATCTACCCCAACACCTTTTACCCCCAAGAAATCCATACCAAAACCATCCAATAAGAACTCTCCTTCACCCAAATCTCTTACCATCAAACCTATACTCCCAAAAGGGCTTTCACCTCAACTACCAAACCTAAGACTTCCATACGTTTTCCACCTTTGATCAGGTCTTACTCAACCATCCTATAGAGGTTATTATAAGAATCATGCTTAACCTTTCCACTTATCAAACCATTTGTCTGACATAGTCCTAAACCATCCTAGTATAATGACAAATTAGTATGCTCATACCATAAAATACATAGACATGATACTAAGAACTATAAAGCTCTCCAAGTACTATTCCATCAGCTATATCATGAGGATGACTTATTTTTAGATGAATCTCCTCTAAGCCCACTACTAACCCAAGAACCAAGATCCATCAAACTAACACTTACCTACTCTCCCACTCTCATCTTAGAGTGAAGTAGAACTAAAGAAATGCTCTAGCCTAAGTCTTTCCCAAATCCATACCATCCATGTGGTCACATGATCATAAGATCAACCCAAGGATAAGGGAAAGACAAAGGTGTCTATTCCATGGACATATCCATCTTCCACTACCAAACCACCCAACCAACACCAAACACCTTTACTTTCAACCAAACCCAAGGTGTCCATCTTGGGTCCCTCTCAATCCAACCCATCCAAATCAATCCAATGAGCAGTTCTAAAATAACTTCACCAAAAATTGGTGAAGATGAGCTTGTATGAACTAGTCAATACCTCACCCCATCACTACCAAGAAATGATAGAGGATTTAAAATCCATAAAGGTCTAACTAGAAGACCCAAAACCTCTTAAAACCTTTATCAAAGCTCTTCAACTTTCTAGCCTTGTTACCTTTAAGGATTCAAAAATACCCTCCATCCATCTACATGATCCAAATCTTCCCCTCTTTATTATTGTATACATCAAACAAAACCACATCAAGAAGGTTATGATTAATGGGAGAGATAACATCAACATTATCTCCTCCCACACATACAACCAACTCAAATTACTTGAGAATAATATGTTGAAAACCTTGGTGGTACTTTGATCATGTAATGGCCACAACTTGAGGAAATGTTGTCCTTAACTTTCATCTAGGACCTTGCATGCTTCCTGAGATCTTCTATATAGTATAAGGTGAGTTATAGTACAATGTTTTATTAGGCTACCCTTGGATTCATTTGATAGGCTGTATGCTATCCACCTTGTACTAATGCATCAAATTTGAACAAGGTCAAATTGTTACCATACAATTTTACTTGAGTATTTTTACATCGTGAAACATGTGTACCAACCCAATGCCATTCTCCTTCCTCCATCCAACAAGTATTCATTAGTAAAAGATGAAGCCCCATCTTCTTTTCCCAATGAAGCATCCACCATTGAATTCATAACTTCCAACTAAATCCCCATAAAGGACCCTATGAAATCAACCTTCCAACATCTTTCATTGGGTGAGTATCATCTTTTGACACTAAACAATTTTCATACTCCTCAAGAGTATGGAAATCTTGACCAACAACCTGGTTATGACCCAAATATTAGAGCTATTATTACTTTTGGGCACTCAACTTGCCAAACTAATTTCATATATGGGGGACTTGATAAACCCCTTGACACTTCTACCACCTCTTTTTCACCTCGACCATTCACCTCCACTTTCTCCTATCTAGATAAACCAAAGTTTTCCAAGAAATATCTTTATAGTTGGGCTTGGAAGGGATTTGGTCTAGGTCGGTATAAACATAGGCCACATGAGTTGTTTCTAATCAAGACCTAAAAAACTCATGAAAAACATGGCCTTAATTTCACACCACCTAATATGAAAACCAACCCACCTCCCATTACCACCATTGATAAGGAAATCCCATCCTCACTATCTACTTCACCATTGACAATTGAGGATTCTGACATCATTTCACCTATTTTTTTTTCCATCAATAACCCCTAACTTATCAAAAGGATGGAGTGATTGTAACCATTCCTATGACTCATCTTAAGATGGTAAGAGATGACTCTTCTACCATTAATACCATTCGATATAGAGATGATGATTCCATTCTCACCTATCTTGGTGTAGAAGATTCCTCTATCCATAAATCTCTTCCTCTTGAGACTTCGACCATGTTGAAAAAATTCACCATGGATATCAACTTGGGTACTTTGGATAACTTGTGCATTTTCAAAATTAGTCAATAGTTAAATTTTAAGGAGCTTCAAGATTTCCCCTCTTTCCTTTAAGGCCACATCATAACATTTTCTTGGTATTACAGTGACATGCTAAGAATTGACCCCTTTATCACTACCCATAACATAGTCACCAACCATAATGCCAAGCCAATTAGGCAAAAACTTAGATGAATGCACCCTCACATATCCCTTATCATCAAATAAAATCTTCAACATCTCTTATTCATCAATTTCATCCCGCCCATTGATTATCCCCAATGGGTTTCAAATGTTGTACCTATCACTAAAGACACAAGGGGAATTCACATTTATGTGGACTTTCATGACCTTAACCTTGCTTACCCAAAGGATGACTTTCCTTTGCCAAGAATTGACCAAATTGTTGATCTTATATATAGCCATGAGATGTTATCTCTTATGGATGAGTTCTCAGGTTACAATCATATCTTAATTTCCCCTGAAGATCAACATAAAAATACCTTTATCACCTTATGGGGAACTTTATACTATAGGGTCATGCCTTTTGGATTGAAGAATGATGGTATAACCTAATAATGTGCTATGACCTGTATATTCTATGTCCTTATTCACAAAATCATAGAAGACTATGTTGATGACCTTCTTGGGAAATCCAAATGTTGTAAAGATCATTTGGTTGTTCTTAAGATTATCTTTGAATGACTCATCCATTACCATTTCTATCTTAACCCCAAGAAGTGAATTTTTGGGGTCTTATCAGGAAAGCTCCTTAGATTTATCACCTCTCTTTAGGGAATTGAAGTTGATCCTACCAAAATCAAATTAATCTTTGACATGCCTCCTCCCACCCACATCAAGCAAATCCAAAGCTTGTAGGGGAAGCTCCAATCCATTTATCACTTTATTTCTAAGCTCTCAGATCGATGCCAACCTTTCCACCACCTTCTTAAGAAGGATGTATATTTTTAGTGGAATAATGATTGTCAAAATACCTTTGAATCACTTAAAGAGTACCTTATATCTTTACCCATCCTCATTCCTCCCAAAGAAGATCAAAATTTTTATTTTTATATTTATACCACCAACCACTCCTTAGGGGAAATTTTGGCTCATCAGGATGACCGATATAAAGAGCAAGCCATCTACTACATTAGTTGTACATTTATAGAGTATGAGACTCGGTACACCCATATTGAGAAACTTTGCCTCACCTTGGTCTTTTTGGCCACAAAACTTTTCCATTACCTTCTCAAACATAAGACCTATGTTATAACCAATATTGACCCACTCAAGTATATACACTCTAAGCCATACCAAAATCAATGTATGGCCAAGTAGATCATGCTTTAAGTTGAGTTTGACCTTGAGTTTCTCCATTAGAATTTAATTAAAGGGAAATTCATTACTAACAAATTGGTTGAAGCACCATTAGCAGACAACTAGCCTCCTCCTCTTGAGTTTTTGGATGAGTCCATTATGACCCTCTCTCAAGGAGACTTCACCTATGAAGTGATCATGTTATTTGATGGATCAAAGTGTCAACGTGGTGAGGGAGTTGACATCATCCTTATCCCTATTCATGAACCTCTTTCTTTATCTTTCAAGCTAGATTTCTAATGTACTAATAATATGACTAAGTATGAAGCCTTAGTGATAGGTATCCAAATTGCATTAGCCTTAGGAGTCAAAGTGATCAGCATTTTTGGTGACTCTCAAGTTATGGTCAATCAAATAAATGACCATTATCAATGTAATAATGATGTTTTGAAATAGTAAAAATAACTAGCTAATGTACTCTTAGCATCATTTGAATACTACTATATCCAAACCACTCCATGATCGACAAACAAGTTTTCCAATATGATGTCTTCTCTCGCTTCCTAAATCCTATCTACATAGTCTAACTCTAAGCTATCTATCATTATAAATTGACTTAGTAAGCCTTATTATATAAAATCAAACTCTCTTACCATCTTCAATGTGGAAGAAACCCAACCCAACCTTTGGTACCAATAGACCTTTGACTATCTCAACCTTACCATCATCCCTTCCAACCTTTCTAAGATTTCTCAAATAACATTTATCTAGAACATCTCACATTATACCATACTAGGGGAGTTATTTATAAACACAAATTTGATGGTCTCCTCTTCTATGGACTATGCAGTCATGAATAATCTCATGCTATCAAAGAAACACATGATGGGATCTATGGGGGACACTTTAGTGGCCTAGCCATCGTTAAATGCATCATTTGCCTTGGTTATTATTGGCCCACCCTTTACCAAGATTGTTGTGATAATGTGAAAAAGTGTATCAAATGTCAACAACATGCCAATTTACATCATGCATCTAGCCATAGTCTTCAAGTATCTAAAGATTATTGGTCCTTCTCATAATAGGGTCTGGATCTTATTAGAGAAATTAACCCCCATTCTTCATAACAACATCATTATATCATCACAATAATAAAATATTTCACCAAATGGGTAGAGGCTATTCCTCTCATCTCAACCAAAGCTAAAAATATTTTCAACTTTATCAATCATCACATTATCTATCATTTTGGTGTTCCTCATAAAATTATCACTGACAATGGCAAATCTTTCAAAAATAAATGAGTCTAAGGTCTTTTTTCTATATTTGGTATCAAGTTAAGTTTCTCATCTCCCTATTATCCATAAGCAAATAGATAGGTCATAGCTTCTAACAAAACTCTTAACAACATTCTAATAAAATGGTTAATACATCTAGTTTGGAATGGCACTTACACATCCCTTTCGCCTTATAGGCATATTGTACTAGCATTTGAACTCCTATGAGTGCTACCCCTTTCTCTCTAATTTTTAGTGTTAAAGCCATCTTTCCTCTCAAATTTCAAATTCCCTCTCTTTGTATATCCTTGCAAGATATCATTTTTGAGAATTGTTATCATCAAGAATGTTTAATGCAACTTGAGCTACTTGATGAATGTAATTCTATGCTTACCCATCTTCATGTCTATCAAGAGTGAATCAAACACACTTATAACAAACACCTCAAAGTGCAAGAATTAAATATCAGAGACCTCATCCTAAAGGAAAATAAACATGTAACAAATATATATATATATATATAAGAGGGGAAAGTTTGCTTTCAATTAGATTAGACCTTATATCATAACACATAAGTATGGATCAGGATCTTACCAGTTATCCTCTTTTGAAGGAAAATTGGAACCTAAGCCCATTAATGCTTTGCATCCACATCCTTAATTTTATTAAATAGGATTGAACTCACCTTTTGTTTAACTTAATCTCATCCCTTGTTTTCACCCAGATACATCCCCTTATTTTAAGGATAAATTATTAAAGATGAATCATGAGATTATCTATTATAGCCTTTGCCTAATCTTGAAAATGGGTACCATGGATCTACCCATGGTACTTTCCATCTACTTATAATATGGATTACCATGATAATTGTCACTTAAACCTCTTTTATCCATCATCAAACTTCTTGTGCTCTAGTTTTACCTTCATAAATGTGAACCTTTTGAGCCTATATAAGCAAATCCATGTCAATAATTAAAAAAAACACAATCAATAAAAAAATCACAAAAAATCCAAAACTCATATGGGTCTTTCCAAGAATTCTTAGAATGATGCCTTGAAGGACAACTATCAAAAGCCTTAAACAAATCTCACAAACTTATACCACTCCCTTAAAGGATGGATGCGTAAAGCATTTGTCAAAGTGTAGAAATTCCTTGGAAACTTGCCACATCAATCAACTTTCCCCATCCCTCCAAGAAATAATAAAATAGAAATAGACCCATTATCAAAAATTAGAAAACACAAAATAATTTTTGAAGCCACAATCAGATTTTATAAGTAGACTTATTGCATTGATCATTCTCTACTTTATATGACATGGACTTATTTATACTATTTTTTTTGGTAACCTACCAAAGAGGCATGCTAGTCTCACAAGCAGGTTCCATTTTCATCCATATCCCCCTTATACACTCTATAAATAAGGAATTTTGAGCTTACTTGACATTATGTGATCAAGACACCTTTTTAACCAACTAATGGATGCTAATGAAAATCATTCAAAGGACTTATGTTCATCATCCAATCATACTTTAGTTTGTTTTAGTCATTGATGAAGAAGAAGCATCGTGCCTTCTTATTATTCTCTCATATCTAATTGATGATATATTTGTTATGCCATTTGTCTCTTGATTAACATATCTCCCTCACATTTAGTTATATAATCTAACTTACTTTATGTGTTTTAAGATTCAACCACCTTCATCTAATCATATGCAACTCATTAAAAATATTTCAAAACCAATTATGTGTATTATTATGTATTGTGGGTTGTTTAAGTGTTTTTAATCAAAAGAACATCTTAGACATCATAACCAATCATAACAAACATACAATCATCAAAAAATTACTTTTTATCACATCAAAAGTCAATAAGTCATCACACGTCAATCTACCTCAACAATATATCTAATCATGGATAACACCATCACATCACAATTATCTCATCTAAATAACCAATAACACCAACTAATCATGAAACACCTATCAATTTTCAATCATACATCATCCATATATGTTATCCATCACACACTTATCTAGGTAAGAAGGCAAAGATTCATCCACATGTCCAACAAAACATCTCATCATAACAAACATCACTATATCATAACATCATGAACATCCCATCACCTAATCATAACATCATAATCATCCTACCATCTATCACATCCATAGAACTATGATCCATTAACCCATAACCCTGTCATGAACATAAATCACATCATAGTCATCCATAACTATAAAAATAATCACAAAAATCATAGTCATGTCCAACAAAGCATAAACATTAACATATCATAAACAACATCCATCAATATCAAATATTATCATGAGCATAAATTAAATAGCCACATCATCACATGCCTATCTCAGTGAGTACACATAAACCATAACATGCTCATCGTAATCATAAACACCATCACATCCATAAACATCAACACAACCATAAACCATGATCACATCTATATATCATAAATTCATAATCAAAATAATGATCATAAATACAATAATGTACATGTCTCTCAAAAATGTATATACATCTCATTACATCAGCACATAGACCAATATCAAAAACATATGATACATTAAAAATAAAAATGTCTCATAATAGTCTAAGCCCCTAGAGCACCACTGCCTCCTAGAGCCTGCCCTCTCAAGCCTGCCTGTCCACCTAAAAATGCAACCCACTAGCTTGATGTTATACTAATAGCCCATCCAATGATTCTAACTCTATAATCACCCCATCTGGGCTCATCTAGTAGACATATAAAAACCAAGGCCTCATAGTAATGGAGCTCCTCAACTATCACTACATATCTCACTATCGAGATAGTCCCTGGTGGTCTTATAGCTATTGGTACTCCTCTTCTTGCCTACTTGAGAAAATATCTCTCCTAAGTAACCATGGTTAGCTAAGCCTTAGCTTGATCCTTATCCCTAGTCAGTGTAGCTACCTAACCCTATGCCATGTCCCTCTCTTAGGTAACTACTGCTAAGGATTCCTATGTTGTGGCTAGTGCCACCTGTGCTTGATCCCTCTCAAAAATTAGTGCTTATCTATCTAAGGCATCCTCATCCCTCTGATCACCACCCCCCATCTCTACATCGATGTCCATGTCCTATAGGCCCTCATCACCTCTAAAAATGGCCACATCATAATGTGCCTGTAACCATGCAGGTTACTCACTAGTGACACCTACATCATTGATATCAACTCTCACTAACAATTCCTCATGATCAATGAATACATCCTCTAGCTTTGGGCTAGGTAATGGGAACTCTACATCCTCCCTCTAATACCTCAAGAACCCCCCTGGGATATATTGAATGAGGTTGAACTATTTCCTCATCTTGTCAAAAGGGATCAATTATACCTATGAATCTCACCTCTCATATATCCATTTGTAACTTTTCAACGATAAAATCTACCTCATATGACCAACTCATGTAGGAAATCAGACATATGATCACCAAATGACATCACCCACCACCAGTGCATCTAATCAATCCCTTTACCAATCTAGATCATGTTTCCCTCCTCTTGGTCTTATGAGTGCATAGTCATACCTATATTGCATCAACCCCACACTGAAGTCCATCTAAATAAATCCCTACCATGGTATCCCACCTAGTTGAAGAACTTTGATGTCCTTGTAAGCCTAGTAGTGTAACATAAACCTAATGCTGATATCATACCTCCTATGTGCCCTATAGCCCCATAGCTCTTGATATATCTATACTATCAAGATAGGGGCCCAAGCATACACTATTTGATCCATCACCATTCCTACCAAAACACCTAATAACAATGAAGGAAACCTACCATTGCTCTAGTCAGGTAGTGCATAACAAGTCCCCACCACCATCATCATAATGATGACCCATCTCATGCCCCTATCATGTGATACAAAGGTGCATAATGTAGGATTTCAATGCACCTCTTTTCATGCACCACATCATCACCATACAACACACCCATGATATAGTCTTACTTCTTGCCATCAATGTGCTCTATCATATCACCTCATAGTAGTAGTTACATGATCTAGTGAATGTCCTTTGATAGGATTATAATCTCTCTAATAGGAAGTAGGAATGTGTTAGTGGTTAGGTCCCATCTCTTGATAAGTGCCACTAACATAGCCACATCCTAAGGCATGCACTAATAGTACCTAATGCCACCCAAGCCCACTACTAACAAGTGATCCCACTCCTGGTTTATCATCACTCGATAGACCTCATCTAGTAACTACAACACTTGATCTCTCATCTACAACTGCTCCCTCACTTGTAAGGTTTGATATTAATGCCTTAATTCACCTAATTCATCATGCCTTTGCCTACAAATTTTACCTATTACCCCTATTCACCTACCTAACCCTTCCTTAAACTCACAAACTACACCCTTACCCACTAACCTTACCCCTTACCTAATTCACCTTTAAACAACCTACACACTCTTTAATTTTAACCAACTCCCAATCTATTTTTTAAAACAATTTTAACTTTACCCTATTTTCATCGACCACTAATGATCTATTATTGATAAACGATGGGTCTTTTTGGAAATGTCACCGATCACATAATGACCTATCGATGGTTACCTATCAAATACCAATGGTTGATAATAATTGGTGATGATCGATAGAGATCACTGATAGTCATTATATAGTGACTGATGATGGGCAAACCCTAATCCTCGCCCTCTATTGTTTACATACAATCAACCAAAAAATAATTCAATACCATTCTAACCTCCCTCTACCTAACTCCCACCCATCTACCACATTCTCACCCTCAAACCTCTACCCCCACATATTTTCACCATGCCTAAATCTACCCATCCATAGCCCTAAAACAACAACAATAAAAAACAAATTCAAGTCTAAAAATACCAAATACAAGTGCATTACCTACCTTATTTCATGATCACCAATGTGGAGGTGCCTTTAAAACTACCATCATGCCCCACACTCTCCCTCATCCTCTGTACATCCTCTTGGGTCAATATCTCCAACCAATTAACCTCAATCAACACCTAATCACCCTCAATCATCTAACACTCACTCCACTCACTCAATAAATCACAATAACACCAACACTCACCAATAGATAATCACCATGGGTTGTAATGTTCATATGAACAAATAAAATATTTGTTACAACACTTATACCCTTGCCATTACCAACTACATACCAATGGATATTACCTACTTCACCAATCAAACTAACCGCCTCAACTTTGAAATTGGTCATTTTGGCCCAAATTCTGCATGTTTTTGTTATAACCTTACCTTGGTCACTTTAACCACTATGACCACATTACCATCTTGAATAAATTGAACCCATGCCACTTTTGCATATTGACCCAATTATGTTTTCCTAGGAGCACTTCCTACCTTGGATACTTACGAATACACTAACCTTACCTAAAAGACTTGAGTTTACAAGTACAATCTAACCTCCATGCCTAAATGTAGTCACTTAGTCTACTTGTCACTTATCCTTCTAGTACCACCTATTTTATTGACTAATTCAACCATGGTATCCTAGTCTATGCATGATATGTACTATCACATTTAGTCACATTTTGTGTGCATGTTTGTACCTCGATGTCCACTCTAACCAATGTTATCACCCATTTAACTGCTAATCAAATCCACATCTGATTTTGTTTTACCTTATCAAATCCTAGTTTGAGTGGGAATACCTCCTCCCATGCTTAGGGCAATCAAACCTTTGACACACCATCCATTTTTTATTTTATATCTTGCTAATATAAAGTACAAAATAAAAAAGGGTAAAATGTAGACACTATAAAACTATACACGATGGTTCTAGATGTCACACTAACCCTTAAACCAACATAGACCCCCTTGGGACCACTTCATAACCTTTTAACTACCAAACCTAAGTCAAATTCACTAACTCTAACCATTCCACCTTTGTCCTATTGACAACTAATGGTCAACCCTTGACCATCAATGGTTAGACTCGACTACTAATGGTTATCCTTTAACCACCTTAAGGGTTAACTCTAACTTAACTACCACTCAATTACAACTTGATTTTTTATTTTTAGCTATTTTATCCATGTGTGTGATCAATGCATGTCAAGGCTAAAACTAGACACCTTGTTAAACATCTTGTTGAACCTATTATTCCACCTTTACCTTCCTTATATAAAAGAGAGGAGGAGGAGGTGAAAAGGGGGATGAGAAATTATCAGAGTTTTCTGTATCAAAATTTATTTTATAGGATTTCTTCTAACAAATCTAGGAAATATTAAAATGATTGTGATAGAGATCATAATCATGTAATTCATCAATCATAGCGAAGACACTGAAACTCTACCAAAATTGCTCCAGGATCCACAATGGGTTTTCAGCCACACACCTCAACATTCTTCAGATCAATAATAAAAAAGCTAAGTATCTATTTTTAGTAATTAGTTCTTTTATTTCTCTCCCAACCAAACATCCAAACTAGCCAGCCCTAAATATTCCTCTCTATCTCATAACCAACCTCTAGCCTAAACCCACCTCCCAAAATCACTCAACCACCTTCCCAACCACACCTACCCTTACCTAAGCCAAATCTAATAGTAACCATTGATGATTACTCAACCACTGATGGTTTTCCCCTAACCATTGAGAGTCAACCAACTACCAATGGTTACCTAACCACTGATGGTTCACCCAATCACTGATGGTCATTGTGTGATAATTCCAACAAGTCAATTCTACCTATCAGACACTAACCAAATCTTAATTTTTGACTTTCTACCTGACCATAGATATCAACCTATTTTATGAACCATATATGATTAATTTAGCATTAATATGTAATCATTATTTCTATAATCAGTTGAATTCATCTCTTTTCAATCACTTCTTGTACTTAGTTTTAATATTTTCTATTATTTATAAAAGTAATTTGTCTTTCATTTTCAAAACTTGATTGTTTAAAATTATGGATTAACAACCTCCAAGGAAGCTTGTGCTTATTGGATCTAGCTTTCTAGGTAGTCCACCCTACTATATTACTAATTAACCATTTATTTAGTGATTTTTTATCTACAAGTCATCCTCCCAAGACAAAGAGGAGTATCTATAACTATCTATATCATGGAGTGTAAACCAAATCCAAGTTCTGCTAACCTCACCCTTCTTTCAAGTTTTAATCTCCTTTATAAAATAAAATAAATCAAAATTTACGTGAAACACATACCACAACAACCTCTTATGAAGCATCTTGGATAAGGGAGAGATTGAGGCTTGATGGGTTCATCTTCAAAGGTAAGTATTCCTAACTTTGTTCCTCCTTTGTAAGAGTAGATAGATATACATTTTTACTTATGTTCCATGTATTAGAATTTCATATACATTAACATGAGTATATGTCTTCTATGCATGTTTAATTTTATTTTTTATTACCCCCACTTTGTGCCACAAGCTTTGGTGAGCACTATATTAGAACTTTAATTTACTTATTATTTTAGTGAATATGAAAACATAGGGCTTAGTTAGGGTTATTACTTGATTGTGCTTAACTGAAGGCTTTGAAACCCTCCCTAGTATTATTTTTATGATAAGAGATCCCCTAATTGGATCTAGTGGATCCATATATTGGTCATGTTCCTGATTATCTAATATATCCCCAATTAGAAGTGTAAGTAGAATCTATCTTCTCTAAGTTAGGATTGATTTATAGACTTCATGCATTTTTGATTACATACAAATGACATATCAATTACTCCTACATACACATGTGTGTCATGATGTATGGACATTGGGACATCTACCTCTATAATCAAAATACTTCTAGTTTATATCATTCTACGGTATTTACATTATCATATTTATGCTTATATGTACTTACACATGTCTTCATCCATGATTATATCTTTCACAAGGTAATTGACATGATATGTAGTTGAAATTTTTTACTAACACATTCTATCCATGAGCTACTATGAGAAGTTTATGTTGGTTTCTTATGATTTCCTTATACACTTATTTGATTGCCTTGCCTTGCTATTATTTTGCTTGTTTGACCATTTAAATATTCTCCTTTTTTTACAACCCCATGCCTATGATTTCAGTATTTTTTGTATTGACATTTAAATATGTCATTATTTATTTTATGGATATTTGACTAAGTCATGTCCCTTGATTGTGCGGCATTACAACATACCCCTTGTTTTCCATCTCTTAGGACCATTATATTTTGACTTGATTTTGAATTCTCTTGTGTGTGATTATTTTGTTGTTGACCATGTAATGTTACTATCTAGATGTTGCCATGGTATTTATCATGCATCTTATGCCTTCATGTGATCACATTATTCAATATGCTTCAATGCTACATTTACCTAGACACGTTCTTCTAGATGTTACATCATTACATTCACAAATTATTCAATTATTTTTATCCTTTTGACGTGAGGTAGCTATTGGATTCTATTCTTCCCTCACCTCAAAGGCAGGGGGGATATTAGTTGGGGTGTATCATAGAGGCATGTTATTCACATTGGGCACAATTTTTAGATTTAATGGGGGCATGTCATATAGGCATGGCTTCCACACATTCACAATTTTCATATTTAGTGGGGGAATGTTTTGGAAGAATGTTATGCACACTTATTTAATATTTTTAACTCATATTAATTTTTAAATTTAGTGGGGGCATGTAATATAGGAATGGCTTCCACACATTCACAGTTTTTAGATTTAATGGGGGCATGCTTTCAAAGCATGTTCTCCACACTTATTTAGTATTTGGTACTTATATCATTTTTCAAATTCAGTGGGGACATGTCATATAGGCATGGATTCGACACATTCACATTTTAAGATTCAGTGGGGGCATGCTATGGAAGCATGTTATCCACACTTATTTAGTATTTAACACACCCATATTTAGTGGGGGCATGTTTTGGAAACATGTCCTCCACATTGGTACTTATTTTAGTTTTTATCTTTCTCCATATATACTAGGAGTAGGATTTAGAAGCATGTTATTCAAAATTACATAGTTTTTGAATTGGCCAAAGCACATAGTTATATAATTCAAATTTATAGTTGTGGTAAAATTTTATACATTGGTACCATTATTATATATAGTTTCAACATGAGACATATCTAAGGTGCATATATTATACAATGTGCACCTAATATTACAAAATCCAAATAAATTATAGATTTAAAAACACTCTTAGGGATGGTAATCACCCACGAGGATGCACTTTCATAGACTATATTTAGCTAATCCACTATAGTATTTGGTTCACTTTTGGTATAATTGAGGTGATTAAATCACTTAATCTTGCCAAGTTTTTAGGTTAGAATTGATTGTATCATCCAACATTACTAGTTTTATAGTATGATTTAAATTTGTTTACTCATACTAACTAAGTTATAATTATGATTGGGTTGCACAGTTGATATAATATAAAATATTGTGTGGCAACTCACCTTTTTGCTAAGGTTAGAGGCATATGCCTTCCAATCTCTCTTTCTCTTTCTCTTTCCATATTTATACATAGTTTTACTAATATCAATTTCAAATCTATATAATGATACATATTTAATATTAAATTTATAATAGGTAAGGTGGTTACATTGATAGACAGGTGTACTCCTAAACCTTGCTCTTTCAATTTCAATCTTTTCAATGCTTTCAATTTCAGATTATATGCACTGATTATGTACTATAACATGATATTGGTTATAGGCCAGTCACCTATAAATAACTCAATTTGGACTTAATAAAATTCAAGTTATGTTATACATACCTAGGTACACATTTATTCTCCTTTAAAACAACAATTTGATTATTAGATTAAAAAGGGGTGACAAATGTAGATGATATTTATGGATTATATAACACCTCAGTCTGGTACACTTGGAAAACTCAAAGCTTAGATATTATTCTTAGTCATATACATTTACCAATTTCAAAATTATTTAATTTACACTATCTTGTGCCCATTGGCCTATCTCTTGGTCTAAAAAGTCTTATGTTGATGACCCAAACTTGTTAACTTGCCCATATTATTTAAAACCTGCTTATCTTCCACCTCTACAAGTTGATGCAGGTGAATCAATGTAAATAGTTCACTTTTGATATTTTATAGTTTTATAAGGTCTTATGAGTAATGTTTGATAAAAAATAAGTCATATATAGGCTTCAATTATTGAAATTAGGTCATATAGGAGTGGTTTGGACTTTCCCACCAAAAGCAAGAAATTCAAAATTTTGAATTGGTTTTGGACTATTTGGAGAGTTTTAATAGGTTTCAAGGATCATGATATTTATGTGCGTGATCCTTGGGGTATAATAATATGTTTAAATATGTTTATACTCTTACAATTTCTGTAAATGTTTTAAACTATGTCTTTCACCTTGACAAGTCTTAAGGTACATAGGAAAAGAGCTAAATTGATCAAGTTAGAAGAGTCCTAGGTTAGTTGAGAAGATTTTGGTGAATGAAACAATACTTAGATTATTTTAATCAGAAGATAAAATTAGAACCAATAAATAATTATTTAATAAAATAATGGAACCAAGGATAAAAACAAGTTGTAGGTGTTTTTACAGGTTGTTGATGGTATGTCCAAGGTAACAAAGGTCTGTATATGCATATATATGAATAAATAAAGCCTTTTATGGTTATTTTAAGATATATTAGACTTAAACACATGTATACAATTGATCCTTAATATATCTTTAGTCATTATCTATATTTTTTGAGGTTCTTCAAGTGTGTAGAGTTATAAAACTAGGTTTTTGAGGCTATAATCTAGTTAAAAAGGTAAAACTTGTAGGTCTTTATGATTGATCAAGCTCAATTTACTTTAAAAAAAGTTTGGGAATAATATTATAGACCTAAAACAAGTGATATGAGGTTATAAACATCCTTAGAACAAAATATTTCACCAATTTTAACCTCTTGGGTCACCTACAATTTGCTAACCCTAAATCAAGGTTTAGTTTACAAAAAGTGGGTTATGTCACAAAGTAACACTTATAATTTCCATAAAATTGGTGAATAATTTCCTTATAATGTTTTATAGAGGATTAAAGTGTTTTTAGAGCTTGGGAATATCTAGAAGATAAGTTATAGAGGATTGTGTTTTTTGTAGGCCTAATTAGGCGTAAAACAAGACTATAAGTTTTTAGTCTTCCTTTGAGTCTTCAAACCACATAAGAGTAATAAAGGTATATATTTAAATATGTAAGGTGAATACAAGTTTTAAGAGTTTAAATAGATTGAGTTTCAATATATTATAGGCATAGAGAATAGAATAGGCTTATAGGTAGGCTAAAATAGGGCTAAAATATAGTTTTGTCAAATTTCATGAGAAACCAACTGATGAGAAGATTTAAACCTTATATTTTTATGGGAATATAATATGGATGAATGAATGAATTTTAATTAAATATATTCAAATATTGTTTTTTCATTTTAGTAAAAAAATAAGATCAATTATACCTAAAGATAAGCAAACAATCATGTAGTACAATTAGTTTTATTAGGAGATCAAGACCTTTGGAAAAAATATAGACTCTATAGGCATTAACTTAAACCAAAGTGGTATCAGATCAGAGCTTAAATTTTCTCAAGTTGAAAGTATTTGATTGATAAATTATGAAAGAGTTTTGTAAATATGGTATTTAGAGTAAGAGCTAGAGGAGGTCAGAGAAGACAACCTACTCAAGCTATGTTGCTTGAAGAAATGAGAAACATTCAAGATCATTTATAAGAAATGGAGATTGATCAGAGGAAAGAAATTAACATGGGATATATTAATGATATATAAGAGCAAGAGCCTCAAGAAAAAAGGGTAGATCTAGATAAAACATAAGAGAGCGTATAAGAGAGACTAATTAGAGTATTCATGGGGGTAAGTTCTAAAACCAAAATTGAAGTACCTATGTATGAAGGTATCCTAAATTTGAAGGAACTATTTGATTGGAGAAATGCCATGGAGAAATATTTTGAGTATTAAGGCATAAATGATGATAAAAAGGTGAACTTTGATATTACTAGATTGAAAGGTCATGCATCCCTATGGTGGGATGGAGTTCAAGATGAAAGAAGAAAGAAAAAAAAAACCCAAGATCAAGAGTTGGGAAATAATGGTGGCCAATTTAAAGGGAAAATTAATGATAAAATATTACCAAAATAATCTCTACAAGAAGCTTTAGAATCTGAGGCAAAAGGAGATGATAGTTCAAGACTACATAGAAGAGTTCTACAAGCTAACCATCAGAACTAGAAATAGAGAAAAAGATGATAAAATGGGGGATAGATACATAAATGGATTAAGGTTCAACATCCAAGATGATATCAATATTTTATCACCAAGATCATTTGAAGAGGCATACCAATTTGCTCTTAAGGCAAAGGAGAAATTATCTAGGATATAAACTTAACATTCAAGAGGTAGAGGTAGAAATTTTAGAGGAAGAGGATAACATGGTGGAAGAAGTAAGCTACAATAATATCATTATTAATCATTTAGTTCATAAATCCCCAATTAGTCTACTAGATGTGGTTATTCCTTTATAAGTAGCAGACCATTTACTAGAGTTAGAGGCACATGCTTTGTTGGTAGATATTTCAAATGTAACAAGTATGGGCATAAATCTTATGAGTGCCTATAGAATCTTTCAATAATTCAAGGAAGTTATTAATTTATCAAAGCTGATGAGGAGAGTTTGGGATCACATTCTCATGAAAATTTAAATGAATTTGGAGAATCGTTTCTTATGAAGAGAGTGTTTCTCAATCCCAACAAAGATATTAAGGAGCATTCACAAAGAAAGAAATTTATTAAGACCACTTGTAAGTCAAATGGTAAGTGTTACAAAGTCATTATAGATAGTGGAAGTAATGATAACTTATTATCTTATAAAATAATTGATAAGTTAGGTTTGAATAAATCAACACATCCTACTCCTTATAAGGTGTCCTAGCTGCAAAAAGGACATAAAGTCTTGGTAAACGAGTAGTATAAGGTGGAATTTTAGATAGTTAATTATAAGGATGAGTTTATGTGTGATGTTATGATTGTGGATGTTTTTCATATTTTTTTGGGTATATCTTGGTAGTTTGATAATAAATTCATATATGATGGAAGAAGTAATACCTACACCTTTGAGAAAGATAGAAATAAGCACACCCTTGTACCATTGAAGCAGGAGAATGCAATAGTGGAGGAAAGTACTAAAGTAATATTGACAAATGGAAAAGAGTTCTTGTGGAAACTCATAAAGGAAGAGGCATGTTATGCACTTATTGATAATATTAATATAATAATCACAACTACTAAGTTGACTGATCTGCATATAGAAATTCAAAATTTGTTTAATGAGTTTATTGATATAGTTGTGGATGACTTACCTCATAAACTAAATCCAAGGATAAAAATCAACCATCACATTGATATCATACTAGGAGCCAATATACTAAACAAGGAAAACTACTATATGAAACCAAATGAAAATGAATAAATCAAGAAACAAGTGCAATAATTATTGGACAAGGGGTTAGTTAGAGAAAGTTTAAGTCTTTATTTTGTTCCAAAAATACCAACACCTAAGAAAGATAGAGGTTAGAGAATGTGCACTAATTCAAGATCCATAAACAAGATCACAATTCAGTATATATTTTGTTTTCCTATAATTGATGATCCAATGGATTGTTTAAGTGGTGCAAGATACTTTTCCAAGATATGTTTGAAAAATGGCTATCATAAGATCATAATTAGAGAGAGAGATGAATGGAAGACAACCTCTAAGACAAATTATGGGATCTATGAATAGCTTGTAATGCCATTTAGGTTAACCAATGATCCAATCACATTAATAAAGATTATGAATGAGGTACTCAAAGATTTTTTAAGTAATTTTTTTATTATTTAATTAGATGATATTTTGATTTATAGTCATCAAAGGTTTTGAGTAAGTTACAAGAAGAAAAACTAATAATCAACCTCAATAAGTGAAATTTCATGAAGATATAATTAATTTATTTAGGATTTGTATTTTCAAAATAAGGCTCAAATATGGATAAGGAGAATGCCAAACCCATAGTGGAATGGCCTACAATAAGGAGTGCATATGAGGTAAGAAGTTTTCATGGTTTCGTTAGTTTTGATAGAAAATTTATATGGGATTTTAGTAGTATTTGTGCTCCAATTATGGAAACAATCAAGGGAAAAAAACAACCATTTATATAGATTGAGGTAGCTGATAATTTTTTTCAGATTTTAAAGAATAAGATTACAAAGCAACACATCCTAACTTTGCCTGATTTTGCCAAACATTTCCAAGTAGAGTGTGATGCTAGTGGGACTGCCATAGGATCTATTTTGAGTCAAGATGACAAACGAGTTGCCTAATTCAATGAGAAAATTAATGATTCAAAGAGGAAGTATTCAAAATATGACCAAGATTTTTATGCTATTATTCAAGCCTTAAGGAAATAGAGGCATTACTTGATGCCTAAAGAGTTTGTATTGTATACAAATAACCATGCTTTGCAATTTATTAGTTGTAAACTAAGCTAAGTCAAAGGCATGCGAAGTGGATTGAATTTTTGAAAAGTTTTTATTTTTTATCCAGGATAAGAGTGGGCTAGATAACAAAAATTCATATACTTTAATTAGGATAATTCTAAATTTTTAGGAGTCTCAAGTGAACATCTTGGGATTTGATACATTAAAAGAGTTCTACAAAGAAGATATTGATTTTAAAGAGGGGTATATGAAGCATGTGAGAAACCAATAGTTAAATAATAATTCCATGGATGGACTACATGTTTTATGAGGGAATATTATTTGAGAGAATCTAACTATGCATACCAAAAATATCCATGGGGGAGAATCTACTGAAGGATGAACATAGTGTTAGCTTGATAGGACATTTTGGGCAAGATAAAACACTTGATCAACTAAGTGCACACTATTATTATCTAGGAATTCAATCTGATGTGAAGTGGTTTGTTGAGATATTTAGGATATGTCAATATGCTAGAGGAAGAAGTAAAAACACATGACTACCATTGCCCATTCCTAATAAGACATGGGATTAAATAAATATAGACTTTGTACTTGGGCTGCCAAAGAGTAAAAAAGGTAATGACTATATATTTGAATTAGTTGATAGGTTATATAATATGGAACACTTTATTCCTTGTAAAAAGATAAGTGTTGTAACTCATATTGTTAACCTTTTCTTAAACGAAGTAGTGAGATTGCATGGTCTTCCTAGGAATCTTATTTCAGATAGGGATACCAAATTTGTCGGATAATTTTGGAGAAATATTTGGAAAATTTGAGAAAACTTTAAGATTAAACTTAGATCACCATCCTCAAATTGATGGTCAAATTGAAGTGGTCAATAGGATCCTTAGAAACATACTCAGAAGTTTGGTAAGTGACCATCCCAAATAGTGGGATCAAGTACTAGCTCAAATAGAGTTTGCATATAAATATTCTCCAAATGGAAATACATGTTATATCCCATTTAATATTGTGTATAGAATACATACAAGGGGAGTTTATGAGTTGAGTAACTTGGGAAACTAAGACAAAATAAGTGCTTAAGGTGATGATTTTGTAATAACTATGTAAGAATTGCATGAACAAGTAAAACAACTAGAGAAAAGTACAAGTATAAGAAAAGTACTGATTTGAAAAGAAAAGAAATTCATTTTAAATTAGGTGATTTAGTGATTTCTCACCTCAAAAAAAAAAAATTCATATAGTTATATAATTTAGATTCATAGTTGTGTCAGAATTCTATTCATTGGTACCATTGTTATACATAGTTTCAGCATGAGACATATCTAAGGTGCATATGCTATGTAATATACACATAATATTACAAAATCTAAATCAATTTCAGATTTCAAAAAACTCTCAAGGAATGTAATCACCCATTAGGATGTACTTTTATGGATTGTATTGAGTTAATCTACTATAGTAGTTGGTTCACTTTTGGTATAGTTTAAGTGATTAAATCACTCAATCTTGCCAAGTTTCAGGTTGAACTTGATTGTATCATCCAAACTTATCAATTTGATAGTTTGAGTTGACTTTTTTCACTCATGCTTAATAGGTTATAAGTATGATTAGGTTTCATGGTTAAGCTAATCTCAACTTTCAGGTGGCAACTCACCTTTTTTCCAAGGTTAGAGGCATGTGCCTTCCAATCTCTCTCTCTCTACATCTATTTATATATATACTTTCCATATGTATACATATTTATCCTAATATTATTTTTATATCCTTTTAATGATACATATTTCAAATCAAATTTTGAATAGGCAAGGCGGTTACATCACATGTGTACTCTTAAACCTTGCTCTTTCTATTTTAATCTTTTCAATACTTTCAATTTTAGATTATATACTATAACATGTTATTGGTTGTAGGTTATTCACTAAAAAAGCACTAAAGATAGACTAAAGCAAAGGAAAGGTGTGTTATACACACGCTACACATTTATTCTCTTTTAAACTAATAATTTCATTACTAGATTAAAAAGGGGGAATGTAAATGATATTTATGGATTATATAGCACCTAAATTTGGTACACTTGGAAAAATCAAATATTGGTTGTTCATCTCAATTTTGGACCTTTTACACTTTTAAAAGTCTCACATATACTCTATGTTGTGCTAATTTGTGGTCTTATAAGGTGTTTAAAGTCATGCTTGATCAATAAGAGGTCATATCTAGGCTCCAATTGTTTAAATTAGGTCATATAGAAGTGTTTTGGACATTCCCACCAAAACCAAAAAATTCAAAATTTTATATTGGTTTTGGACTATTTGGAGAGTTTTAGCAGGTTTAAAGAATTATGATCCTTATATGACTAATCATTTGGGTCTAATAATATTATTTAAATATGTTTATACTCTTACACTTGTTGTAAATGTTTTAAACTATCTTTCACCTTGATAAGTCTTAAGCTACATAGGAAAAGAGCTAAATTGAGTAAATTAGAAGAGTCCTAGGTTAGTTGAGAATATTTTGGTGAATGAAACAAGATTTATAAAAATTTGTTTAGAAGATAATCCTTGAAAAAATCATTAAGGAGCAAATAAAATAATGGAACCATGGATAAAATTAATTATAGGTGTTTTTATAGGTTGTTGATGGTTTGTTCAAGGTAGTAGAGTGTTAGGTGACCCCTTATCCAACGGAAGCATAATTAATTACTTTCTTATAAGAAATTAAACATGAAATTATACCAGAATGATAAAGTAACTAGAAACTTGAGACAACAAAGAATTTGAGAGACAATACACACTCTTGTATTAGATATTACTAGAAGAAAATACAATAAGGAAGATGCCACTTCTTCCTCCACCTCAAAGGCTTGCCACACCTCAAGACCTTCTTCCCTCTCTCTCTTGCTCAACACAACCAACTCTACAACCTGAGTTGCTATCCCTCCTTGAATGCTTCAGCTGATCTCCTTGACCTTACACCTGTAGATCTCCTTGACCTTGCTTGCTTCAATGCTTTTACTTGCCTTCTTGATAATTACAATACATGCCTCATGGGTCTTTAAATAGAATCCCATGGTTACAAAAATAGAAATCTAACTATAATAATTAGACACAGCTCGTGACTATAATTAGTCATTTGACATGCAAACACTCGCTTCACTTAACTAACTGTTTGTCAATAGCAGTTCTGGAATACACAGGCGACCGACGTCAGTCCCTTCTTGCCTAGTTCTACCAATGTCGGCCGACTATCTGCCGATGCCAATTTCCTTTTGCACTATATCTGACTGACATCGGTCATGCTGCCAACACCGATGCTTCTGGTTCTTCAACATCATCTTCTTTGTGTCTGTAAATAGTTGAAGCTTTTAGCTCCACACCCTAACAATCTCCCACTTGGAGATAAATAGCTGCTACTGTACCTGTACCTATACACCATCTATTTTGTTCTTTTGGCTCTATATCCCTCTTCAAAGTCACTCTTGAAGACCAAACACCACTGAAACCTGTGATGCTAAACCTGTCACTTATGCCAAAAGAATTTTGCTGCTCCCAAATTCTTCATGACATACTTCTGAACCAACTCTACTCTTAGCTGAGAAAACTCCCTGTATATGAAACCCTGCAATAAGTAACACAATATAGTAATAGGAGAATGTAGCTAATATTATCCAACCTGGTAAAGATAAATACAATGGTCAAACCTCCATTGCTCTACAGCCTAATCAAGACCATATACCATAGCCTTCTGTCTCACGTGTCCATCCACTCTCTTCTCTAATATGGGAATCCATCCCTCTATCCAGTGCTTTCTTCTAGCTGACAACTCTACCAACGAATACATGTTTGGTTCTACTCCAAGGACTCACACTCCTCATCCATGCCAAGCTCCCACTATTTCTAGATTTTACCTGCATTACTTCTTTCATCTTCCTAGTTCTTGACTATCAGTAAGCAATATAAAGAAGGTGAACAATGAATATGAGGTTCACTTACCATTTTTGACCTCCATATGGGTGTTTGAGACTCCTTGACAGCTAGTTATCCACTCATCATCCATTCCAGTGATCGATCTCGGCCATCTCCCAGTCTGCTCCCGATCGATGTTAGTTCCCTGCACTGACTTTGACTGCCGATGTCATTTCCCTGGCCGACGCTGGTGTCTCTCCTACCGATGTCAGTCCTGATGATTGATGTCAGACTTCTCCTGCCTGACCTATCAACCCTGCTAGTCTGCACATGACTGATGTCAGTTTTTGTTTGGCTGACGTCGGTGCCATGGGAGCACCGGCATCGGTACCTATGTTTTTTTGCAAGTGATGAATATTTCATCTGCGAGCTCATCTTGGATCAAACCTCTATCCATGCTACCTTGCTCAAATTTATTCAGCCCCTGTGACTGATCTCTATCCTTCATCTCCTCCATAAACACCAAGGCTTCTTTGTTCCTGTCAAAAGCATCAAATTTCCTTTTTTTGCAATGAACTCTATCTATGCTTTCTGAATCTGAACACATACCTTTTGATTCAAGAATGTCCATTCCCTTCTTATTCATGTGACCAAGCCTATTAAGCCACATCTTTAAATCTAAAGCTGAAGTAGATAAACCAGAAGTAGAATCAACAATACAAGTAGACAGATAAAGAGTATCTACTTTCTTACCTCTTACTAGAACAAGTGCACCCTTGGTAACCTTCCAAGAGTCCACTATGAGGGTTATTGTGCATCCCTCGTCACCCAACCTTCCTACAGAAATCAAACTCTACTTCAGAATTGGAACATGCATGACCTCCTTCAACACCCATGTGTTGTCAATCTACAATCTCAGTTGCACTTTCCCTTTGCCAACTATCTGACAAGGCGTACCATCCCCTAAATAAAGCACTCCAAAGTCTCCCTATTCATACTCATGGAACAAATCTCTGTTGGGGATGTATGAAAAGATGAACCAAAATCTAAAATCCATGATCCTACCTAACTATCCAAAGAAAGTATGAGAGCATCTTGTACCACAATATTTACATCCTTTGCTTCTTCAATAACTGCATGTTGATTCTCTTTATCTCTCAACCAACACTCCTTCTTTGTATGTCCTTTCTTTCCACAAAACCAGTAGGTAACACCTTTGGACTCGGATCTCCTTCCCGACCTTGATTTCCCTTGCTCAATCTTCTCCCTTTGCCTTCCCCTGCTTTCTGCACTTAGATCACTACCCGATGATTCACCTGTGCTTCTCCTACGTATTTCCTCATTCAAGATCACACTCACAACATCATCAACTTTTAAGATTTTAAAAGCAGATGCAAAATTACTTACTACCATAACCAAACTATCCCAACTTTCAGGCAAAGAACATAAAATCAAGAGAGCCTTTACCTCACCATCAAAAACAATATTGACTGAAGCTAATTGGTTTACCAAACCATGGAAATCACTGAGATGAGTATGTACTGATCCACCTTCCTGCATTTGCAAAGTAAAAAGCTGCTTCATAAGATATACCTTATTAGAAGCTGAGGGCTTTTCGTATAAATTTGCCAAGGACTTTATCAACTCTTCCGTTGTCTTGCACTGTGATAAGCTGGAAATCACAGACGATGCAAGGCTCAGCCTTACAGAACTGAGAGCCTTTCGATCAAGAACACTCCATTCTTCATCCTTCATATCTGTGGGCTTGCAAGCAACCCCACCCAATGGTAAGTACAAATCCTTCTAATATAGATAATCCTCAATCTGCATCCTCCAGTGTTGATAATTCTTGCCGTTAAACTTCTCCATTCATAGCTTACTTTCTTCTGCCATTGCTAAACTCCCACTCAATCAGAAAACCCTATGAATGACCTGTAATCAAAAATAATAACTTGCTCCTTGCAAACCGTAGCTCTGATACCAACTGTTAGGTGACCCCTTATCCAATGGAAGCATAATTTATTACTTTCTTATAAACAATTAAACATAGAATTATACCAGAATGATAAAGTAACTAGAAACTTGAGACAACAAAGAATTTGAGAGACAATACACACTCTTGTATTAGATATTACTAGAAGAAAATACAATAAGGAAGATGCCACTTCTTCCTCCACCTCAAAGGCTTGCCACACCTCAAGACCTTCTTCCCTCTCTCTCTTGCTCAACACAAAACCAACTCTAAAACCTGAGTTGTTATCCCTCCTTAAATGCTTCAGCTGATCTCCTTGACCTTGCTTGCTTCAATGCTTTTACTTGCCTTCTTGATAATTACAATACATGCCTCATGGGTCTTTAAATAGAATCCCATGGTTACAAAAATAGAAATCTAACTACAATAATTAGACATGTAGCTCGTGACTATAATTAGTCATTTGACATGCAAACACTCACTTCACTTAACTGACTGTTCGTCAATAGCAGTTCTAGAATACACAGGCGACCGACACCGATCCCTGCTTGCCTGGTTCTGCTGATGTCGGCTGACTATCTACCGATGCCGGTTTCCTTCTACACTGTATCTGACTGACGTCGGTCATGCTGCTGACGTCGGTGCTTCTGGTTCTTCAGCATCCTCTTCTTCGTGTCTGCAAATAGTTGAAGCTTTTAGCTCCACACCCTAACATAGAGGTCTATATATACATATATATGAATCAAGAAAGACTTTGATGGTTGGTTTAATATATATCATAGTTCAAGACACTCATATTATTAATTCTTAATAGATCTTTAGTCATTATCCATATGTTTTTGATGTTCTTCAAGTTTACATAGTTCTAAAATAAGGTTTTTGATGATACAATCTAGTAAAAAAGGTAAGACCTATAGGTTTTTATGACTAATCAAGATTAATTTATTTTAAAAAGAGTCTAGGAATCATATCATATACCTAACCCAAGTGATAGTAGGTTTTAACATCCTTAGAATAAAATATTTCACCAATTTTAACCTCTTGGGTCACCTATAGTCTGTTAAACCCTAAATCAGGGTTTATCTCACAAACTAACCTTAGAATTTCCTAAAAATTGGTGAATATGTTCCTTATAATGTTTTATAAAGGATTAAATTAGTTTTATAACTTGGGAATATCCAAAATAAAATTTATATATGACTACATTTTTTGTAGGCTTAATTAGGCCTAAAATAGGGCTATAAGTACAAGTTTTTACTCTTCCTTTGAGTCTTCAAACCACTTAAGAGTATTAAAGGGATTTATTGAATTATGTAAGGTGATTTTTTTATTAATATTTCCAAAGTATTGAGTTTCAATCTATATAGGCATAGAGAATAGGACAAACCTATAAGTAGGCTAAAATACAATTTTGATAATTTTCATGAGAAACACGCTGATGAGAAGATATAAAACTTGTATTTTGATGTGAATATCATATGGTTGAATGAATGAATTTTAATTAAATATATTCAAAGCTTGATTTTTGTTTTTAACATTAAAATGAGATCAATGAGACCTAAATACAAGGAAACAAGCTTTTAGTACAATCAGTCCTATTGGGAGATCAAAATGTTTTGAAGAATATAGACCCTATAGGCATTCACTTACACCAAAAGTTCTGAGTCTATAAATACTTTCTTATTTCCTAGACACCAACATCTCATATAGACACCTATGTTGACATAGGTGTCTTACTCTGACACAAGTGCCTAGTGCCATAAAGTCATCTAATTTTCAAATGAAATGTATCCTAATGGTTGACCTAAGTGCTTTATTGCAAGTTATTTCTATAAAAATATTAACATAAATACAAGATCACCCCTAATTCATTCTTCACCTAGAAACTTCTTACCTACTCAATAGGAAAATTAAAAAAGGCATTGAGTTAAGCACTCAAGTGAACAAAGCTTCCCTATTTTCTCTTATTTCCATATCAGTCATAGGGACAACACAAACATAGGTATAAATTACTGAAAGAGCATCCCAAGAGATACATATTCCAAGTTACAAGCTAGGTCATTGTTTTTCTTACTTTACACATATTGTATGACTCACACACAATATAACGTGTAGGGGAGAACTACATCAATCTGAGGCCCTCTTTAGAGTATTAGGTGTGTAGTTAGTGCTCATAGATAAAGTGGTATTTAGGTTCAAATTGACACTATGTGTCCATTAACCCATTTCTCCCAAGGTCACTATGAAGATGAAAAACTAAGATTTTACAATTTCATGAGGAACAATAGTTCATGACCCAGATTTGAATGCATTAGAATAAAGACAAAGACAAACATATAAGCATCTAGGTGGTAACATCCTTTTATAGTAGGTATTCCATACAAGACACCTACATTAGGTTCAAACAATACCATCTACACAATGTCTAAGGTTGACACTAGTGTTTGTAGATCTAGAAGCACTCAATATAGAATCTGATGACTATTCCAAAATCATTTTCTAGTTTTATTCTTACCTGTTCTAGATCCAAAACTACATTAGCATTAAAACCAACTAAGAAAATTACTTCTTTGTCAT
The DNA here is from genome assembly GCA_037957365.1 of Torreya grandis. Taxonomy (NCBI): domain Eukaryota; kingdom Viridiplantae; phylum Streptophyta; class Pinopsida; order Cupressales; family Taxaceae; genus Torreya; species Torreya grandis. The sequence continues at coordinate 867,153 of JARHVA010002443.1, read as the reverse complement.
TTCCATAAATAGAATAGTTGTACTTACTCTTGTAACCTACATCAATTTAATAAATTCAACATATGTTATATTTGAGTTTAGCATCTAATTGGCCTATTATAGAGATAAGTTATCACCCTTGTACCTTAGATTATCTCCATCACCTTTAACCATAGATAACCCCAATCTATAAATTTTAGGGTTAAAAACATTGATGTGAGTAGTAATATGAACACTTTGAGTAGGCTAACTAGAGGAAAGACTCACCATAATAATGGCTATACCTGGCATAGTAGAAGAGGAAGGAAAAGAAGAAGTCCTGTATTGACTTACCACAAATCTTGTCAAAATATTATGTGTATATGAAAGGGGACATCCTATGTGGGTTATTATCATGAGGTTATATATTACTATGGGATCTTTCCCCCTATGTTGGATGTTTTCATTGAATAAAACAATCATTTAAACAATATACTCAAGATTAATATTATCGTCAACCATGGGCATGTGGGGATGATAGTTAAAAGGATCTATGGGTTGGGAGGTGGAAAGTAAATTATAATTTTTTATTCTAGTAGTTACATGAATATTAAATTTATCTTAATTATTGATAATATTAAAATGAGATATAGGATATTTTTTGGAGTTATTGAAACCCATCATATCATGTTATGTTATTTATTCAAAATAGTAAAAGATACACCACATGATGGAGAGTTGAAGTGAAAAATAAATTGGGCTAGATAAAATATTGAAAAAGGAACTATATCAGCGAACTCAGTGATTTAGGGAATTGAAATTATATTGAATAGTTTGATGTATTTACATAAGCAAAGATGTAAAATACATACTATATCAAACTAGGTCGTTGTAGTCGGTAAAATATTTGCACAAACACAATGATACAAAAATGTACTATATCGACTATGGTCAATGTAGTTACATAGAAAAAGATATAAAACACACACTATAAAATTTTTTAGTTGATGTAATTAGTAATAGTTAAGTAGAAATAATGATAATAAAATGTAATATATCAATCATGGTTGATGTAGTTATAGAGATAGAAATCTAAAACATAAACTATATTGAGCTTGGTTGATGTAGTCAATAAAGGATAAACATAAATAGTGATCAAAACATGTATTATATCAACCATGGTTGATGTAGTTACATAGAATGAAAGGTAGAGATATAACTATATTGAGCCTGGTTGATGTAGTTAGATATGGGAAAAATTTAATAATACTATGAATAAATTGTATTGGTCTTGGGCAATACAGTCTAAAGAACAGATATAGAAGATAGGTGAACTTAGTAGACTATATTGAACCTGGTTGATGTAGTTTTTTCAAACACAAATAACTATATCAACACTAGCCAGTGTAGTTGGAACACATATAACAATATTGATGCTAGAAAATATAGTCTATAATATATAGTACAAGCAGTAAATTATAAATTTATCTATTTTTACTAACTATTTATCCAAAATAAAGATCAAATAAATGTACTAAAAGGATGTGACTAATTTTTAGGCTCTCAAAGATACTTACTTATCCATTGGATAGTATCAGCCCAATATTTAAGAGCATCAAATATGGAGGAAGTATTGTTCTCATAGCCCACTAAATCCAGTTTCAAGGTTAAATTGAGAGTAAATTCTTCATGCTAACCACTGATTGGTGCACTAAAGAATCAAGTAGATGGTTAGATTTCTAAGATTCAATGAAAAAGAAATCTTAGGCATTTCCTTAATATTGTGAGGTATGTGGAAACTAAATTACATGTTTAGCTCTATATTATAGATATGAGTATTAGGGAAATCCCATTATGTAATGATTTATATAAACAATAGATAAGGATTGTAAATAAAACATTGTGTAGCCTTTCATGATAGTATCTAAGTAGTTTGAAAACTATCATAACATAGTTTCTAGGGAAAACCAAACAAAGAGAAAAATTTAAAAATAAATTTATGTAGATATTTAAATGTGATTTATGTAGTACATTAGTATTATACACTTGGAAAATACTTCACATGGTTATACCTTTAAGTTATAGACTTACCCATTATCGAAAGGATTGATTATATCTTTGTGCCTAATTATTTATCTCTTAGTTAGATCATTGTTATTATGGTAACTAGGCCTTTTATTTTCTGCCAAAAAGTTATAAACTTGATTATTATCCTTCACTACCAATTCTGAACATATACCTATTTTTTACCTTCCTAGATACTTGCATCCCAGACATACACCTACATTGACATAAGTGTCCACTTTTCCTATAAAGTGTCTAGTGTCTAAAATTCATACAACTTACAAAATGAATTCTATCCTAAAGGTCAGCCTAAGTGATTTAGTGTGAGATATTTCCAAAGGGGATTGGTATATAATATATATATATATATATATATATATATATATATATATATATATATATATATATATATATATATATATATCAACCTTCATTCATTACTTACCTAATAAATACTTAGAAATCACATACAAATCACAAGGCCTTATCCTAATAAGAACTCAATCAAACATTAGTATTTATACAGGTATGAAGCATTCAAGGAGCACCCCATGAGCTATATTTTCTAAGTTATAAGCTAGGTCACTACATGTCTTATCAAACATTACATCCTTGTCTACACACAAGCCAACTCATAGGGAATAACTACATAATTATGAGGCTATTTTCATAGTATTGACTCTATAGGCAACATCCATTGATGGAGGGGTCATTGGGATAGCTAGATACCATTAGCCCACTAACCCATTTTATCCATAATCAATACAAGGAATAATAGATATGGTTTGATAATTTTACAAAAAGGGATAACCTGTATACATGATCTAAATATATCAAAATAAAGTTCACATAAAACCCATAAAGCTTTAGTTGGTAACACATTGATCTAGTTAATATTTCTTATAAGACACTTGCATCAAATTTAGACACTTATGTCGACACAATTATCTAGATCTAAGGCAAGTGTCTAATACCACAAAAAATATATTTACATAATTGGATGACTATTATAGGATCAACTTCCAGTCTAATTCCTACTTTTTTTAGATTAGACATGCATGCACATAGTAAATAAACTAAACATCATTTATTTCTTATTCATTTCAATATCTATTAATAGTTATACTATATAACTTTTAGAAATCTCAATTATATAAATTTAGAATATAATTTATCTATTTTTTTTATTATTTGGATTTCTCATTAGATTAGTTCACCATCCTTATGTAAAAGCTAATATAATCCCCTTTAACCCTATATATCCCCCATATCAAAATTCAAGGTTAAAAATTTGGTAAACTTGACCTCTATCTCTTTATGAAAACCCTAGTGTTATGCATCAAATTTTCACCCTAAAGGAGGTTTAATCTAGCCTCATTCAATTTCATGTAACATGGAAACATCTCTCAAGTTGTGGGTGACCTATGGGAGAGATGAATCTCTAGATTGAAGGGCTATCTCCCTTGAACCACACCTACAACTAACCACTAATCTACTTGCTTTGAAATAAAATGGATAGAAGGGATTAAAACTAACCTAATAAAGGTGATTCACCAATTTTAACTCTATAAGACTACCATGAATGTTCATTATGAAAGGTGATTCATAAAACTTATCTCAACATCCAAGGTTTATCTAATAAAAGTGTTTCAACATGAAGGTAAGATGCATTGCATTTCTCAATATAGATGAATAAGAGGTATGATTGTAGATAATAGTACTCTTAATTACACTTAAATACATACAAAAACAATTAAATAAACTTCATGTGACCTATTACAGGGCATGTTACTTTCACAAATCATGAGAGAGTGAGATGAACATAAGGAGAGATGACTATCACTTGCCATTCAGCCATGAAATACTTCACACACTTAGATAAGAAGTTGAGAACTCAAAACTAGCTCAAAATATTTTATTCAAAGGAAAAATTAGTACTCAAAATAGAAGGGATTCACCATACCATATGTGTATGCTTTACAAATACAAAATTGGGTGCTTATATATATATATATATATATATATATATATATATATATATATATATATATATATAGAGAGAGAGAGAGAGAGAGAGAGAGAGAGAGAGAGAGAGAGAGAGAGAGAGGCCTAGAAGGAGAAGATTGATAAGTGTCTATGCGAGAATTAAAAATAAGGAGTTATTAAAATTCTAAATAATCTTCCAAATCCATGTGTATCAATTCAAAATATATTCCAATCCTCTAAGTGGCATAGGAGTTAGAACTTGGCTTGACACCTTGATCATCTTTTTGAAAACTACCCTTCCTTGCATAAGAAGAGTGATAAATGTAATTTTAAATAATAAATTCACCATTAATTATTTTATAACTCCTTATTTTACACCTACCATGCATTAATAAACTCCATTGATATGGAATTCCATCATTCATATGCCTAGATGTCTTGAAACTCCTCATTTCCCATGCCTAGCTTGCTCCAAATGGCTCAAAACTTGAGTTCATATTATAAAAATCATTATAAATCCATGTATAGCCTTAAAATATATTATAAAACTTGAAACAATATATTTTGGCTCATGTAACAACTCCCAAGACTCCGTTTTGCTCCTCAAGCTCTCACTAGGCTTATTTTCCTTGTAGCCCTAAAATCCCATAAACCTCATTATGTAGAAGAATTTATGGAGGTTAATAATAAAAAAATGGAATATAGTATGGCCTTACATCTTCAATTCAAATTTCATGTTCAAATTCTGAGTGAAAATCCATTTTTAATGCCTTTCTCTCTCTTTAATTAGGCCTCAATTAGGTCTCCTTGCCTAGAACCCTATTGTTTTACTAAAAACCTCTCCCAAATGTGTGGAATAACCCAAAAAAATGTTTCTAAATTTAACTAGGCTATCACTAATCTCCATATCATATTTTAGGCCTTAATACCCTATGTAAGTATGAAAACCTTGAAATAGCCTTGTAACCTAGTCTCATTTCAGGCTTGTTTAAGACTACCTTGGAAAAATATTTTTTTTTGACCACTTATAGAATATAATATTAATATATTTTGGATTTAATAGGTGGAACACATCCCAAATGGCCTCCTCCAATGGTTGGAAAGTTTCCCTTTGCTCAAAACTCCTAAAAAATACTAAAAATCATGAAAAATAGTACATTTATTGTAATATATACAACTACAAGTACATAAAAATTACATATAGATAACATAATTAGAGTCATAAAAAACATCCAATAGGTTTCAAGATTAAAATAGGTCATTACATGTGATTTATATTCCCATTTATCTTGACTAGTCATTATTAGGGTTTTAAGCATGTTTCATTCTTAAGGATTGTTCATAAAGAATAGATCCTCTTTATCTCTCTCTTAATGAAAAAATATTATTTTTATGGGATCCATTAATCACCTAAAATTACAAGTGGGTCCCATGAAAAATCTCAGTAAAGTTTTGAGTGTGATAAGGTGCTCCTCAGGTTGAAAGCAAGCCATTTGAGAGGGGTCAGGGCTCTTAGCCTTTGTTCATGTAGGTCAAAGACTTAGTCAAAAAACTGATTCCATAAGATTGAATTTTGGGGACCATTATAACTCCTTATAAAAACACCTAGATCCATGTATTGGTTCATTATCTTTCCAAGTGAGAGAAGACTTCTCTTGAATGATAGTTATGCATGAAAGAAGCTTGAAGAAGTCTTAAGGCCAAAATTGGCACTCCTCTTGATTTTTTATGTTTTTTATGACTCTTTGAAGTATATAATATGACTATAAACTAAATAAAATCCATTAAAACCTTCATACCACCCTCATAAAACCTTCTTTTCTCATGATTGATCCTTGGTTTGCCTATGTGTGTCTTAGGCTTGTTTGGTCTAGAATAGAGCCTTGACCTTATTCACCCTTGCTATTATATATGAGGGTTTAAAATGAGGTATTTTTTTCAATTTTAAACCATATTAAAATAGTATTCATTCTTTCATACCTCTTCATAGACCTTTACTTTTCTCAAATCAAGCAAAAGTTCTCATAAAAATAGGCAAACCTGTAGATGGTCTTAGTTACTATATATGCAAGGTTTAGGTCTTTGTTTGACCAGTTTAAATAGTCATCCCTTGAAATTTATTATATATTAAAATAAACCTATGAATTTTTTGTCAACCTAAGATAAAAATTAGTGCTTTCTTCATGTACTTTGATCCTTCACTATGCTTGAAACCAAACAACTCCTGGCTGTAGCCTGTAGGTGCCTTTTAGGGCAATTTGTGATTATTGTAGTTGATCATGGCACTTGAGTGTCTACAATTAAATTATCCACCTAATACATAATGTGTTTAGATCCATTTTCATGCCTTGATATATAATTCATTTGAATTTCTAATCTAGATACCCTTTTGGAACACATAGTCAATTGATGGAGTTTGAATGGGGAGCTGTAGGTGTTTTTCTCATTATAAAAGCTCAAAAAAAACTTTAATAAGACCCTAAATCCATTAGGAAACTTCATTCATCTATCCATATTCCAAATTTTTTGACTCCTTTAATATTCTTAAGCAATTGACCTCAGACATGAGTTATGTGAAATGAGACTTAAAGCTTATCTAAGCTTTATAGGCTTTCCCTATGAACTATCACCTTATCAAGCCATTTAACCCTTCAAAGAAGTTAAGGTGATTATTCATCATACCATATTACCTTTATACTTAATCAAAATGAATAAAAACCTTTATAAGATCTGTTAAATGTCACTAGGCCTGAGTGGTTCATTTTTATGATCTTTCATGAGATTTTATGGTTTCTTGAGAGAAGAAGTTCTATCTTCATTATCTCTATACACAATCTCGTGTAAACATGCCAGGATTTAGACCCTATCTCCTTATATTTATATTGTCTTATAAGTGGCTAGGTGATTTCCAATTCTTATGTCCTCTATCATGATATATTAATGTTTCTAACTTACTTTTTCCTTACTTTTGTCAATTGATTAAATTCAAAATAATGACCTATAGGTCTAGAGCTTGTAGGTCTTTATATATTTACACAGGTTGGAAAGACAAATTCTTAAGATTTTAGAAACCAGAAATTTTCCACTATAAATCTTGTCCCACTTCTTTATCTCTCTTTCAATGGATTATAGAGCCTATGACCAAACATTACATCATCTTCAACTTACCTATCTAGTTTTTATAGACTGCATATATAGTCATCTTATGTGCAATGTTTGTGTGTTGAGAATTGGAGTCTCTCACAAGGTTCATGTTCCTTTGATGGTGTTGTCCCCCAAAAATATCACTCATTTTTAGGACAACATTTGAACTATTTTGGTCCTATAGACCAAAATTGTCTCTTCCCTTTTCAAAATTTGTCTTAGGCATTCAAAATTCCTCATTTTTCAAGCTTCTCAGAAATCTACGGACTCTACAGGCTTAAATCTACGGACTCTGCAGGCTTAAATCTACAGACTCTGTAGGCTTAAATATACAAACTCTATAGGAAGATAAAATCAATAGACTCTATAGGAAGTTAAAATCTATGGACTTAGCAAGAAGAGAAAATCTATGGACTTTGCAGACCAAGTTTAATGAGATTTATAGGTTGATTTCTATGGACTCTGCAAGCAGGTTCATTTCTACAAGTTCAATGGGCTTCACAACTTCTACAAGTAGGTTCAATCAAAATAATTAGTTTCTAACAGTTGGTCATTTTTGGGATTGGTTCGGTGCCTTGGTTCAAACAAAAATCTCCATCAGCAAGCATCAACAGTAGGTTCAATGCATTTGGTTCAACGAAGAGGTTCAAAGCCTTGGTTTAATGAAGAGGTTCAAAGCCTTGTGGTTCAATAGAGTGGTTCATCAACTTGGTTCATTCAATTGAACCATCAGCTTGAACCATTTTGGTTCAAAGCCTTGGTTCAATGAAGAGGTTCAAAGCCTTGGTTCAACAGAGTGGTTCAACAACTTGTTTCAAAGGAGCGATCCCATGTAAAATTTCAAAGAGCCTCCCGAAGGACAAGTGACCTTGTCGAGAGAAATTGGTAAACAAAAACACCCTTCAAAAGGGTCATTTTTGAAGAAGGCTGCAAAGGTAAATTCCTTCAAAATTTTTGTTTAAGGCAGACAGTCATAATTCTTTCAAACTTTTGTTCGAAAGAATTCCTTTGGACAAAAAGTCTGAAAGAATTCAAGAACCAATTGTAGGCATAGGAAAACCTGAAGGATTTGACAGAGGCAAAGAAATTTCCATAGACTTTTTGTCTACAAGAATTTGTCCCTAGACTTTTTGTTCGTGAGAATTTGCCCGCGGAGAAAGCCCGAGGAAAATACCCACGGGAATTGTCTGCAAGAAAGCCTGATGAATAGTCCACTAAATAAAAGGCCACCAAAGGACCCCAAAGGGTAGGTGCCCTTATGAGGGAATCTCAGCTAACAAATTAAAGGATACTTCCCTAAAGTTGAAGGGTCACCTTCCCTTTGGGAAGACATGAAATAAGAAATCTGAAGGAAGAACTCTAGTGACCTGCCAGAATAAAGAAGCCTGAAGGCCATCTAAAGACCAACCCAAAGGGTAGATACCCTTGCAGGGGGCTCTTCTTGATCCAAAGCATGAAATTTATTAAGGCTTAAAAGGGCAAGTTTAATCTGGGAAAGTGCCAAAAAAAATCTGAAGAAGGACGAAGGGGTGACGCACTCAAAAACGTCAAATTCAAGACAACAAACTAGCCATTGATCCTTTGAATCTACAGACCTGAATACATTCATAGACTTTAAGGCCAAGGCCAATAGAAAGTGAGGAAGGAATAAAACAACAAATTGAATCTAGGACCAAATTCAATTAACCAGAAAAGAAGGAATGAAGAAGGAAGGATCAGATCATCGGGTGGACATTAAAAGTTGCAAACTTTCAATAAGCGTGACTTATTTCCCTGCATTGAGAAAAACAAATGGGTAGATGCCCATAATTTCTATCCTATATTCCTAATAGTTTTCAATGCAACAAGATGTGTTACTATTCTTGAGTCCTTCTTGAAGTGGCTATATAAGGGAATCTCTTCTATTGTAAAAGGTTCTCTTTTTGACAATCAGAACGAAACTCTGCCCAAATTGAAAGACACTTCTGAGACTTTGAGCTTAGTTTGTTTATCATATTTTGTTATTGGAATAAGAAATCAAGTGGTTTTTTTAGACTTTGTGCTATAATATCTTTTTTGTTGGGGAAACTATTCTTATGTCTTTGTCCTTGATATATTTTTTGTTCCTTTAATTCAACAAGCATGATTAGTGAAATTAGTCGGGAAGGTGTCCTAAAGAGTCAACTGTGGAGAGACTTTGTGCCCCCATAATTGCCTTTTAGTGTGTTTTATTTTCATTTCTATGTAAAGGACTTTGGGAAGACTTTGTTCCCTCATTGTCCTTCGTATCTTACTCTTGAGCAATTCAGGTGGAGAGTTTGTGCTGCATCTCAATTTGCTAGTTACTATGTCCTTTACTACATTTTGCAATTACTATTAGGAGTATTATTTTTGTTTGTTGAATAGTACTTCTGAAAGAAGAGGAGTGATGTCTGTTATTTCCATTGATTTTTTCCTTTGATTTGTATGCATCATCTCTAAAGAAAAAGAGATGGATGGTTTATCCTACCCTTGAGTATTATTTTTTGTTTATATATATAGCATACCTATAGGGAACCTCCCCTTGATGAGGGGAGAGATTAGTGTCCTTTTGATGTGGTAAACCTACACATTTAGATGACTAATCTTCTTACTTTGGCTGATCAGACCTATTTTGTTTATTAGTACGCTGATCGACAAAATATTCAACCAATAGTTTTTGGAAACTCTATTGGGGATATAAAATCCATTATCCATTTATAATCTATCCATTCACCTCCACACTAACTGGGAAAGAATGCATGGTTTAAAGCCTCAAGCTTTAACTGAAGCAAGGTCAATTTTTTTCCATTTTTGTTTCACAATCTGGCAGATTCAAGGTATACAAGAAGCCAAAGGGATAAAGGTATCGTTGACCCTATATTCAAGTTGGTATAGTAAAGTGATTTTGATCTATTTCCTTCATCTCGTCTCCAACGAACCAAGAGCTTTCCTCCTACTAAAATCAGATCTCCATTGCCAGACAAAGTATCTACTTTTGCTGTTGATAAAGCTTTGCCTATAATTAACCCTTTGAGACTTGTTATCTCTCCTTTTCATAATCCTACAATGGCAATTCAAGGCCCTTGGGGTAATGCTTTTAGTCCTCTCAATCTTACTCCACCTCTACATGAGCTTCCATGCAATTCAAGGAAGAATTTCTCCAAATTCTATGGTGATGGAAAAGTTCATCTTGATGAACACATTGCAGCCTTCAACATAGCTTGTGGAGTAATTAGAGTAGAATTTGAAGATGTAGTAGTCAAGCTTTTTGTAGAAACATTACAAGGTGCTGCTGCAGATTGGTTTTATCATCTACAGGCTCAATCAGTGACTAATTAGAATACTCTCAAAGCTAAGTTTGAAGCTAGATTCAAACCTATAGAAGATGCACATACACTTCTAGCTCAAATACACAAATGAAGAAAGAGCCTCATGAGCCTATGAGAGACTTCATAGCCAAATTTGACAAACTGAGAAACAAAATTCTTGTAATTGCTCAACCTATAGATGAGAATCTCAAATGCTTTTTCATTAATTCTCAGTTACCTAAAGTAAGTTTTCTCTTGAGACGTGATGGTTAAATAGATCTTGCTGCAACTCAAATTTTGGCCACTAAGGTAGAAGATGATCTCATCTTAGTAAGGAAGATAAGAAGAGATCCAAATAGAAATAGAGCTTCATCATCTTTTAAATATGCATCTACAGGCACCATAGATCCAATGGTGAAAAAATTGGAAAATGAGTTACTTTCTCTCAAAAAGCAAATGGCTCAAAGAATGTCTTTTGCCCCTTCATATAGAAGGACATTCCCAAATCAGTCATATCAGGGCAATGTTGCCAGGAATCAAGGGCAACAAAATCACCTTCCTCCCCCACAAGGGAAACTTGCCCTTGAAGCTCCTCCAACCAATTCAGCAATGGGATATCTTGAAGTAGAATTAGAGTTCTCTTTCCAGCCTGAATTGAATCAAGAAAATGATGCTAATCTCCTTGAAGACAATCAAGAAGAATCAACTGGTGACTCCCACATTGGTTTCTTGAACTACCAAGATGAACCCAAAAGAAAAGGAGAAGCTTTTGATGGATCATATGCAGTGTTTACCAGGTCCAAAAACCAATTAGTCTAGCAGGCTGATAAAGAGAAGACAGAAGAACAACCGCAACTAGTAGTCACAATTGCTAAACGTGGAACCATTCTGCCTTTTCAGTCAAAGGATCTGGTAATCACTCAAAAATCAAAACATTAATTTTGCCTTCCTCTTCTACTTCAAATTCACAAACCAACCCACCTCTCATCCCCCTTAAAACTCCAAAAGTTGAAGTACCTTTCTCTGTACCTAGCTCAATTTAGCCATTTGACATAATCGATCATGTCAAAAAGACAAAAATACAAATGTTTGAGTTCAAATATTTGTAGTCCAATTATAATCAATTGAATAAGCTGGTCTAATATGTCAAAAACCAAATCATACCTATAGGATAAAAGGCTAAAAATGTAACTCCTAATTCTCCAAAGAACACACCTATTCCAAATAATTTGGTCATTACTCCCCCAACTGCTCCTAAAAAAATAGAACCTTTCTATGTTTCCCTACTAATTAATGGCCACAAGCTGAGTAACTATATTATAGACTCAGGTGCATCTGATAATGTCATGCTAGTTAAAGTAGCTGAGTCTCTTGGTCTCACACTGACTAAGACATTTGGGAGATGTTTCTCCATGGAGAACAAGCAAGTACCATTGCTAGGGCAAATCAAAGATGCCCAATTTGCATTTGTAGCCTTTTTAGACAAGAGAATCAAGATGACTGTCTTGGTGGCTGACGTCCCAGCATCCTATGACATTTCTCTTAGATGAAATTTATGCAAGGATGTGGGAGGATAACTAAGCATGGATCTGTCTAAGGTAAGGATCCCTGTCCAAGGTGTAATGAAGAGGTTGCTCCCTAAAAAGGAAGCAAAATATGTGGTCACCCAGACATCAGCCCCTGAAGCTCAAATCCTTTTTGAATCCGTAGGTATGGGTAACTATTTTTTGTCTACAGATGAAGTACATGAAACATCTAATATAATTCTTGAAAGGGTTAACTCAGAAATTAGTTCAACAAAAACAATAGAAAAACTAGTAGGCTGCAGTACAAACCAAGAAAGATCCTCCATCTCTGATGAAGGAAAGTCTAAAGAAAAATTAGTATCAGATGAAATATGGACTTTAGAATTTGATGGTAGTTGTTCCTCTACTGGTTTAAGATCAAGGATTGTTTTGATATCTCCTCAAGGAGATATGTTCCCTTCATATTACAAATTACAGTTTAGTAACACTAATAATACAACTGAATATGAATCTCTGTTACTTGGCATAAGGCTGCTCAAGAAAAAGGCATCAATTTTCTTCATGCCAAAGGGGATGCTGAATTAGTGGTTTGTCAAGTGAGGAACTTATACCAGACCATGAATGAAAGATTACACTATTGTCGTAACTTGGTTTGGGACCAAATTGAAAGCTTTGATGTTTTCAACATTTTTGTTATACCCAGAGAGTCTAATGACAGAGCTGATGCACTTGCTATTTCAAGAACTCTCTTAGTTCCTCATTTAGATTTCAAAGAAGACATATATACTATTGAGATGGTCTATAGACCAAGTGTTCTTGACAATGTTGATTATTGGCAAGTATTCAATGATGATCATCAAATCATTGCTTTCCTAAAACGAAAAGATAATTTTGAACAACTATGTTTTGAAGGTAGTGAATCTCAAAAGAATGAATCTATCTTTGAATCTAGTTTAGATATAAATGAAGAATTATTACATCTAAAAGGAAACAAAATTCCTAAAGGCCTATTTCTCTTAAAAATCTATTTGACAAGCATGATAAATTCATCAAACAACAACAAACAGACTTGAGTTTCTCTCAAGGATTCGATCAAGTGAATCTGACTACTGAAGAAAATCTCAAGATGGTCAATATTGGTAAGTGTTGTACCCCTAAAAAAAATTCAAGTTTATCTCTTTACTCTATCAATACATGGATGTCTTAGCATATTCTTATGAAGACTTGAAGTCTCTTAGACCAGATGAAATCCACCATGACATTCCTCTCAAGGCCTACTCAATGCCATACAAGCAAAAATCTAGACATTATAATCTAAAAATATTAGGTACTATTCTATCTGAGATACAAGAAATGTTAAATGCTAGAATCATCTTCCCAATCCATCATTCTACATAGATTGCAAACATAGTGCCTGTAAGGAAGAAGAATGGCAAAATTTGCATTTGTGTAGATTTCAAAAATCTGAATCAAACAATTTTGAAGGATAATTATCCTTTGCCAATTATGGATCAAGTGCTTCAAATGGTGATAGGTTTAGAGATGTTATCAATACTAGATGGCTTCTCAGGATATAATCAAGTCAAAGTTGGTAAAACATACCAACACAAGACTCCATTCACCACACCTTGGGGTACATTTACATATACAAGAATGCCTTTTGGTTTAATAAATGCTGGTGCTACCTTTCAGAGAGAAATGGATTTGGCTTTCAAAGATGAGATTGGTAAATTCATAGTGGTATACCTTGATGACTTGACTGTCTTTTCAAAGCATCAATCTGATCATGTATGCCACTTACAACAAGTGTTGGAGCGCTGCTGCCAAAATGGTATTTCATTAAATCCTAAAAAGTCTATTTTTGGAGTAACAAAGGAGAAACTCCTTGGACACATTGTGTCAAAAGAAGGCATAAAGATTGAATCAAACAAATTCAAGTCTATTTAGGAGCTTAATTTGCTTACAAGCAAAAATGTTGTTCATTCTTTCTTTGGAAAGGTGAATTTCTTATGGAGATTTGTCCCTAAATTTGCTAAGAAAACTAGACACATTATGAACATGATGAAAGGGAAGACCATCTTCAGCTGGACTAAAAAAGGCAAATCAGAATTTTAGGATATCAAAACTACCATTGTTCATGCCCCTACCTTGGTTTGCCTAGATTACAACAAAGATTTCATCATATATAGCTATGCGTCTAAACCCACTCTTTCAGCAATTCTTGTTCAGCAGGATAAGGAAGGTATGGAATCTCCTATCTCTTTCATGAGTTGCCCTCTCAAAACCCATGCCATGAAATATTAAAATATAGCGAAGCATGCTTATGCCTTGGTGAAAGCAGTCAAACATTTCCACTTCTATACTTTGAATTCACACACTACTACCTTAGTTACTGACACTATAATCAAGTCTACATTAACTCAGCAAAATTTTGGCACAAAAAGAGGTAATTGGATTGCAAAGATCCAAGATTTTGATCTAGACATCAAGCTAACAAAGCTAGTCAGGGGTAAAGGCCTATGCCAATTAATTGATGACAATAAGCCAGAAGACACACAGCATGAAGAAATTGAAGTGGAAGAGATACCAACAGTCCTTTTTGTCTCCACTACCAATGAGTGGTATTTAGGTATTACTCATTTCCTTACTTATGGTGAATGTCCTACTCATTTGTCTTACAAAGAAAGGAGGACTATCAAGTTGAAAGCTACCAATTTTGTCCTTTGGGACAATGGCTTGTACAAAAGAAGCATAGATGGAGTATTCCTTCGCTATGTAGACAAAGAGCAACAAATCTAGCTTTTGAAATCTTTCCACAATCTGGCCTGTGGAGGACATTTTTCTACTCCTGTGACTGGTCACAATATTCTATGAGCCAGGTATTACTAGCCAACTCTTTTTCAAGATGCACATAAGTGGGTGAGAAAATGTGAACTCTGTTAGCAATTTGTTGGAAGACCCAAGTTAGTTGTTATGCCTCTCAAGCCAGTGATCATAGAAGAACCTTTCCAGAAATGGGGACTTGATTTTATTGGGACTATAAACCCATCTTCAAGTGCTGGGCATGATTATGTCCTTACAACAACTGACTATTTCACCAAGTGGGTAGAAGAAATCCCAACTAAGCATGCTACTTCAAAAGTTGTATTTAACTTCCTCAAAGAGAATATCATTTCTAGGTTTAGAGTTCTAATCAAAATTGTTACTAATAATTTAGCTTGTTTCACCTCTCAAGAGATTACATAATTATGTTTCCATTATGGAATTATACTCTCTCACTCTTCTGATTATTTTCCACAAGGGAATGGATAAGCTGAATCTAGCAATAAGAACCTGGTAACTATCATCAAGAAGATAACAGATGACAATCAAAGGACATGGCATAAGCATTTGTTGATGCTCTATGGGAAAACATAATCACACCAAAGAGGGCAATTGGTATGTCTCCTTTTCAACTTCTTTATGGTATCAATGCTGAAATACCAATCACCTTAGAATTGCCAGCCTTGAAATTGGCAAAGGCAATTGAAGATAAGACATATGAAAGTTCTCTTGATAAAATAATCATGTGCCTGACTGAGCTAGAAGAATAGAGAACCATGGTGGTGGAAAAAATTGTTTCTCATCAAATTTTGGTAAAGAAACTCTTTGACCAAAAGGCTAAAAATTGTGATTTCTAGATTGGGGATCAAGTCCTGTTGTGGGACAAAAATAGAGAACAAAAGGGGATGCATGGAATGTTTGACTCCCTTTGGAGAGGACCATTTATAATTCATCAACACATTGGTGAAAATATCTTTTTAATAAAATATCAAGATGGCACACTCTTTTCTCTGCCTCACAATGGGTAGCATCTGAAACATTTCAACTCTTGAAGTGTCAGATCATTACATCTGTATATATGTATATTTATATAGTTTTTAATTCTATTTTGTTTTATTTATTTTCTTTTTGATGCCTTTCATTTTTGGGTAGCATGACTCTATAACCCAATGGTACACATGAAGACACTGGAGATTCTGAATTCTACTCCCTTCAATTCTTTTTGTAATTGATAGAAGTTCCCCAACTGGAGCTAGTTGTTGTCCCCCAAAAATATCACTCATTTTTGGGACAACATTTGAACTATTTTGGTCCTACAGACCAAAATTGTCTCTTCCATTTTCAAAATTTGTCTTGGGCATTTAAAATTCCTCATTTTTCAAGCTTCTTAGAAATCTACGGACTCTGCAGGCTTAAATCTACGGACTCTGCAGGCTTAAATCTACAGACTCTGCAGGAAGAGAAAATCTACGGACTCTGCAGGCTTAAATCTACAGACTCTGCAGGAAGAGAAAATCTATGGACTTAGCAAGATGAGAAAATATATGGAATTTGTAGACCAAGCAATGAGATTTATAGGTTGATTTATACAGACTTGATTTTTATAGACTCTGCAAGCAGGTTCATTTCTACAAGTTCAATGGGCTTCACGGCTTCTACAGGCGGGTTCAATCAAAAGAATCAATTTCTAACACTTGGTCATTTTCAGGATTGGTTCAGTGCCTTGGTTTAAAAAAAATTCTCCATCAACAAGCATCAGTAATAGGTTCAATGCATTTGGTTCAATGAAGAGGTTCAAAGCCTTGGTTCAACGAAGAGGTTCAAAGCCTTGTGGTTCAATGGAGCGGTTCATCGACTTGGTTCATTCAATTGAACCATTGGCTTGAACCATTTTGGTTCAAAGCCTTGGTTCAATGAAGAGGTTCAAAACCTTGGTTTAATAGAGTGGTTTAACAGTTTGTTTCAAAAAAGTGATCCAATGTAAAATTTCAAAGAGCCTCCCGAAGGACAAGTGCCCTTACGAAGGGCACTTGGTCGACAAAAACACCCTTCAGAAGGGTCATTTTTGAAGAAGACCACAAAGGTAAATTCATTCAAAAAATTTATTTAAGGCAGACAATCATAATTCTTTCAGACTTTTGTCTGAAGGAATTCCTTCAGATAAAAAGTCTGAAAGAATTTAAGAACCGACCGCGGGCATAGGAAAACCCAAAGGATTTGACAGAGGCAAAGAAATTTCCACAGACTTTTTGTCTAAGGGAAATTTCCATGGACTTTTTGTCTATGATAATTTGTCCCCAGACTTTTTGTCCATGAGAATTTGCCCACTGAGAAAGCCTAGGGAAAATACCCATGGGAATTGTCTGCAGGAAAGCCCGATGAATAGTCCACTAAAGAAAAGGCTGCTGAAGGACCTCGAAGGGTGGGTGCCCTTGTGGGGGACTCTCAGTTGACAAATTAAAGGATACTTCCCTGAAGCTGAAGGTCACCTTCCCTTCAGGAAGACATGAAATGAGAAATCTAAAGGAAGAACTCTAGTGACCTGCCAAAATAAAGAACCCTGAAGGCCATTTGAAGACTGACCCAAAGGGTAGATATCCTTGCGGGGGGCTCTTCCCAACCCAAAGCAAGGCATTTATTAAGGCCCAAAAGGGAAAGTTCAATCTAGGAAAGTGCCAAATAGAAAAGTCAAAGAAGGACCAAGGGGTGACACACCCAAAGACATCAAATTCAAGACAACGAACTAGCCATTGATCCTTTGAATCTACAGACCCGAATACATTCACAAACTTTAAGGCTAAGGCCAGTATAAAGTGAGGAAGGAATAGAATAGAAAATTAAATCTAGGACCAGATTCAATTAACCAGAAAAGAAGGAATGATGAAGGAAGGATCAGGTCGCTGAGTGGACATTGAAAGTTGTAAACTTTCAATAAGCATGACTTGTTTCCCTGCATTGAGAAAAACAAATGGGTAGATGCCCCTAATTTCCAGCCTATCTTCCTAACATTTTTTAATGCAACATGATGTGTTACTATTCCCGAGTCCTTCTTGAAGTGGCTATATAAGGGACTCTCTTCTATTGTAAAAGGATCTCTTTTTGACAATCATAATGAAACTCTGCCCAAATTGAAAGACACTTCTGAGACTTTGAGCTTAGGTTGTTTATCATATTTTGTTATTGGAATAAGAAAGCAAGTGGT
The DNA here is from genome assembly GCA_037957365.1 of Torreya grandis. Classification (NCBI taxonomy): domain Eukaryota; kingdom Viridiplantae; phylum Streptophyta; class Pinopsida; order Cupressales; family Taxaceae; genus Torreya; species Torreya grandis. The sequence continues at coordinate 849,142 of JARHVA010002443.1, read as the reverse complement.
TTTTTAGACTTTGTGTTGTAATATCTTTGTTTTTAGGGAAACTATTCTTATGTCTTTTTCCTTGATATATTTTCTGTTCCTTTAATTCAACAAGTATGATTAGTGAAATTAGTCAGGAAGGTGTCCTGACGAGTCAACTGTGGAGAGACTTTGTGCCCCCATAATTGCCTTTCAGTGTGTTTTCTTTTCATTTCTATGTAAAGGACTTTGGGAAGACTTTGTACCCTCATTATCCTTCGTATCTTACTCTTGAGCAATTCAAGTGGAGACTTTGTGCTGCATCTCAATTTGTTGGTTACTACATCCTTTACTACATTTTACATTTACTACCAGGAGTATTCTTGTGGTTTGATGAATAGTACTTCTGAAAGAAGAGGAGTGTTGTTTGTTATTTCCATTGAGTTTTTCCTTTGACTTGTATGCATCATCTCTAAAGAAAGAGAGATGGATGGTTTGTCCTATTCTTGAGTATTATTTTCTATTTATATATATATAGCATACCTATAGGGAACCTCCCCTTGATGAGAGGAGAGATCAGTGTCCTTCTGATGTGGTGAACCTACACATTTGGATGACTAATCTTCCTACTTTGGCTGATCAGACCTATTTTGTTTATCACTACACTGATCGACAAAATATTCAACCAACTGATGGTACAATGGATTTTTCATGGGACAAATAGTTGTCTAGGGGTCTAGATCACCCTTCACACTTCCTAAACATACTCTTCATAGAACTTAGGTTCCATAGATGTTTGCCTATATGCCTGCAGACCTAGGGGTGAATAGAACACACTTTAATATTATTTGAGAGTATGGTTTGATTACATATTTAAAAAAATTGAACTTAAAATCTCATAAAATAGATAAAACATTAGTTTATTATTACCATTCAGATCAAACATGTCACTCATACCTATGGAAGACCATTGATAATTGCACCATGCTTTTTAAAGAATAAGGCATGATGCACTTGAAGGAATATTTGAAAATAAACATTTATCAAGATATAATACATGAATAATGAGAGGGTGAAGGTAATTTTAATGATCAATGGAGCATTGGAAGCCTCTAAAAGTGACCAACATCTCAAAAAAGCAAAATTTGTAACAAGAGTGACTAAAATACCCTATACATTGAGATACTTTTAGTCCTATTAAAGGAACCTCATTAAGATTATTTAAGATGATGAAACACCATAATTATCTATTTTACCTTTTAATACATCCCTCAAAACAATTATTCTTCATCAAATTTTGAAGTGGAGAAATAAATACAAAATCAGACCTTGCTTGGATGGAATGCCATAGTGACCTGCTGTCACTCTTAGTGATTTTTCATAAAGGATGGGACATGAATATATATAAAAAAATTACACTAATTTCAATCTTACTAGGACCCCTAATAATTTCCAAAGTTTTAGCTCCTAAATATCTCTCTCTCTCTTGGTCATACCATCCACTTGAATTTTGCTTTTCTAAGCTTATGAAGGCATCGATGGAGGAGAGAGAATGTATAAAGCATTTGTATTAAATTAAACTTGGTCCAAAGCCTTAAAATTATTTTATTAATCCTATTATATAGTATAAAACCATTTTCAACTTAAATATGATCTTTCAAGGCCATACAAGCACCCAAAAGTGCTTGTAAAGTGTCATTTTACATAGTTTAGGCATTGAACTGTAGATTTTTTAAGTTTCTAACCATACCTAAACATTATATAACATATTTGTGACATAATTTACATTATAAGTCTTATTAAACATTTTATTCTTACAATAGTTATGTACAACTCCTCTAAATAGGCCAAAAGGTGGATAAAATGTCATTTTTGTACATAAGAACCAAATAAAACTTTAACACATGATATTATGAACTTAATTACATATTAATAACCTTTTCAATGACTCTAAACCATATCAAACATTTGAACATGTTTGACAACACCAATACGTCATAATTGACCTCTAGGACTAGAAAAGTATATATAAGACCAAACCTTGGATAAGGCTAGACAAGGACAAATATGACCATATGAAACTATTTAGGACCATTTAATACCATGATAAGACCACATACAAGTTTTTAAAACTCTATGAAAGTTTCAACTTAAAGGACTTGACCAATTTTGACTTGGTGTCAAAATTTGGTCAATAAATTGGCAATTTATAGGGGTATCATGCCTACAATACTAATGGATCAATGACCTTATACTCCCCTTTGGAAATAGAGTCACTCTTATGCTATAATTTAAAACTTATATGCCTTATAAAGACTTCAAACTAACACCAAACCACACAATAATAAGCAAACAAACTATGCTCAAGGTATTTAGGAAAAAATATATAACAAGACTCAAAATAATAGACCTAACGTATAATGTATAGACCTAAAAACATGTTTGAGGTGATGAAATATATATCCTTGCTTCAACTAGGATTAAAAAAAATGTTCTTATAGTTACAACTATTCCATGATAATAAATCACCATATGATGGATGCTTGTCAAAGAAAACTTTCTTATTAAGGTGATCAAATGACTTACCATTCATGAGACCTTTATTAGCTACAAGTACATCACTTGAAACTCCTTTGAATGGCCATTTTAGCTCTCCTTTAGGTTTTCTTGACATGGCATCTTGTTTGGTCTCCTTCATGCCCATTTTATGCTTTTCAATTTGCTTCTTGGTTATCATGAAACTTTTTTCAACTTCACCTCCATCTAGACTATGATGTGCTTGATGTCTAGAGCCCTCATACTTATCTTCTTACCAACCAAACACATATGTAAGTGCATCAGGATTATATTTATAACTATGTTACTCTTCAATCACACAAACTTCTACCTTAGCCTATTTGCATTCCTCCAAGGCTATAATCTACTTGATAGTGGTTTCATGCTCCTTTATGATCATTAGGTCCACCAATGACCTTATCATCAAGCTCATGTTCCATGAAAGAGAGATGGCTTAATTAATTATTCAAACTCCCACATTATGGCATGGGACTACTATCATAGATCATCACTCTCTTCTTGACTAACACACTCATGAACTTCTTATTCTTAGGTAGGTAGAAATGCACCATCTACTTGGTTATCATGCTCTAACACACTTGAAATATCATCATCATCACCCATATGCATAAAATAGTTACCCCATGCAAATTTTATGATGGAATCATCAAGAATTACCTATAGATACTCATCATCCTCTTCATGAATGATGTATGTGCCAAGACCTATTTATTTAATGATCTTGTTTGGATCAAAACCATGTTGATCAGTTACCCACTCATCAAGATATATGTCAATTATGCCATCAAGAGGTGTTAGAAGTTCTTGATCACTAGGATAGTCTCCTTCATAATTGATGTTGAAGTTCATGTTTAAAGTATTAGGCACATATGGCTCCACATGAAACTTATCTAAGGGCTTATAATTGATATAAACCTTAGCACCATACCTGGTCCTAAATTCCATGTAAGACCAATCTAAAGTCAAATAACCTCTAATCTTGGTAGTGAAGTCCCTTAATAAGTAAAGGGAATAGTGAGGTAGCACATCTAAAACCACCACATCTTGGGAGATACAAAATGTAGGACAAGCATGGAGAGTGAGTTTCAAACCTTTGATAATGCCAACTATCTTGGAAATTGATCCATATAACTAAAACAATCCCTTGGAGGGTGGCTCATACTTCAACTTCAGCTTGTCTGCCACTTGTTTAGGCATGACTAATGTACTTGATACACTATAAATCAAAAAATTGTGTACCAATGAGTCTCAAATGATTATGGAGAGGTATAATAGAGGAGGTTTATCTTTCTTTTCATATTTTATTAGTTTTCCATTGTTGGTCTTTGTTTTATTTATCAAAACTACTCCTCTTTCACTAGGCTACCTAAATAATGCATTGAGCTTGGAGATCTCATTTTGGAGCAAGTCTCTTTGACTAGGTATAGATAGTGTTTCCCATATTGGGATACTTACATGAACCTTCTTCATCTACTCCATGATATTCATTGGATAACTACCAACTTTCTCATGCACTCTAGAAGTTATAATACTACCACTATCTTGTGAAACTTGATGTGTAGGAGAAGGCATAGAAAGAGCTCTAACATCTTGAGTTTTCTAATTTACCTAAGCCATGGGAGTTGAATTTTTCATACCTAATCCTTGAGGTACTTGAGATATCACATTTGGATGACTAATTATCCCTTGGAATTCTTCAATTGCTCTCTTCTTTAACCTTGTATGTACAGCTATGGAGCTTGAACCAATGTTGAGATTACCTTGATAGTTGACTACACATGAGTCTTCTTAATAGTAGTTAATCAAGGTAGCACTTGATTGAGCATATCCTCTAATTTTATCTCCTCCATTAGGCATCTCCTCTTGAGTCATGGAAGGCATTGTTTCCCTTTGAGCCATAAATGCTTGATTGAATGCATCATTTGTGTAAGTAGAAGAGTCATGAGGTTAATATTATGAAGGCTAATATCTATTATCTTGTATAAGGTTATTTTGTATAAATAAAATTGATTTATAAGAAAAATGAACATTATTATTTACCCTTTATGTTTCCTTACTTAAATTAGTTTCTTGTGTCCTTGATATTGAGCTTGAAAAGGTTATCTAGGAGCTTGGTAAGAATGGTAGGGATGGAAAAGGATTTGAAGAGACCTCCATTATTTATGTTGTTATTTCCTCTTAAGATATTTAACCTATTATCTAAGATCCTTAATCATATCTTCCTCTTTTCTTTTTCTTGGCTAATTAGGGGAAACTTGCTTGTGGTTAGGTGTGGGAATAAGACCAATGGTAGGCATAGGAGATTTAACATCAAGAAATAAAGGCATGGGATGTATAGGGGATATCTTACCAAATTGAATAAGGAAGTTCTCAACATTTATTATAGTCTCATAAGCATTAGGTAAAGTATATCCTCCCATAGATTGAATCATCATAAAGATATCACAATTGAAATCCTTGAGCTAGTAAAGGAAAGCATGATGGGCCATAGGCCTTACCAAGAGTGGGATCCTATCCCAAGTATTTTATAACCTTGTATTAAAGTATTTAATGGCCTCATGAGGTGCTCTTTATATTTTGGTCAGCTTCTCGATCAAAGACAAGTGGTCAAATTTGTCTTCAAATCTTTTCCTCAAAGCATCATCGAATTCATCTCATGTAGTGATGGAGTTGGGAGCCAAAGTGCCATACTAATCAATTGCCTTTCTATTGAAAGAGAGACAATAATCCAATAACAACATCCTCTTTTGTGATGTTTTGAATATTAAAAAAAATGGCAATGTTTCTTACTTGTTCAATAGGTGTAGTAGCAACATCTCTCATGTATGAACCCACACTTTTGAGGGTTAACATAGGGATGTCATTATAGTGATCAAATGCTAAATAGATATTGACATTAAAGGAAATAAAGGGTAGATCTATAGACATGTTATCAGCCTTAGGAGAACTTGGAGAATCTTGAATAAACAACCTTTTTCTAAGTGACTTGTTGTATGATAGAGTATGAAGAAATTTATTTAGTTTATATGAATGCAAAGGTAATTCCAAAAATTTAAAGGGATTACCTTTCACTTGTGATATTATAGTCACCTTTAGCATGAAATTTGGCCTACTAGTTAATAGTTAGGAGTTCAAAACCTTTTAGAGTCACCAAATGCTGCATCAAGGAAGCTTTTCAACTTCAAATTTGCCAAGGTCAAATTTTACCTTTGAAAACTTCCTAGACTATGAGCCCCACCAAGCATGCCAAAAATTTTATGCATCAAATTTTCACCATACAGGAGGTTTAATCTATCCTCCTTCAATTTGATATAACATGTAAACATATTTCAAGTTGTGGGTGACCTATGGGAGAGATGAGTCTCTAGATTGAAGGGCTAGATCCCTTACACCACACCTACAACTAACCACTAGTCTACTTGCTTTGAAATAAAAGGGATAGAAAGGATTAAAACTGACCTAAAAAAGGTGATACACCAAGTTTAACTCTAGAAGACTACCATGAACTTGCACTATGAAAGGTCATTCACAAAATTGATCTAAACATCCAAGGTTTCTCTAACAAAAGTGTTTCAACATGAAGGTATGATGCAATGCATTTCTCAATGTAAATGAATAAGAGGTCTAACTATAGAAAATAATAATCTTCCTTACACTTAAATACATACAAAAACAACTAACTACACTTCATGTGACCTATTAGAGGGAAAACTACTTGCATGAAGCTTGAGAGAGTGAGATGAACACAAGGAGAGATGACTATCACTTGCCATTCAACCATGAACTACTTCACACACTTAGACAATAATTTGAGAACCAAAAAGTAGCTTTAAATCTTTTATATAAAGGTAAAATCAATATTCAAACTAGTAGGGCTTTTCCATACCAAATGTGGATGCTTTATAAAGCTAAATTTGGATGCTTATATAGAGAATTATGAAGAGAGATAGAGGGGCATATAAGGAGAAGATTGATATGTGTCCATATGAGAGTTACAAAAAAAGAAGAGATATGAATAGTCTAAATAGTCTTCTAAAGCCATGTGTCTTACTTCTAAAGATGCTCCAATATTCCAAGGGGAATAAGAGTTATAATTTGGCTTGACACCTTGATCATCCTCTTAAAAATTGCCCTTATTTGCATAAGAAAAGTGAAAAATTATCTTTACAATCATTAGTTCACCATGAATTCCTTTAGACATCTTCAACTTGCCTATCTGGTATGTACGGATTGTATATATAGTCATATTGTGTGTAATGTTTGATTGTTGATAATTGGAGTATCTCATAAGGTTCATGTTCATTTGATAGTATAATGGAGTTTTCAAGGGTCAAATAGTTGTTTAGGGGTCTAGATCACCCTTTACACTTCCTAAACATACCCTTCATAGAACTTAGGTTCTATAAATGTTCACCAATAGGTCTTCAGGCCTATAGGTGACTGAATACACTTAAATATTGTTTAAGAGTATGGTTTGATTACATATTTAAATAAATTTAACTTAAAATATCCTAAAATATATCAAACTTTAGTTTCTTATTACCATTTAGATCTAACATGGCACTCAAACTTGTGGAAGACCATTGATAATTGTATCATGCTTTTCAAAGAGTAAGACATGATGCCTCTTAAAGGACTATTTGAAAAGATACATTTATCAAGAGATAATACATGAATAATGAGAGCGTGATGGGACTTTTCATTATCAATGGAGTATTATAAGCCTCTAAAAGTGACCAACATCTCAGACAACCAAAACTTGTAGCAGGAGTGACTAAAACACCCTATACTGTAAGCCACTTTTCCTCCTATTGAGGTAACCTCATGGAGATGAGTTAAATTTTGAAACCACAATGTAAATAAGATATCTTAACTTTTAAAACATCCCTCAAAACCGTTCTTCTCCATCTAATTTTGAAGTGGAGAAATAGATGTAAAATCAGACCCTACTTAGATGGATAAGTCATAGTAACTTGATGTCACTCTAAGCAATTGTTCATAAATTAGGGGCCATTAATATACCAAATAAAATTACACTAGTTTAAATCTTAATAAAACCCCTAATAATTTACAAAGTTTTAGCTCCTAACTCTCTCTCTCTCTCTTAGTCATACTATCCACTTGAATTTTGCCTTTCTAAGCTTATGAAGGCAATGCTAGAGGAGAGAGAATGTTTGTAGCATACATATGACCTTAAACTTAGTAAAAATCCTTAAAATCATATTATTTATCCCAAGGGATACTTTAAAACCATTTATAACTTAAATATGATCTTGTAAGGTTGTACAAGTGCCCAAAAATGCTTGTAAAGTGTTATTTTTCTTAGTTTAGGAATTAAAATATAGATTTTGTCAATATCTAACCATAGTTGAACATTATCTAACCTATTTATGACATCAAGTATGTTATTAGTCTTATTTAAATGTTTTCCTCTTAGAATGGTATGTGCAACTCCTTCAAATAGGCTAAAAGGTGGCCAAAATGTCATTTTTGTACATAAGAACCAAATAAAAGGTTAATGCATGATATTATGACATTAATGACATATTAATAATTTTTTTAATAAAAATAAACCATATCAAACCTTTGACCATGTTTGACAACATCAAGACCTCATATTTGACCTCTAGGACTAGACAAGTATACATAAGACTAAACCTTGGATAAGACTAAACAAGTATAAATATGACCATATGAAACTATTTACGACCATGAAAAGACCACATAAAAGTTTTTATAACTCTACTAAAGTTTAAAATTATATGGGTTTATCAATTTTTACTTGGGGTCAAAATTTGGTCAACAACTAGCTTACCCTAAGGTATTTAGCCTTTAAAGGTTTTTCATTACCTTTAGATTTATTCTATCATTTATATGCAACCTAGGAATATCCATAGATTCGGTGGTGTTTCTATACAACACTTGTATATTCCTCTCTTACCACCTAAGATGGATCAAACCAATGAATTAATAAATCTTATGCTTAATGAAAGTGTCAATAATGAAACTGAACAAATTACTGAAAAATTTATCATAGAAGATTATTTTGATCATGAAAATAATGAATCCAATGTAAAAAATAAACATGAACAAATAGATCAAGAGTATGTACAATATATTTTTATGTTTTGATAATGTATCTATCAAAACCCTCGAGTTCTTAATAATATCCTAAAAGACATATTAGAAGCTAAAACATTCAAAAAATGTAGATGAACAACCAAGTGCATCTATTGATCATGATATTAGAGCTATGGGGCATACCCATATTCCTATCACCCTCCCCTTGATCAAAACATCACTTCATACATATAATGGTGGCACGAGTTATGTGTTTACACCATTGTTCACTGAAATAAATCCTACTATTACTACATCATTTATGGGAACCATTAACACATCAACCCAATTACTGGTTTCAATGCTGATATCAAATCAAACCATAGATACACCTCCTTTGGTGACTTCTAAAACTTCAAACCTTAGTGATCAAAATTTTCAATATCTTATCTAATATATTAAACTTTTACAAGATAAGGTTACAAATATCGAGTAAAATTCTATGAAGTCACCATATGCTCTTGATTCATAAGAGGTTTTGCATAACCCTCTTACACCTAAGATATCTTTACACCCCTTTCTATTTGGTTTTGTTACACATAAGTTTCACATTTTATGATGGCAAGGGTGATTTTGAAAAACATCTTTGATCTTTCTATGCGACTTTATTTGGTTATACATCCAATGATAAAATTTTGACTAAAATATTTCCAAGGAGCCTCAAAGAGTATTATCTAAGGTGATTATATGATTTACAAATCCTATCAGTAAAAGCATTCAAACATATTGTGGATCATTTTTTGGTACACTCATCTATAAATATTACTGAAAAGGTATCTATGCCAAAATTGCAAAAACCAAACAAGGAACCAGTGAGCCCATCAATCAATATGTAATGAGGTATAAGATGATGTTGGCCAAAATGAAAAATCAAATGGAATATAAAGATATTAAAGTTTATTTGGCCTATTACATGATTCCATTATTTTCAAAAAGTTTAAATAATTTAATGACTTATGCCATATTGTTTGAGATTGTGAAATGAACTTATTTGATTGAACAAGCTTAAGTATGAAGCAAACCCACTGACTACATCTAGTACCAAGTTTCTTATCAAACCAAGCTACAAGGTGAACCATATATAACCTAAAAAGGAAATAAATACAACTATTAATTTAGTTTCAAAAAAACCTAATCAACTCATCTTATCTAATTCACCAAGGAGATAATTTACACGATCACCTAATTCCCCATCTTCACTACTTAATAAGATTGTATATTGTCATCTCATATCTCTCTTTTCTCACATAGACGTTGATATGATTAGACTTATACCTTATGGATATGATGCCAATGCTTATTGTGACTATTAACAAGGCCCTAAGAATTCTACTAACTGATGTTATACCTTGAAGCATAAGATCCAAGACCATCTCAATAAAAAAAACATACATTTGATGATCATCCCAATGATTTAGGGTCCTAACCTAGTGACCATCATAACCAAAATATGTTTAGTGATCTATTAAAAGATCATTCTCATAAGAATGTGGAAGTGCAAATGACTTATAATGCACATCCTCTTCCACCACATTATGATTACCCATTAGATTGTATTATTCATACTTATACATGGCATATACCTCCTATTGTTTAGATACCATATATTAATTTTGATGATAGAGAGATTGTGAATGATGAAAATTATCTTCATTCAATATTTATTCATGCATACCATGAACACTAGCCTATTCAATGTGTTATAATTTATAATGGTGCTAGTGAAAATATTTTCACCATGACATTACTTGTACACTTTGTCTATATACATGATGATTTGTACCCTTCAACCAAAGTGGCCAAAGCATTTGATGGGACCTCACAATAAGTTCTTGGTGAGATTGACTTACCTTTACAGGTTGGCCCAACACATGTGGTCACTACCTTCTCAATTATAACATACAAATGAGTCTTTGATATGATATTAGGATTAACTTAGATACATAAAATCTATGTAGTACCTTCCATAGTGCATGGGTGTATTAAATACATTCATACCAACAAATTAGTCATAGTTTTTGGAATTCCATATGAACATCCACTTGAATAAGAGAAGTTTAGTCCAAGACAATTAATTGTTAAACTTACTAAGGTTAATACTCCATGAAAGGGTAAGTAATAGGCAATCCCTTTTCCTAGGTATCCCATACTCAAGATCCCATTACATCAGAGATACACATTGGATTCAATGAAATCATCATCTCCCAATATACAACATAATTAGTTATTTAGACCAACTAAAAATGTTCATATTAATTCTACATCAAATACATAGATTATAAAACTATATGTTTTAAGAACCCCTACTACTTTTATTACATCTTCAAGACTATAGAGTCCTATGACACATACACAAAGCATTGCAGACCCTAAAATGCTAGATATTACCCCTATATATGATCCTATACATTATAACTAGTTTGGTATACCATATCCAATGTTTAGAGCACATATAGATGAACATTGCTTAGATGGTATAATTGGCTAGACTTTACATTTTTAAAAAAATACCAAAAACATTCATTTTTTAAAAAAATATCAAAAATTATCAACATGCTTCTAGTTGTTACTATTTCTTATACATATGTTGTTTGATCCATGTTAGTAGATAACATATCATTCTTTCTGATATACACATATGCTTTATGATTCATTTGAGAGTGATATAGGCATACCTAGATACATGATATATGTGCACATATATATTTTAGGCCTTACCTCCACTCACATCCTAAGTATGCTAGGGGAATTTGGTTCTTTGATCATAATAGACTCAGGTTGTATTATTATATGATAACTTTCCATTATCGTGATTGAGATTATATAGTTACTATAGACACTTTATTTTAATCACTTCCATGTCAAAATTACAAAATGGAATGACTTCCCTTAAATTGTACACGAACTAGACTCATATCATATGTTCATCCTGATTTCCTCTATGTATCTAATGTATGAGTTTTAATTCACCTTGGGGCATCCATAATTGGGGTAATTTGCTATATTAGATCATTTTATTTCCACTCTAGTCATGTTTCTGGTCATCACAATTCATCTCCATTCCTCTGATCAATTAATTATTTCCCCCTTAATCAATCAAATCAACCAAGTTCATGTTCATATCATATTGATTAAATTTATCCTTTTAATTAGTTTAAATAATCCTTTATATAATTAAAAATTCCATGGAATTGTAATTTAAAATTTCATTTAATTCAATTTCTCCCTCATTTGCACTACTTTCCAAGGAGCATTCTCTACCCTCCATCTTGGAGACAAAATGGAGGGCCATCATATCACATTATCTTCATTAAATTAATCTTTTTGATTAGTTTAATTAATCTTATTTCTAATTATAATTACATGGATTTGGAATTATAATTTCATTTGAATTACTTATTCTTCACTTTTCTACCTCATTCAAAGAGCATCTTCCCTTCCAAAAGAATCTCAATATGCCATGACATATTATTTTATGACTCCACTTGTAAATACGAGGGTTTATTCTCCACTCTTCATCTTGGAGGCAAGATGAAGGGATCATATTAAATATTTTGAGATATTTTGAGGGAGTATTCTCCACCCTTCATCTTGGAAGCAAGATGAAAGGATCATTTTTTTGATCCATGTAATTATCCATATGATATTTTAAGGAGCATTCTCCACCCTCATATTGCATGCAAGATTGAGGGATCATATTAATCCCCCTTAGGATATTTTGAGGAGAAACCTCCACACTTAATCCTAGACATGATTAAGGGCTCACATTGGTGATCCATGTGAGGCCCTAAGGTTTATTCTCCACCATTCATCTAAGATATAATATTAACAGATAATGATCAATCACTCTGCTTATAAATAAATGGGCACCCCTATTCATTTCTTATTCTTAGGTTTAATATCAAAACTCTATAAATTTATCAATCTATATTGCGTATCAAATTATATTCTTATCAAATCAATTACTCAAGGTTTTCAATAGGAGATGGTGCATTTCATGATAAAACCATCGCTAAATACTTACTGAGACTACATATGAGCCACATATGCTTACAATAAGGTGAATAATACTAAAAAAGGAAGGTAGTAATGGTTTATTCCTTCTCTTAGTTTCAATTTTATTAAGATTTTCCATAGCTCATGAGGAATTGGGATAGAGGTGATAGAAACATATTTGGTTCTGATTGATATTTCATTAACAAAGTTTCTAACCCCAATAGTAATCCTAATGCTACACTTCTTACACATGTCTATATACATGATTATACCTTTCAAAGTATACTTGATATGCTATGTACTTAACATTTTAAAAACACATATGTTTAGGAAATAATATGCTAAGTTTATGTTGGTTACTTATATATTTTCAAATTTTCCATTTTAGCACTTGTATGTGTTCCTTGCTTGTTATTGTCTTTCATTGTATTATTTCATTGAGAATTTGAATATGCTCCATTAATTGTTCCCCCATACCATTCTTACATATTTGTACATTTAAATATGTTATTATTTATTATATGTTGAGATTTGAATATGTCATTCTATGGTTTTTGGACATTTGAGTAAGTAATGTTCTTAGATTGTGCAACATTTGAACATGCCCCTTGTATGAGGTCTCCTTAGACCATTTTCTTGTTGTTTTACTTTTGAGTGATCTTATGTGTGTGTTTTATTTCTTGTTTATCTTGTATTGTTATCTATAGACATTACCATGATCTATATCATGTTTCTTAGGACTTGATGTGATCACATACTATGTACCTCATTGATATATATACCTAGACATGCTAATCCTATATGTTACATTATCCATACATAACTTATAAAATTGTGTTATCCTTTTGAGGTAAGGTAACACGCTATTTTAATTCCTCTCACCTCAAAATGTGGGTATATCAGTGGGGTCATGTCATAGAGACATGGTTTCCACATTTTTATAGTTCTAGATTTCATTGAGGGGATGTCAAAAAGTCATGGCCTCTACACTTATTCAGTATTTAATATCTCCATCTACAAATGGGGGCATGTTATGGAAACAATTTATCCACATTAACACTAATTCTAATATTTCTTACAATCAATGGGGGCATGTCATAGAAACATGTCCTCCACACTTGCACTAATTTCAAATGCACAAGATTTCACATCTATATAATTTAAATACATTTTTTGTATCAATATATACATTGGTTCTATTATTATACCCATATTTAAAATTGAGAAATATATGAGGTGCATATGCCATTAAAATGGCACCTCAAATAACAAAATCGCATCAATATTAAAATTTAAATTACTATTATGTACTATTATTACACCCATGATGGACTGTTATGGACTATTATTGAGCCAATATAATATAGTAGTCAATTTAACTTTAGAAGGTTGAGTTGATTAAATCACTCAATCTTACTAATATTATAATTTAGATTTGATTAAATCATCTAAATTTACCAAACTTATAGTATGGATTTGATTAAATCATCCAACCTCACTAGATATATTATGAGTTGATTAAATCGCTCACACTCCTTAGGTTTTACACATATGTGGGTTGCATTATTGAGATGAAACAAGCTCAATGGCCATGTTTCAACGGACCCTTACACCAAGGTTGCTAAAAGGCAAGAAGGTTTCATCAACACATGAGTGTACTCATAGCCTTACTCTTCTTACTTTCAAGTGTTTAAAATTATTTCAATTTATAATTTCATATATTTATTATGCACTATAACATGCTCTCGGTTGTAAGTCAATCACCAACAAAGCAATCAAGTTGGGCTCAATCAAAGATAAGGTGGGTTATACACACCCATGTATGCATTTATTTATTTTAAACTAATAATTTCATTATTATATTAAAGGGGTGAATGTAGATATTAAAATATTATTTATGTATACCTTAATATTGTATACTTAGAAAATACCTATCATGGTTGTAACTTTCAGTTCTAGACCTGATTACTTCTAAAAGGCTTGTGTTCACTATCTCCTTGTGCCTAGTTACTTAACTCTTAGTCTGATGATTTTTATTCTGATGATTAGGCCTTATATAGTGTGCAAAAAATATCTAAACCTTTTTATTAATATTATTATCCTTCATTACTAGTTCTAGACCTGTACCTATTTTATATATTCCTGGACACTTGCATCAATGCAAGTGTCAATTTTTCCTACAAAGTGTCTAGTGCACAAAAATCATCCCATTTGAAAAAATAAATGTATCCTAAAAGTTGGTATAAGTGAATTAATGCAAGATATTTAAAAATGGGAATGGAATATATAAAATATCAACCCTTATTCATTACTCACCTAATAAACACCTATAAATCACATAAAACTCACAAGGCCATATACCAAGAAGCACTCAATCAAGCTTTCAAGTGAGCAAAACTATCCTAATCATCCATATTTTTATATTAGTCATAAGAGAAATATTTATACATGTCTACAACATTTAAGGATAACCCATGAGCCATATTTTCCAAGTTACAAGCTATGTCATTTCATATCTTTGCTTATCACACATTACATACTTGTGTACACACAAGACAACACTTAGGGGAGAAATACATAAGTATGAGGCCCTCTTCAAAGTGTTGTCTATCTAGGTAGTGACCATTAGTAAAGGAGTCCTTGGAAAACCTCAATACCATGATCCCACTAATCCATTTTTATCACAATCACTCCAAGAGTGAAGAACTAGGGTTTGATCATTTAATAAAGAATAACAACCCATGCACATGATATGAAGATATCAAGAGAAAGGTAACAAAAAACCCATAAATCTCTAGTTGGTCACATCCAAATCTAATTATTCATTTGCACAAGACACCTTCATTAAAGTTAAACACCTACATTAACATAATTATCTAGATCTGACATAAGCATTTGAAGCCACAAAAAGGATATTTTTAGAATTTGATAATTATTCTAGGATCATCTTCTAGTCCACTTATATCATGTTCTGAATTAGACCTACATGTGCATAGTAAACTAGCTAAGTGTCATTTATTTCTAATTCATTATAATATCTATCAATAGATATGCTAATTTTATTAATCTCCTTTGTATAAATTTAGAACATTATTTATCTCATTTTTCTATTGATTAGCCGATTCATCAGATTAGTTCACCATACTGTTAAGCACTATCATTGATTGTTGAGTTTTGGCATTTAATCTTGTCATTAATGTCAATGGTTCTTTTGAAGGTGCATGGTTATTTAATTAATGTATTGATGTCAAATTTTATTATGAAGGTACATGGTCAATTAATATTTAAGGTAGTGTATGATGAGTTCTTATGCCTTAGTGAGTGTTGTTGTATGAAAATAGTGATGTGAGAGTATTGTTTGAAGAATGTTCTTATGTCAGCTTAAGAAATAACATTGAGATCAGCATGAGTGACTAAAGGTCTATATGTTAAGTTTAAATTAACTTGAAAATATTTTTATATACCTTGTGATATGATATGTTTACGTAGCATGATGAAATGAGTGAGATTCAAAGAAGGAGCTCTATGCTTTGAAGATTTGTGTAAGCAGCTCTGAAGATGCTTTGAATGAGTTACAAAGATGTGAATGATCTAAATAATGATTGATAGTTTTTTTTATCATGATATAGGTCCTTTTATATTTTACATTAGGTTTTTAGGTCCTTGAAAATGATTATAAGTTTAGCTATGAAGATCTATGTATACAGCTCTGAAGACACTCTGAGTGAGCTATGAAGATCCTTAGTCTAGCTCCAAAGATCTATAAATACCTCTGAAGATGCTCAAGTGAGTCAAAAATATGATATATTTAATATTATAATAAGATTGAGTGTATTAGTTTTATTTATCATACACAATAGGCATTGGAACACATGAGAGTTTCAAGTTGAAGTTTATAGGGGTAAGTACTTCAATCCAAGTTTGCAACTAGACTAGTTTTAGATCCTGCTAGCCTAATGAGGCATCATGAGCTATTGAAAAGACATATGAAGAATATTTTATAGAATTTATTAATTATAGGATATTTCATGACATATATATGAAGTTTTTAGAGCTTGGATAGTGGTTGGAAGGTCAACTTCAAGACCTAATATGACTTACAGGACAAAGCCTAGAAAGCAAAAAGATAAATGATGGCTAGATGGGGTATCAAGATCAGGTTATATGACATAGGTAATCAAGTGAAAATTAAAAAATGTCATTCAAGTTTTTTTAAGTATGTGAATGAAGTTTTAGGTCATGATTTATAAGAAAAATCTTGAAAAAGTGTTTCAAAGTTTCTCAAATGCATAAAATAAAGAGTTGTCTACCCAATAAGGTTTTAAAAGTGCTCATTGGCACATGTATAATCTACATGAGAATATAATATAATAATGGTAGATTAATAATGGTTATATCTAAAATTTACAAACATTAGTTTCTAGAAATACGAGCTAAGTTTTATGAATGATTGTTAAGACTACAAGATGGTCTAAACCCTTAAATAACCCTAACAATGACCCAATGTTGAATATATTATTTTAAAAAGATAATAATGTTTTGATATGGATATAAAAGTGATTTTATATTGTATTCAACTCTCTCAATCATCTCTAGGTGTGATTGGTTTCTTAAGTGAGTGAGCAAACCCAACAAGCAAGTGCTTATTTTTTAGAGATCTATTGTAGTAGACAAAGTTGACCAAGTTAAAGTTGCTAAATAGATGAAGGTCAAAGTGTGATAATTTTAGTTATTCATGAATTTTTATGTATAGGTTCCAAATTTAAAGTGTTTAAATTTGGTAATCTAATTTGGCTAGTCGCTAATAGACTTACTCGTGTAGATAGTAAGAAAATCAAGTAGAAGTGAGAAGATGATTCTTGATGTGTTTTTATGTAAAAGTGATAGATTGAAGTGTATGATGATATTATTTTGGATTGTAATTATTTATAAATGGTTTTTATAATATTTAAATTTATTTTAAAAGTTTGGAACATTGAATCCAAAATGGCTTATCTGGTTGAATGGAATCTGTGAGAGAGAAGATCAACAGATTGGTCTATAAGATAATAGTTTCTATTATAGCTTATGATTTTATTAATGGAGGTTTATATAAATATTGTATAATATATTTTTCATGCATTTAAATTAATTTAATTCATACAATCAGGTGTTATAATTTTATGTTTCCTTAACTATATTTTGAAGTCAGTTGGTAGTTCAAATTATTAGCATATTGCAGAGAAGAGTTTGAGCTTCTATGCCCTAAGTTAAAGCATCTAATGAAATTTTTGATGACCCTAAAGTAATTATATTTTTAAATATGTGATTTTTTTCCATTTTTTTTGGAAAAATTTAGTTTATAACTAATTTATTCAAGACAAAGTTTATGTATATGCATAGGCCTTTTATGAACAATGTTTTGAGAAAAGGTTCAAATGGTGGTTGGACCTAAAAGGTGTTATGGAACTAAATTAAAGTTGGATAAGGTATATTAAAGTGGAATATAATGTTTTACTTCCATTTCAAGTGTTTTAATATGATTCAAAAAGATCAAAAGGTAACATGCTGATAAAAAAGGCCTATTAGGTTTCCACAAAACCTAAAAAAGGAGTAAGGACTAAATGAGCTATGATTGACCTAATGTATTAATTGATTCATGATTAAGGCATATTATTTTAATATTATAAGACATATTAATTACCAACCTAAAATATTTTAAGTGTATGGATGACTAAGAAGGATATGATCAAGTGACTTATATAAAAGCAAGGCAATTTAGGCCTATTTGGGTGTGTTAAGAGAGTGTGGATAATAAGTGAATTATATAGATAATTTATGAGTATAAATAGGTCATTAATACCATAAAATAAGTGTAATGAATATATAAAATATATTATACATATGAGGATCTAGGTTAGAAGACCTAACCAAGCCATGAAGAGGGCTAGTTGAGCAAATAAGGCTAAAGGCTAGTTTGAGAGGGATAAAAGTGAGCAAAGAGATGAGGAAGAAGATCATCATATATTATATAAAAAACAAGGGTTTTTTAATATGATCAATTTTTTTATTTGGTTTATTTTATTTTGAGTCATCTAGGGGGTTGGTACCTCCTTGCAAATGGGTGCTTGCTAAAACCTAGTTGAGTTGGTGCTGAGCTAGTTGGGGTTGGTGCTTAATGTGGAGTTGGTGCTTAACTAAATATTGATATTTGTATTATAGGACTATAGTCCATTTTATTCATTATTATTTTTATTATCTTTAAGTTTTTTTCATGTATATGTTGTGTTCATGCTCTTTTGATTTGGTGATTATGCTTGCTAAGATGTACATACTTGTTAGAATGGTTCATGTATGATTAAGTGAAAATGAATGAAAAGTTTTGAAGACTAAATCACCCCCTATCAATCATTTTATTTAAATAATTGGTATCAAATCCTAGTATTTTGAATCAACTTTAAAATCCTAAAGGAGATCCTAAGAAGCAAGGATGACTAGTCAACACAATAGATCTAAATATGCATTTTAGAATGTTAGAATGAAGATATATTTGATGTCATAAGGACATGATATTTGGTAGTCAATTATGGATGGTTATATTGCAGCTCTTATTCCACCAATAGATGCAGTAGATAAGAAGGCTAGTAAAAATAAGTCCAAGGCAATGAATGCCATTCTATGTGGCCTATCTTAGGTAGAACTTGTAAAGGTAATGAATTATGTATTAGAAAAATATATATGGGAAAAATTGAAAACCATATATGAAGGAGACACCAAGGTGAAGTTATCCAAGTTACAAACCCATAGAAGACATTTTAAAATCCTGAATATGAATGAAGATGGAACCATTACATCTTACCTATTGAGAATTAATGAAGTTATCAATATCATTATAGGATTGGGAGAGGACATGAAAGAGTCTAATGTTATCCAAAAGGTGTTGAGTTCACTATATCATAATTTTGAATCTAAGCTATTTTTAGTAGAGAAGATGCAAGATTTGGATAAACTAGAGATGGATGGGCTTCATAACACCTTGAATATGTTGAGTTGTGGAGTTAAAAGCTTCACTGATGAGCGAATGCAGAGGTTGTTGGGTTACACAGTAACTGATGTTGGTCAAAACTTTTTGACATCAGTCAGGGGTCGCCCGACATCTGCTGACATCGATTATGCATTAGTCGACAATAGTTATCTCTAGACAGACACTGACTGACATCGGTCATTTGTGCATTTTTAGAATTCTATTTTTGGAGAATAGTTAGTTTGAATGTAAAGACTAAAATTAGTCTTGAGTCTACTTTTCTATTTTTGGCAGGATAGATTTGAAACTTTGATTAAGAGGTGGATCTAATGGTGGAGAATGCATGGCTCATGAAACCCTAATGTTGTAGTTTACTATATAATAGGGTTAGATCCTCATAGCATGTAGGGGAATAACAATTCAGTGATTGAATTGGTTGTAATTGAGAGAGAGAGAGAACTCTTGAGAGAGAATTACTGTACATCTTTGAGGTGTGAGGAGAAAGAGATTTCTTCATTGTATTTCCTTCTGGAAGAGTTTAATACAAGATTGGTTGTTTCTCGTATCTCATATTCTTTAATGTTTCTGATTTCTAGTTACTTATTACTTCTAGTTCAATTCCATGTTTAGTTGCTTATACAGAAGTAATCAATTGTACTCTTAGGTCCTAACAAGTGGTATCAGAGTAGGTTAGTGTTTGTTGATTATAGAATTCACTCACAGAGGATTTTGATTGAGTGGGAGCAAAGCAATGGTAGAAGAAAGTAAACTAAGAATGGATAAATTCGATGGCAAGAATTATCAATTATGGAGGATGTAGATTGAAGATTATCTATATCAGAAAGATCTGTACTTACCGTTGGGTGGGGTTTCAAGCAAGCCCACAGATATACAAGATGAAGAATGGAATGTTCTTGATATAAAGGCTCTTGGATCTATAAGGTTGAGCCTAGTATCTTTTGTGATTTCCAACTTATCACAGGCAAAGACAATGGTAGAGTTAATGGATACTTTGGAAAATTTATATGAAAAACCCTCAACTTTGAATAAGGTATATCTTATGAAGCAATTATTTAATTTGCAAATGCAGGAAGGTGGATCTATATCTAGTCATCTTAATGATTTCCATGCAATAGTAAATCAGTTAAATTCAATCAAAATAGTTTTTTATGATGAAATTAAGGCTCTTTTAATCTTATGCTCTTTACCTGAAAGTTGGCATAACTTAGTAATGGCAGTTAGTAATACTGCATCTACTTCAAATATCTTGAAAGTTGATGATGTTGTTAGTGTAATCTTGAATGAATAAATTTGTAGGAAAAGCACAGGGGAAACATTAGGTAATGTTTTAAGTGTTGAAAGCAGGGGAAGGCAAAGAGAGAAGGGCAAGCAAGGGAAATCAAGGTCAAAGATGGGAAGAAGATCCAAATCTAGAAATGGAAGTATAACCTGTTGGAATTGTGGAAAGAAATGGCATGCAAAGAAAGATTATTGCTTGAAGGATAACAAAGAAAATTAGCATGAAGGTAATAAAGAAGCAAAAGTTGTAGGTATTGTTGCACAAGATGCTCTTATATTTTCTTTAGATAATAAGGTAGAATCTTGGGTTTTAGATTCTGGTGCCTCTTTTCATGCAACCCCAAATAGAGAATTTTTCAATGATTATGTCCATGGAGATTTGGAAAAGTTTATTTAGGGGATGATGAGCCTTGTCAAATTATTGGCAAAGGAAAAGTGCAGCTGAAATTGCAGAATGGCAACACATGGGTGTTGAAGGATGTCATGCATGTACCCATTCTGAAGAGGAATCTAATTTTTATAGGAAAGTTGGGTGATGAGGGTTGCACAGGAACTCTCACAGCTGAATCTTGGAAAGTTTCCAAAGGTGCACTTGTATTAGAAAGAGGTAAGAGAGTAGGTACACTTTATCTATCCACTTGTACTAATGATTATTCTTCTTTTATTTTATCTACTTCAGATGTAGATGCAAAGTTGTGGCACTGTAGGCTTGGTCACATGAGTGAGAAGGGAATGAATGTTCTTAAGTCAAAAGGTAAGATTTCATATTTAAAAATCATATATCTAGATTTTTGTGAGCATTGTATTTTTTGGAAATAAAAGAAAGTGAGGTTTTGCAAAACTGGGTCAACAAAGAAGAAGCACAAGTTGGAGCTTGTTCACACATACATGTGGGTACCAGCTTAGGTAGCTTCTATTAGAGGATCACAATATTATATTTCTTTCATTGATGACGCTACAAGAAAGGTATGGGTTTATTGCATAAAGAGGAAATCTAATGTTTTTGACACA
This sequence comes from Torreya grandis, assembly GCA_037957365.1. Lineage (NCBI taxonomy): Eukaryota > Viridiplantae > Streptophyta > Pinopsida > Cupressales > Taxaceae > Torreya > Torreya grandis. The sequence continues at coordinate 827,178 of JARHVA010002443.1, read as the reverse complement.
TTTAAGAAATGAAAAGCTTTGGTTGAGAATGAAACAGGTTTGAGATTGAAGTGCCTTAGATCTGACAATGGTGGTGAGTACTACAACAATAAATTCAATAGTTATTGTTCTATGAGTGGAATACATAGGGAAAGGATATTTCTAAGGAAACCTTAGAAAAATGGAGTTGCTAAAAGGATGAATAGAACAATAATGGAGCATGCACGGAGTATGAGGTTGCATGCTGGTTTGCCCTTACAGTTTTGGGTAGAAGCTGTAGATACTACGGTTTACTTGATTAACAGAGGACTTTCTACTGCACTGGATGGTGGAATTCTAGAAGAGGTGTGGATAGGTAAAAAGGTAGATCTTTCATTTCTCAGAGTTTTTGCTTTTAAAGCTTTTGTGCACATTGATAAAGAAAATAGAAAGAAGCTTGATGCTAAATCTATGTAGTGCACTTTCATTGGTTATGGTTTTAGATATTTCAAATTTCAGTTATGGAATTTAGAAACTAACAAAATTATTTGAAGCCATGATGTAGATTTCAATGAGAAGGTGATGTACAGTGATCAGCTCAAGAGGTTGAATAAATCTGAGCAGGGCAATCTTGATTTGGAAGAGGTTATGATCCAAAATGAGCTTGCAGGTAAAAATCATCACTCACAGGAAAACACAGAAATCGACATTGGTCAAGTGGAAACTAACGTCGTTCAGATGGAAACTAATGTCAATCATGTGGAAATCAATGTCGATGGTGTCGATCAATTGGAATCAACATCGGTCAGGTGCAGACTGACATCGGCTAGAGATGATCGGGATCAGTCACTATCAGAAGGAAATTTGGGCAGACAACAAGCTGTTAATGAGTCTCAAATGCCCATAAGGAGGTCTGAAAGGGTAAGCAAACCTCCAATTCATTATTCCCCTTCTTTACACTACTTTTTTTTCATTGATGGTGGAGAACCAAAAAGTTTTGATGAGGCAATGCAGGTATAATCCAGGAAACAGTGGGAGCCTGACATGAATGAGGAAATTGATTCCTTGGAAGAGAACCATATGTGGGATTTGGTTGAGTTGCCAATTAGAAAGAAAGCACTTAAAAACAAATAGATATACAGGTTGAAGGAAGGAGAGAATGGACAAGTGAGACATAAGGCCAGGTTGGTAGTAAAGGGATTTGCACAGAAACTAGGTATTGACTTTGGTGAAATTTTTTCTCTTGTAGTAAAAATGACTTCTATTCAAACTGTATTGTCTTTAGTTGCTATTGAGGATTTTCACCTTGAGCAACTTGATGTTAAGATAGCATTTCTTCATGGAGATTTGGATGAAGAGATATCTATGGATCAGTCGGAAGGTTTTGAGGTCAAAGGTAAGGAGAAACTTGTGTGCAGGTTGAAGAAAAGCTTATATGATCTTAAACAAGCTCCAAGACAATGGTATTTGAGGTTTGACAGGTTTATGACAGAGCATGGCTTTAATAAATGTCATTCTAACCATTGTGTTTATTTTAACAGATTAGATAATGGTAGTTATATTATCTTGTTATTGTATGTAGATGATATGCTTGTTGCAGGTTCACACATGCAGGGTATTATTGAGCTTAAGGTAAAATTAGCTCACACATTTGCCATTAAAGATTTAGGAGCAACAAAGAAAATCCTTGGCATGAGTATTAAGAGAGATAGGAAAAATCACAATCTGATTTTGTCTCAAGAGGATTATGTGAATAAGGTGTTGGAGAGGTTCAATATGCAGGATGCAAAACCGGTAAGCACACCTATGGCTAGACACTTCAAGTTGAGTAAAGAATAGTGTCCTAAATCACATGATGAGGTTGAGTACATGAGTAGAGTTCCATATGCTTTAGCAATTGGGAGCTTGATGTATGCAATGGTATGTACCAGACCAGATATTGCCCAAGTAGTGGGGGTTGTCAGCAAGTTTATAGCCAATCCAAGAAAGGAACACTAGAAAGTAGTTCAGCAGATTCTCAGATATTTGAGAGGGACCAGTAGTAGGCATTTATGCTATGGAGGGTCAAACACTTCTCTACATGGGTATGTAGATTCAGATATGGCAGGTGACTTGGATGGTAGGAGAAGCACCACAGGCTATGTGTTCACTGTTGGTGGAATGGCGGTTAGTTGGATTTCAAAGTTGCATAAGGTTGTTGCCTTGTCTACTACAGAGGCAGAATACATTGCAGTCACAGAGGCTAGCAAGGAAATGATTTGGATGACATGGTTCATGGAAGAGTTGGGAAAGGAGCAAGAGAGTTTTAGATTATATAGTGATAGTCAAAGTGCAATTCATTTGGCAAATAATTCAGCCTTTTATTCAAGAACCAAACATATACAGCTTAAGTACCACTTCATTAGACAGGTATTGGAGGATGGTCAGTTGAAGCTGGAAAAGATCCATATGGATAAGAACCCTATAGATATGTTAACAAATATAGTAACAAAAGACAAGTTGAATCTTCATTCAAATTTTGTTGGTCTTCAAGATTGAATTTGAAGATGGAGAAACAAGCTAGAGGATGTTGCTATATAGGTACAGGTGCAGCTGTTTATCTCCAAGTGGGCAATTGTTGAGTTGTGGAGCTAAAAGCTTCACTGATGAGAAAATGCAGAGGTTGTTGGGTTACATAGTAATTGACATCAGTTAAAACCTACTGACATCGGTCAAGGGTCGATTGACATCTACCAGAATCAGTTATGCATTGACTGACACTGGTTATCTCCAGATAGACACCGACCGGCATCGGTCATCTGTGCATTTCCAGAATTCTATTTTTGGAGAATAGTTAGTTTGCATGTAAAGACTAAAATTAGTCTTGAGTCTATTTTTGGTAGGACAAATTTGAACCTTTGATTAAGAGGTGGATCTAACGGTGGAGAATGCATGGCTCATGAAACCCTAGTGTTGTAGTTTACTATATAATAGTGTTAGATCCTCATAGCATGTAGGGGAATAATAATTCAGTGATTGAATTGGTTGTAATTGAGAGAGAGAGAGATAAATATTGAGGGAGAATTATTGTACATCTTCGAGGTGTGAGGAGAAAGAGATTTCTTCATTGTATTTCCTTCTGGAAGAGTTTAATACAAGATTGGTTGTTTCTCGTATCTCCTATTCTTTGCTATTTGTGATTTCTAGTTACTTATTACTTCCGGTTCAATTCCATGTTTAGTTACTTATACAAAAGTAATCAATTATAATCTTAGGTCCTAATAGAATACCTATGAGATGATAACAAATTAAGGAAGAACTCCCAAGAAGGAAGTAACTTTAAAAGTTGAAAAGAAGTCAAAGGCCAAGAAGGTTAAAGATGAGGTATGTTTAGATATTGATGATCATGAACTCATAACTATGTTTGATAGGAAATTAAGGTTTGGATTAGGTAAGTACAAAGGTAAGTTACCCTTCAAATGTTTCAGATGTGAAAAGATTGGTCACTTTGCAACCAAGTGTCCTAACAGATATGAATCTAAACATAATTAAGAACATGATGAACATCATACGGATGACAAAAATGCTTATAAGTCTGACAAAAACAAGATAAATCTCAATAAAAATGAAGATAGGAAAGGATAATTTAAAAATAAGAAGAGTTGTTATACTAAAGAAGACAACTCATTCGATATAAGTGATTCAAGAACATTTGATAGTGATGATGGTAGTAATGAATCTAAAAATAATAATAGTGAAACCTTGTTCATAGGCATAGAATCAGACAATAAAGGTTGTTTAAATGAGATAGGCCTTATGGTTGATGTAGAATTAGATTTAGAAGTATACTATGAAAGTGAAGAAGGAGAAGCTGAAGTAAATTTTGAGGTAGAGCTAGTAAGTGCCCTAGAGGAGTTGAAGTTAAAAAGAAGAAAGAATCACAAACTAAGGTCATTAGTCAAGGATTATGAGGAGCAGATTGGATTGTTTGAGGAAAGGTGAAGCAACACTTCCAAGGAGTATGATGAGATTATCAATCAAGTTGAGGCACAAATGGAGATAGTAAATGCAAGCCTAAAGGCTAAAGAGGAAGAATGCATTAGATATGAAACTGAAGTAACATTATTGAAATATAAGTTGGATCAAGTTTCTATCAAGGTGAAGAGCTTTCTGAAGTTTGAAAAGAACACTAAGGTTCTAGATGATATCTTGAGTAGTTAAAAGTCTAAAAGTGATAAAATAGGTCTTAGATTCAAAGAAGACCAAAATAAGGTATCTCAAGTCAAGGATAAGACCATTGAGGAAAAGAAGGTCAAGATGAAAAGACCTATCAAATAACCCAATGCTATAAGGTATGCTAGTTATTTCAATGGTTATTATTTTTTATGTAGTTAGTTTGGTCATAGAGAAAGAGAATGTAGAAGACCCTCCAAGAATGAGTACTCATGGAACTATGAAAGGGATAACAATTCACATCAGATAAATATAGGATGCATTGTAAGATTCTATCCTAATAGAGTTAGAAGGTCATAAATTTAAAATAAGAAGTTTGAAGCTCCTAGATTGCAAGAAAAAAGGCAAATAAATGTATAGAAACCAAAGTTAGTAAAGATAAGTCATGATTAGTCTACAATATCAAATGGATTTATTGATTAGATAGAGCATGTATAAAGTGAGAAATCAATTAAGGAATGTCTATTGTCACCTCACATTGATGGTCAAATGGTTGATGATGAGATCAATCTTATAGTGCCAATCAAGCCCAGAAGGAAGTTGAATAACATTCAATCTTGTGAGAGTATATATATATATATATATGGGAATCTCATGAGTTCATGCTATTTTAGTACCCTATGAAAAAGAGTATCTCCATTAAGATTTGTGGAGACAATCTTCTATCATTAGATGCATGAGGTTGAAGTCAATAAGGTTAATTTTAAAAAAGATTCTAGGTTGTCTATATTGCAAGGAAGGAGACAAAGATGGATAATATGCATTCTTATGTTGGTAGATCTGTGGTTTGAAGTGTAGTAGGTATCATGATGACATATATAAGGTCATTGTTAGGTATCTAAATTCAAAATATGCAAATAATTGGTATAGAAGAGGTAAGCTTTTGATATTTATTTATAGGAGTAGTTGAGCTTGATCTGTGAAGACAAAGGAGGAGTCCCTAATTCTTTAGTTGGTATCAAGTATGGGATATCCTTTTGTATGGTCAATATTTTGATCATATTCTATCATATCAAGGGAAGTAAGTGATCTGAGTCTTTAGTTATTTTAAAGAAGAGATGCTTAGTCTAAGGGGGAACTTGGTAGGTTTGAGTTCTTTGTCAAAGAAAGTGATTGATTTTTGATATTCATGGAGTTAAGGAGAGATTATTTCTAATATGCTTCATAGACTCTATTTATTGAAATTTTGATAGATGAATTGGTAAAGTAACTTGATTAAAAGAAGTTTTTGAGAATGGTTGTCATATGTGGTTGCCATAGTTTTGAAAGACTATGTGTCATCTGGTGTCTTTGAAAGATAGTATCAACTCAAAGGGAGAAAGTATGATTTCAATAGTTATAGGTGACCTTTGATGTCTATTGATAACAAAAACATTATGGATGCTTGGTTTGATGGGGATATATTCAAGTTATTGACTAAATCTTGATCTATGTTGAAATTGTCTTGTAAACTAAGTTTATTTTGAAAGAGATGATAGTTGTGGAAAACCTTTGTCATTAATGTTGAAGGGGGAGAAATATCAAAAAGGGAGAAAAAAGGAAAGATCAAAAAGGGAGAAATAAAAAGCAAGATCATAAAGGGTGAGAAAAGGAAAGAACTAGGTCTAAGGATGATTACCATCAAGATTGGTTGACATAGTTTTCTGAGTGTGTTTTCCATCAATGATAAAGGGGGAGATTATTGAGCATTGTCATTGATTGTTGACTTTTGGCATTTAATGTTGTCATTAATGTAAAAATTTATTTTGAAGTGCATGGTTCTTTCACTAATGTATTGATGTCAAAGGTTCTTATGAAGGTACATCGTCAAGTAAGCTTTGAGGTATGTGTATGATGAGTTCTTATGCTAACATAATGAGTATTGTTGGTATATGAAAGTAGTGATGTGAGAGTATTATTTTAAGAATGTTCTTATGTCAGCTTGAGAAATATCATTGAGATTAACATGAGTGAGTAGAGGTCTATATGTCAAGTTTCAAGTAACTTACAAAGCTTTGTCTAGACCTTGTGAGATGATGTGTAGGTAACATGATAAAATGAGTGAGCTTCTAAGAAGGAGGTGTCTACTCTAAAAATATGTGTATGAAACTCTAAATATGCTTCAAGTGAGCTATTAAGATCCTTAGTCAAGCTCCAAAGATTTATAAATAGCTTTAAAGATGATGCAAGTGAGCCATAAATATGATCTATTATATCTCCTAAGAAGAGTGAGTGTATGAGGTTTATTGAGCATACACAAGAGGCATTGGAACATAGGAGAGTTTTAAGGTGAAGCCTATAAGGCTAAGAACTTTAGTCCAAGTCTAAAACTAGACTAGTTCTAGATCCTACTAGCCTAATGAGGCACCATGAGATATTGAAAAGACATATGAAGAATTCTTGACAATGTTTAATCATGATAAGATATTTCATGACATATATATGAAGTGTTAAGATCTTGGATAGTGGTTTGAAGGTCATATTTAAGACTTAATATGACTTACAAAATAAGGCCTAGAAAGCAAAAAGATAGATGTTGGCTAGATGGGGTATTATGATCAGTTTCATGACATGTGTAAGTAGGTAAATATTGACAGAGGTGATTAAAGTTGTTTTAAGTATGTGCATGAAGTTTTAGGTCATGATTTACAATAAAAGGATTGAAAAAGTGTTTTAAGGTTTCTTAAGTGCATAGAATGAAGAGTTGTCTACTCGAGAAGGTTTTTAAAGTGCTCATTGAAACATGAAACATATCATAAGAATATAATTTTTTCATGGTAGATGAGGAAGGATTATAGCTTAAAGTTCCAAATATTAGTTTTTGGAAATAGGAGTAAGTTTGATGAATGATCGTTAAGACCGAAAGATGGTTTAAACCATCAAGAAACCCTAACAATAAATCAATGTTGAAGATATTGTTATAAATATCTTAAAATAGTTTGATATGGATATACAAGTGATTGGATATTTTATTGAACTCTCCCAAGCATCTCCAGGTGTGATTGTTTTCTCATGTGAGTGAGTAGACCTTATAAGCAAGTGCTTATTTTTTGGAGATCTACTATAACAAATAGAGTTGACCTAGTCAAAGTTTCTAAGTGGATAAAGGTCAAAGTGTGAGACTTGTAGTTATTTTTCATGATTTTTTTTGGACATTTTATAGATCTTAGGTTTTAAAATCTGGTAATCTAAGTTGTCTAGTTGCTAATAGACTTAATGGTGTAGATAGTAAGAAAATCAGGTAGAAGTGAGAAGATGATTCATGATGTGTTTTCATGTAAGAGTGATAGATTTAAGTGTATGATGATGTTTTTTGGGCTTGAATTATCTATCCATTATTTTAAAAATATTTAAATTCAATATAAGAGGTTGGAACATTGAAGCCAAAATGGCTTATCTAGTTGAGTGGAATTTATGAGAGAGAAGATTAACAAATTAATCTGTAAGATCAATAGTTTCCATTAGAGATTATGATATGATTAATAGAGGTTGATTTGAGGATGGTATAATATAGTTTTAATTAATTTAAATCCATTTAATTCATATAATCATGTGTTATAAGTTCATGTTTCTTTGACTGTGTTTTGAAATCAATTGGCAGTTTAGATGATGAGCATATTGCAAAGAAGAATTTGAGCCTGTATGCCCTGAGTTGAAGCATCTAATGAAATTTGTGATGAAAATAAGGTCATGAGATTTTTGAATATGTGATTTTTTTCCATTTTTTTCTATAAAATTTGAGTTTATGCCTCATTTTTTCAAGACAAAGTTTTTCTATATGCACAAGCCTTTTATGAACAGTGTTTTGAGAAAAGGTTCAAATGGTGGTTAGACCTAAAAGGTGTTATGGACCTAAAGTGAAGTTGCATAAGGTATAATAGAGTGTAATATGATGTGTTCCTACCATTTGAAGTGTTTTAATATGATTCAAAAAGATCAAAGTCTAATGTGTTGCTAAAGAAGGCCTATTAGGTCTCCATAAAGAGTAAAAGAAGAGTAAGGACTAAATGAGCTATGGCTGATCTAATGTATTGACTGATTCATGATTAAGTCATGTTATTTTAATATTCTAAGACCTATTCATGGCTAACCTAAGATATTTTAAGTGTATGTTTTACTAATAAGGATATGATCAAGTGATTTGTATAAAAGCAAGGTAGTTTAGGCCTATTTGGGTGTGCTAAGAGACTGTGGAGAATAATCAAATAATATAGATCATTTTTTAGTAGAATAAGGTCATGAAAACCATCATAGATGTGTCATGAATATATAATATAGGTTCTACATATGAGGATAAAAGTCAGAATAGCTGACCAATCCATGAAGAGGGCTAGTCGAGTGAAGAAGGCTAAAGGCTAGTTTGAGAAGGATATAAGTGAATGAAGAGCTGAGGAAGAAAATTATCATATGTTATATGAGAAATAAGTGTTTTTAAAGGTGATCAAGTGTTTCAAGAGGCTAAGTTGGTGCTGAGTCATCTAGGGGATTGGTGCCTCATTTCAAGTGGGTGTTTGATAAAGCCTAGTTGAGTTGGTGGTGAGTTAGTTGGGGTTGGTGCTTCACAAAAGATTGACATTTGTTTGATAGGTCTGTAGTCCATTTGATTCATCACTAGGTTTTCTTCCTTTTAAGGGTTTCTCACATATATGTTGTGTTCATGTGTTTCATGATCTTTTGATTTGGTGCTTATGATTTCTAAGATGTACATGCTTGTTAGAATGGTTCATGCATGATTAAGTGAAAATGAATGAAAAGTTTTGAAGACTGATTCAGCCCCCCTCCTAGTCATTTTTCTTCCAACACATATTTATGTAAAAGTTAATATAATACCATTTAACCCTATATATCTTGGATATCTAAATTATAATATGTGTTGAATTGAAATAAAAAGGTAGTCAACATGAAATGAAATGTTTGATTAATTACCAAAATGAAAAGTTTATTTCCCTTGTTTGTGTTGAAAAATGAAAACATAGAACTATATTGGCATAGGTTGATGTTATTGTTCACACAATAAAAAATTGTATCGATGCTAGTTTATAATTTTTTCCTAAATATAGATAAAAATGTGAAGAATAAATTAAATCAAATAGGGTTGATAAAGTTTGTTAAAAAGATGCAAACATAGAATTATATTAGCTAGGGTTGATATAGTTTGACATAGAGATAAAATTAATTTAGAAATAAATCAGAGAGGATCGATATAAATTTTTGAGTAAAATAAATTTTGATAGAATTATAAATTTAGATGCATGACTAAATTGATTTGCTAAAGAAAAAAAACTATGTAAGAAAGGATCAATATTGTTGGGTATAAAATAAACTAGAAAATAAAACTAGATTGGCCTTGGTCGATATAGTCTATGGACTAAAGAAAATAATGAAGATCTAAATGTAAGATCAACCTGCATTAATGTAGCTTTCTAGAAAAAACACAAAGTTAAAATTATATCAACCTATTTCGATGTAGTTTTCCTAAAAATACACAAAAATTAAAATAGATTGACTTGCATCAATGTAGTCTACTATAAAATATAGAGTTCAAACTATTGACTTGTGTCGATGTAGTTTCCTAGAAATTCAAAAAAATAAGAATGGATCAACCTACATCAATGTAGTCTGCTAGAAAAAGATAGAGGAATAAAAATTTATTGACCCATGATAATATAGTTTTTTTAAAATAAAAAATTAATAATAAGTTCACATCGAGTTCACTAGAATGTATGCAATGAGCTAGGATTGACCTGTGACTTATCCTTTCTAAGATATCTAAACTTAGAGAAGGTAAATCAAATAAATCCCATTGATACTTAATTTATTAATATATGACTAAATAGATCCAAAAAACATAGCAAGAAAACTTATGACACAAAATCAATAGATAGGGTTCCAAAGCCTCTAGTAATCGATATAATGAAATAACCCTAACTAGGTCTCTAATATTGAAATTAATCTAATCTAGTATTACTAAGCTAGTAACATAAATAAAAGGGATGGTTAAAAGTAAAATAAAAAGGGTAACGAATCATGGTAGGAAAATGAGGGCCTAGGTTACCTAAGGTGGGAAATTTAAAGTTTAAAAAACTCTATAGCCACATTAAGTATAAGTGTAGAGGAGATTAAAACAAGGAGCTATACATTCATTCAAGATAGTAATTATGTAAATTTTGTCTATGAAATGAAAGAGTTAGGATTATATCCTTGAATAAAACCTATCGATCCTCAATCTCTCCCTTGGCCAATGGTGATTTGAAAAATATTTTTGTGGTTGTAAAGATCACAAAGGTTGGATCAAGCTCTAGGATAAAAAGACTCCTCCTATTGCATCTAAGACTTAACAAGACACGTTTTTTCTATCCAAGACAAGATCTAAGCAATGGCTTCTCAAAATGTCGACTTAAGTATAATTGTAAGTTATCATAATGTGAAAATGAATGTTCCTCCCTTTAGATTTAAATAGGGATGTGTATTTATAGTGGTGAGTGATCCTAACCCTTCCTAAAGTTTTAGTTGATGCCATTGACTAACCTTGATGGAATTACAAATATGATAGTTTAGCCTCTATCTAGATTAGATAGGGTTGAATTAGTTGCAAAATATCTATCATAACTTTTAGAATACATTGACTTTGGCCAATTTAGTTTAAAATTTTGTGGGAATTAATAAAAAATACATGAATATAGGCTGATACAGGAAGATTTTTTAGGGGATCAATTATGAGGGAACTATAATGGATACAAGCATGATAGATTAAAAAAAATGTCTCTCACAAAGCACTATTGGTCTATCCACCCATTTCTTGGTGCACCCTCTAAGGTGTGTAATCAAAGAGATTGAAACTTAATCAATTGCTACAAGAGAGAAAACATAAGTAAATGATAAAGTTTAAAATTATTATGTGTATACAGGCACCTCTTAATTCACAATATAATTATGGATAAAGGATTGGTAAGAGAAGGAAAACAATTCATTTAGGGATAAACACCTAATGGATGGTGTGTGGAAATAAGAGGGATTATTAAAAGATGTGTTTTATTAGGAATTTTTGGTCTAAGTTATTGGGTCAAGTTAAATACTATGTAGGGGGTTAGGAAGGTAAGTATCAAATTAAGAATACACTAATTAAGAGAGAATGAGAAATATATTAGTAAGAGGGTAAATAAAAGAATTTAGAGAAGATGAAAATGGTGAGTGAATAAATGAGAAAATAGATTAAGAGAATTAAATCAGAAGCTAGGAGAGAAATATAAAAGAAAGAGAGAGAATATAGGAAATTAAAGAGAACTAGATAGTGGATGATACCAATTCGACATCTACTAGTGGAGATCACCATATTTAAAATCAAGTGCTATCCTTATAAAAATAAAATGTGTTAGATTTATTACTATTGGAAGGCACATAAGAAGCTATTAAAATAAATAGAATAAAAGAGCTACTATACCACACACCTCAAGAAGTCATGAATGATAAAAGGATTATCAAAGTTAGTTTCACTGATGGGAATCTACAAACTATTCAAATCCTTGGCATAAAATATCAACCAATGGAGATTAGTATGACCTATAGGGTACAAGGCATAAAAATTAGTAAGGGAAGAGATGATGAAAATAGAATAGAAGATACTATCAAAATAGGAGAATACAGTTATATAGTAGATCCAAGTGAAGATATGTTAGCAATTAAATAGGGGGTACAAGAGGATATAGTCAATAAGAAACACTACATGGGAGAGAATAAAATAAAAATAGATGACAAAAGGGATACCAATGTTAGGTAAGGAAGTGATTCAGAAGTAAATATTAATAGTAATATTGTAGAAATATAAAATATTGATCAAGATGAAGTTAGATTAGGGGAAGAGGGGTAGGTTAATTAGAATACTAGGGAAAAGGATAAGATAGAGATAAAAGATTATGAAGAGGACACTAAAATTTACGTCCCCTTTAAAAACCCAATAACATGAGGCCTTAGGAGGATGTGAAACCTTTGGAAAAATGCTACCAACTATGTTGCTTCACATTATACATGAACATCCATCTAGTATAAAAAATGAAGTACATATATGAGAAAAATATAAAATAGTTATCAAAGTATCAGTGGTGAAATGTAAATTAGAAGAGAGTTTTTGGATAATTAGGCAAAGGTTTTTGGAAAAAATATTTTCAAAGAGAATTTAGTAGAGATAAAGGAAGAAACTTAATATTGGTCAAACAACAAAAATATAATCAACTGAGAAACTCAAGTAGTGCTTCTAGAATGAGCACATATAGTAATTGGATTGTAATAGTGCAAGCACATAATCTAACACTCCAAACATGACACAAAATAGAATGTTTTTTAACCTTTTAGGACTTTGGAAATGTAAATCCTATGTTGTTAAGGGGGATGAGTATAGTAAATTAGGATATAAATATGCAATAAACACAACTAATGATCTATAATAAATTTGACTTAATTTGACCTTTCTAAAAATAAAATAAATAATGTAAATAAGTACTTAACTAGAAAACTACTGAAATGGGAGATCTGGAGCAACAAATTGAGACAAAGGCTGATCTAAGTGTCATAATCATGACCCAAGTGTTAAAACCCTTCTTGGATAATAACACCCTAATTGGATAGTAATGTAATGTTTTACTAGTGTCCCTATTTTAGTAGTAGTGTCCTTTAAATAGAATTATTCTAAGCTTCTGGGTGTACTTATGTCTGGGTCTATCAAGCCTATTCTTGTGCATAATTGTTTTGGATCTTTATAGATGGCCTATTTTGACTAATTTTATGTGCAAAATCTAATCCTCCATGTTGATAGGGCATCTCATTGACATAAGTAGTAAAGTGTGTTGTTAGTGGGGTAGGTTGGACATCCTCAACACCCTATTGTGATGAGAGTTGCCTACATACCAATACTTCAGAGAGGGATCAATCTCGATGTAGTTCTCCCCACCTAAGTGCTAGTACTAGTGCAAGTGAAGCTAGTATAAATGTTGACTTGAGTGATTTGAATGTCTTTAAGATTGGAAATCTGATTAATCTAAGATTAGGAATATTGTAGATGGTTGTATGTATAAGTAGGACATAATAGGGATTGATAACCTTAATTTTACATAACTTGTTTCAAGTTTGTATGTGAAATTTCAATCTAATTTCCATTTAGTGGTTAGAGGGATAAAAATCATGTATATATCTATTCTGGTGCTTGTACAGGTCTTAAAATAGGTCTAAACCTACCCTAGGTAGTCTTAGATTTAAAAATATATCAATTGGTATAAAAATGAAGAAAAGGACAATAGAGACAAAATTAGGACACTAGTAACATGTGGTGCTACTCTCCCTATTATGGTGCTAGTGTCAAGGTGGCAGGACCTGAGGCACTAGGGGCCAAGATGTCAAGATGAGGATCTAAGACTACTTTAGGGATGTCTAGGGATGTTTGTGTCTCACACAAAGGCTAGATAAGAATGAAAATAGGATATAATATAGGTATAAAGATAAGTTAGGGATGGGTGGTCTCAATTAGCACTCTTATCACTCAAGTTTCATTTTAGGTAATTACATTTCCCCCTCTTTTATTCTATAAATGAAACAAATTGAAATGACTAGGATAAAGGAAAAATAAGTGTACCTAAACTTACCTAAGAGGTGAATCCTATGAATTTGGATATAAGTATGTGATGTATACTCCATTGTGTGTCCAAAAAATTAAACATGCATAGATCCATCATTACTTAAGAGATATAAAAAGTAAAGACAAAATTGAGTAAAGAGATAAGAGATAGGAAAATAATGAATACACCTCATTGGGTACATGATCCAATGTATAAACCTAGTGATAACCTATGTGTGTGCATGTAGATATTGATCAATCAGTGAATATCTTTGACTGAACTAATGGCTTGCTCAATCCCCATATGTGGGTGGCTTAAGAACTCAATCCAATTTTGATTCCATCATTGCCCACCCTTGCTTGGTGGATCATGACCTATGAATAGATTGGATTAGACTGATGGTTTATCCAACCCTCTCATGTAGGTGGATCAAGAACTCAAGTAAACTATGACCCCATCATTGCCTACAAATGTGTAGTAGATGCATCTGAAACTAAAACTACATGAAGTAACAAAAAATGTGTAATTGGAGATGTTAGCTCTATGGTCACTTAGTTATATTAGGTGGCTATGAGAAACTCAAGAATTCCAAACATTGTAGATGAATTAAGGAATGAATCTAGTGTGTAAATTGGAACATGGTGTTTGATGTGTACATTATAGAGAATGGCATGGAGTTTGTCATTCCATCTAATCAACTAATGTACAATTGAGCATATGAAATAATGTGCCACACACATGCCCCCAAATTTGATATCTGAGTATATGAATTATAGGCTAAGTTTTAATAATATATCTAATAATCTGAACCAAAATGATAATGATCATGTTGAACATGATGCCCCTAATCTAAGCAAACTAGTATGAATATGAGCTAACCTGAGCTAAAAATTGGTAATGTATAATTGAACCTATGTAAACCTATATTGTACCTACTATACTTTTCTATCCAATATATAATTTTATATCTAATATATAATTTTCTAAAAATAAAGATATAGGATAGTAGTGCCATATCTTAGACAGTAGCACCATGTTGTGCTAGTGTCCTAATGTGGGAGCTAATGTCTAATTATTTTGATTTTTATGCAACTGTAACTGATCTCTATGTCACTATTTCCCACTGTGTTTTTTGAATTTGATTTATATGTTTTGATCTTATGTGATCAAAATTATACTTTGAGTGTATCTAGATAGTTTTATCTCTATGATAAACCCTTGTTAATGCCCCCTCTTTTGAGAGTAGTTGTTGAACCTATGCAAAAATTATCCTTAAAATAAAAAAACTCTACAAAATGTGTGTTATCCAAAGCATATATAATATATATGTAATAAACTAATATGATGTGCATAGCATTGGAATGTAAGATAATATGAGCATAAATGTGTAATGTGTGATGTATGTTAGATATATCATTCACAAGGCTATCAAGATAGTTTTAACAATGTATATGAATAACAAATTTGAGTAATAACTAAGTAGATACCTAGGGGATGGGACATGATGTCTATTATGACACCCAAATAGGAAGGGGATATGGATGAGGGCCATGATGACATCTAAAACTATAGTGTGTAATAATCAAGAGACAAGTATTATGGCCATGACACATATAATAAATCATACATACAACACACATGAGGCATGTAAAGTAGGCCAAGGGGCCACAATACAAGGGACATGGGAAAATATCTCAAAATCTGAGAAATCAAGACATACAAGGACATTTTCAAATGTCTACACACTCAAACATCAAGTAAGTTGGCTTAGATTTACATGGAAGGACATGATCAAATATCCACATACACAATCAATAAATCACACACAAGGACATTGACACATATACAAAGCATACATATAATAGAAAGAAGTGGTGTAGAGCCATAGAGAAATGTCATATTCAAATTCCCTCAAATAGAAGAAGTATAGAGACATAATCAAGTCTAAAATAAGAAATTTGTAAATGAAAGTATGTAGGAACATGTGGTAAAACTATGTATAAGAGCTAAGATGTACAATAAGATGAGTCTAAAGTAGTAGTAGCTGACAAAAAATCTAAGGTGTAGCATGATCAATATCAAAAAATAATAATGTTAAATTTGTGATGTAGAGTTTATAAATATGTAACTTGATAATTGAAACTATATATAGGGTGCCCCCAAATGGGTAAATTTATCAAATAAATAACCCATGTATTGGAGTGTTTTCCCCTAGTGGGTAGATATTATCAAATTTGGATTGGTGTAATTGAATTAAGTCATGTAGCAATCTATAAACACTCAAAAAGAACAAGTGAAGCATGCACACATGATAAAAACTAACTATACTAAAATAGATATCATATGTGGTGTCTAGAAAATATAATAAATGTAAACATAGCAATGCATACAATTTATAATTTTTATTTTTTGAGTAAGTATTCAAACATTTTTATGTTTTTGACATATTACATTATTTTTGTATTTTCTAGATATAATCTATGTACAAGCAACATGAAATGAAACTATATAAAAGGTGCGAGAAATAAGAAAAGTATGTATAATAAGGGAGGAATAATACTAACTAATGTGTCTCATGGGAGACTCACTATTAATGTGGCCTATGTTAAATAAAGGAATAATGATCATGTGTGTTGTATTAAAAGGTAACTAAGGTCCCAAAACCTATTGTATTGAGTGATCTATATCTGGAACTACCTGTGAAATGGTGTTAAGAATCTATGAAACTAAATGTGGTGTCATGTGAACTATAGGGGTCTTAAGGACCCATATGTTAGAATATGTTGTAGCTAGCATAGGTGCCCTATGTTGAGAACCTTAAGAATTCAATAATACTAATCTTAGAAGAAAAGGATTAGAGGGAGGCCCTCTAGAATCTGTAACATATCTATACTATAGAGGTCTCTATGGGAGAGTATGCATATGTGGTAACATTATAGGAGTATACCTCACCTACACTGGTGGCTCCACTAGACTCTGTGATGTACTAATAAGAATTGTGCTTGGAGATAGAACTAGTAATTGTGGTGTGACTTCTATTGGGATAGATAGAGGATAATCATATGAAATATCCTCAACTTTGATCACCTAATTAACATGTATATATTTGAGGCATATGTGCATGGTGGATGGGATGGATCATAGCTACTATATCCATGGCCTATATAATAACATGCCAAATGTGTCTACACTAGGTATTACTAAGAATCTAGTGGCCACATGTGTTGGTTAAACCTATAGTGGAAGTATAATCTCCCCAATGGAGCTCTAAACATGGCCACCAAAACCATGAATAAATATGTCTATAAGAGAAATATCCTAATTTTAATAAACCAAATGTTATATAAGTGTGATAGTGCACACGTTAATACTTGACCCATTATTAACCATTATACTCTAAATATGATGATGATCTATGTAGGATCATACAAAGAGTTCATATAATTTAGAATCATCATCAACAATATCTTACTCTAAGAAAATGATGAGTGGTCTAGTTGGTATTGTAGTATGATACACACCAATGATATTGTATAAGGGATGTGCATACTCTATAGTAGTGTGATATGATGACAATGGTGGATGTGCCTAATACATATAATGAACACCTTAAGTGCCCCCTACCTCATTTGATGTATGATTTGGAAATGGATCTAAGAATATTTTCAATCCTTTAACTTCTATTTGTTTTACTTTGGGTGCCTTTGTGGGTATGCCCACATCAATTATGTTGGCCTTCATCAAATCTTGTATCTTATGTTTCAAGGTGATGGATCAATTTTTAGTATGGCCTCATGCCCTATGATTTTCATAGAATTCATTAGAATCATAGATTTTTTTAAGAGACCATGTCATATCAACCTCTTTGATGGGAGGGAGAGATATGACATTACATTCCAAGATCTACTATAAAACACGTGTTGGTTATTCTAGGAGGTTGGTGAAAATTCTCTATGGAGGAGCTAGTAAGACTAGGTGAGGAGATGGATCTAAAGTTACATTAACTTGTTAGGATCCACTCCTAAGAGCACACGTGATTACCTTTGTGTAAGGAACTAAACATGGAATTAAACCAGAAGTAATAAGTAACTAGAATTTAGAAACAACACAGAATATGAGATATGAGAAATAATACAATATGTATTAACACTCTTACAGAAGGAAATACAATGAAGAAATCTCACTCTTCTCCCCACACCTCTTGGGCATACAGTAATTCTCCCTCAAGATTTCTCTCTCTCTCTCAATCAATTACAATCAACTCAAACACAGAGTCATTCCCTCCACCAGTCAGTGATAATCAACCCAATGGTTGTTGTTGCCTACTTCTAGTCCACCAATAGATCTTCTTGATCTTGCTCCTTGTTGTGTTGTAGATCTCCTTGATCTTGCTACCTCGTAGATCTAACTGACCTTGCACACACACACCCATAGATCTCCTTGATCTTGTTACACCGTAGATCAACTGACCTTGCTTACCATGTAGATCTCCCTAATCTTGCTACCTGCAAATCAACTGATCTTACACACCTTGAGACAACCAACCCAATTGTTGTTCTTTCCTTCAAGTTGAGGATCTAATCCTTAGTCCTTCCATTACAATACATCCCCATGGGTCTCTTAAATAGATCCAAAACTAAATAATAATTAGAAACGCAGACTCAAGACTAAAATTAGTCTTTACATGCAAATTGACTGTTTGTCTAAAATTAGACTAGTTCTGGAAACACAAGTGACCGATGTCAGTTCCTATCTGATCGATGTCAGCTGACTCCCTAACTAATGTCAGTTACTGTGTAGCTGAAGATTACTGACATCAGTTGGCTTGACTGATGTTAGTTACTATAACACTTAACAACCTCCACCATTTGCATTAGTGAAGCTTTTAGCTCCACAACTTAACAATCTCCCACTTGGAGATAAATAGCTACACCTGTACCTATACTTGTACATCCTCTAATTTATTTCTAGCTTGTATCCACATCTTCAAGTTCAATATTGAAGACCAACAAAATTTGAATGAAGATTCAACTTCTCCTTTGTTCCTGGCTTTGTTAACATACCTATAGGGTTCTTATCCTTGTTAGCCTTTGTCACTGCAACAACCTTCTACATCTCTAAAATCTAGCTAACTACCATTCCACCAATAGTGAACACATATCTTGTGGTGCTTCTCCTATCATCCAAGTCACCTGCCATATCTGAATCTACATACCCATGTAGAGAAGTGCTTAACCCTGCATAACATAAATACTTGTTGCTGGTCCCTCTCAGATATCTGAGAATCCACTAAACTGCTTTCCAATGCTCCTTTCCTGGATTGGCCATAAACTTGTTGATAACTCCCACTACTTGGGCAATATCAGGTTTAGTACTCATGTACTCAACCTCATCATGTGATTCAGGACACTGTTCTGTGCTTAACTTGAATTGTCCAACCATAGGTGTGCTTACCGGTTCTGCATCCTACATATCAAACCTCTCCACTACCTTATTCACATAATCCTCTTGAGACAAAATCAACCTATGATTTTCTTTGTCTCTAGAAATACTCATGCCAAGGATTTTCTTTACTCCTCCTAAATCCTTCTTGGCACATGTCTGAGCTACTTTTACCTTTAGCTCAACAATTCCCTACATGTGTGACCCTGCAACAAGCATATACACTACATACAGTAATAGGATAATGTATCTATCATTATCCAACATGGTAAAATAAACACAATGGTCACATTGACATTGACTAAAGCCATGCTTTGTCATAAACCTGTCAAACCTATACCACTGTCCTGTAGCTTGCTCAAGACCATATAACCTGGCCTTGTGTCTCACCTATCCATTCTCTCCTTTCTTTAACCTGTGAATCCATTCATCTTTCAGTGCTTTCTTTTTGGATCACAACTCTACCAAATCTCCCATTTGGTTCTCTTCCAAGGAATCAATTTCCTCATTCATGCCATGCTCCCACTGTTTCCTAGATTCTACCTGCATTGCCTCTTTAAAACTTCCTGGTTCTCGACCATCAGTGAGCAACAAGTAGTATAAAGAAGGGGAATAATGAATTTGAGGCTTAATTACCCTTTCAATCCTCCTCATGGGAATTTGAGACTCCTTGATAGCTTACTATCTGCCCAAAATTCATTCTAATAGTGACCAATCTCAGTCACCTCTGGCTGACCTCAGTCTGCACCTGACTGACATCATTTCCACTTGATTGCCAATGTCGATTCCCTGACTGATGTCAGTGTCCACCTTCCTGACATCACTGACTTTGGCCTACACATGATCGGCATTAGTTCTTGCCTAATCGACATTGATTCCCACCTGATCGACATCGATAACTGTGTTTTCCTGTGAGTGATGATTTTTACCCATGAGCTCATTTTGGATCATAACCTTGTCCAAATCAACACTGCCCTGCTCAGAAATATTTAGCCTCTTGAACTGATCTCTATCCATCATCTTCTCCTTAAAAACCAAGGCTTTCCAGTTCTTAACTTTGTCAAAAACATCAAATTTCCTCTTTATGCAATATTGTGATCCTCCAATAGAAGCTCCCTGAGCTGGTCTCCACACCCTTGTGTGAACAAGCTCTAACCTGTGCTTCTTCTTTGTTGACCCAGTTTCAAGAAACCTCACTTTCTTTTGTTGCTTATAGAAATCTCGATCCATACTTTTCAAATCTGAAAGCTTACCTTTTGACTTAAGAACATCCATTCCCTTCTCACTCATGTGACCAAGCCTACAGAGCCACATCTTTGCATCTACATCTGAAGTAGATAAAACAAAAGGAGAATCATTAATACAAGTAGATAGATAAAGTGTACCTACTTTCTTACCTCTTGCTAAAACAAGTGCACCCTTGGAAACTTTCCAAGATTCTGCTACGAGAGTTACTTTGCAACCCTCATCACCCAACTTTCCTACAAAAATCAAATTCTGCTATAGGACTGGGACATGCATGACATCCTTCAACACCCATGTGTTGCCATTCTGCAATTTTAACTACACTTCCCCTTTGCCAACCATTTGACAAGGCTTACCATCCCCTAAATAAATATTTCCAAAGTCTCCATGGACATAATCATGGAAAAATTCTCTATTTGGGGTTGCATGGAAAGAGGCAATAGAATTTAAAGCTCAAGATTCTACTTTATCCAAGGAACATATAAGAGCATCCCGTGTAACAATACCTGCATCATTTGCTTCTTTATTTCCTTCATGTTGATCTTCTACCAACCAACAATCTTTCTTTACATGCCCTTTCTTTCCACAATATAGATAATCTTCTATCTGCATCCTCCATAATAGATAATTCTTGCCATTGAATTTCTCCATTCTTAGTTTACTTTCTTCTGCCATTGCTTTACTCCCACTCAAACAGAAACCCCTGTGAGTGACCTGTAATCAATAAACACTTAACACACTTTGAAACTAAGGTGTTAGTGAACCAAGCTCTGAACCAGGCTCTGATACCAATTTGTCAGGATCCACTCCTAAGAGCACACTTGATTACCTTTGTATAAGCAACTAAACATGGAATTAAACTAGAAGTAATAAGTAACTAGAATTTAGAAATAACACAGAATATGAGATACGAGAAATAATACAATATGTATTAACACTCTTCCAGAAGGAAATACAATGAATAAATCTCACTCTTCTCCCCACACCTCTTGGGCGTACAGTAATTCTTCCTCAAGAGTTCTCTCTCTCTCTCAATCAATTACAATCAACTCAAACACAGAGTTGTTCCCTCCACTAGTCAGTGACAATCAACCCAATGGTTGTTGTTGCCTACTTCTAGTCCACCAATAGATCTTCTTGATCTTGCTCCTTGTGTTGTAGATCTCCTTGATCTTACTACCCTACAGATCTAACTAACGTTGCACACACACACCCATAGATCTCCTTGATCTTGCTACATCGCAAATCAACTGACCTTGCTTACCATGTAGATCTCCCTGATCTTACTACCTATAGATCAACTGATCTTACACACCTTGAGACAACCAACCCAATTATTGTTCTTGCCTTCAAGTTGAGGATCCAATCCTTAGTCCTTCCATTACAATACAGCCCCATGGGTCTCTTAAATAGATCCCAAACCAAAAAATAATTAGAAATGCAGACTCAAGACTAAAATTAGTCTTTACATGCAAATTGACTGTCCATCTAAAATTAGACCAGTTCTAGAAACACACAGGTGATCGACATCAGTTCATGTCTGACCGATGCTGGCTGACTCCCTAACTGATGTCGATTACTATGTAGCTAAAGATGACCGACGTCAGTTGGCTTGATTGACATCAGTTACTGTAACACTTAGCAACCTCCACCATTTGTATCAGTGAAGCTTTTAGCTCCACAACTTAACATAACTATGGCCTCTTGATCACTCTTATTTTCATTGGACCTTACTTTGTATGGAGGCTTACTACAACTCTTAGTAGTTGATTTTGATCCACTTATATATATTAGTTTACCCATAGAGAGAAGCTTGACTTCTATTTCTTTCATTGTGTGGCATAAATATATGAAGGTTGAAAACTTCTTGAACAAGATAGATTCATGTAATGCTAGTAGTAGGCTCTATTTGAATATTTATTGGAGCTCTCTATCTGCCATGCAAATAGTCATATTTTCCAATATACTTTTATATCACAAGAAATTATACAATAAGCTCATTAGATTTTTGATTTAGTTGTGATACTTGAGCATATAAGATCTCATCACTGATGTTAATTAATAAGTGTGCTAAAAACATATCTACAAATGGATTGAATATGGTGATAGACTGATTCAATAGATCATAGAACCACTATAAAGCATAGTCATTAGACTATGCATGAATAACTTAGTGAGTATCTAATGATTGGACATGTATTCTAAACATGATGCATGTAAAGCTCAAATATGGTGCTCTGGGTCACCTTTACCATCATATAATGTAAGCCTAGGTGCCACAAATCCAAATGGCAAAGGATTTGTTACTGTGTGATGTGCTAAAGGTGTATGTAAAATCACATGATAATCCAAGGCATGTGATGGACTAGTAGCTCCTTACTCAAGGTGTAAAACCTTATATTGTAGAGAATGAATCTCATGCATAAGGTATTTTACATCTGGAGAGGAGGAACTAGCCATAGGAGGTGTAGCTACCATTGAATATTTTTGAGTTAAAATAGGTTGTTATATAAGCTAAGTTGGCCCCAAAGTAGGTGTAACAATGTTGTTATCTAGGGGAGTAGATGATTAACCATTACTTTATTTTTAAAATTATTCATGGATAATATTGATAATATCATCTTGCATATTTAATGTTTAGAAACAAAATATTGCAATTGTCTCTTATCAATTTCATCAAATTTATTATTGAATTCTGCCATTATAGATTGAGGAGTAGGAAAATAAATTATTGTATATTTTAAATCTTTAAAGAAATTTAATCTATGAAATATTGAAAGAATTAAATAATAAAATAAATATGAAATTTTAAAACTAATATCTGATCATATAAAATAAAAGGATACAAACCTTAAGAACATATAAGGCTAGGGTTAGGGTTTGAGTAGTATTTAGCATAAGTTAGGTTCACCAAATGTTTTAACCTTTTATGACTCAGAAAATGTAAATATTATGTTGTTAAGGGGGATGAGTACAGTAAATCAAGGTAGAAATATGCAATAAATACAACCATTAATCTATAATATAATTGACTTAAATTGAAATTTCTAAAAATAATAATAAGGAATGTAAACAAGTACTTAGTTGGAAAATGACTGAAATGGGAGATCTGAAGGTTGAAAACTGAGACAAAGGCTAGTATGAGTGTCATAAATAGGACCCAAGTGTCAAAAACCTTCCTATATAGTAGTTACATGTGGATCTAGTGTCCATATTTTAGCATTAGTGTCCTTTGTGAATAACATTTTTGAGTTTCTAGGTGTACTTGTGTCTGGGTCTATCAAGTTTGTTCTTGTGCGTACAAATTCTAGATCTTTATAAATGGATTATTTTGAATAATTTTATGTGACAAACCTAATCCTCCATGTTTTTAGGTCATTATATTGACACAAGTAGTAAAGTGTGTTGTTAATAGGGTAGGATAGACATCCTCAACACCCCATTGTGATGAGAGTTGCCTACATACCAATACTCTAAATAGGCATCAATCCCTATGTAGTTCTCCCTACCTAATTGTTAGTGTAAGTTCAAGTGAAGATATTATGAATGTTGATTTGAGTGCTTATAATGTGCTTGAGATTGGAAATTTGAGTAATCTAATCTTAGGAATGTTATAGATGGTTGTATACAGAAGTAGGGTATAATAGGGATCACTAACATTGATTGTGCACAACTTGTTTTGAGTTTTTATGTGTAATTTGTATCTAATTTTCATCTAGTGGTTAGATGGATAAAATGCATGTATATATATTATTTTTGTGCTTGTATAGATCTTAAAATATGTCTAGGTTGATCCTAAGTAGTCTTAGATTTGAAAATATATCTATTGGTAGAAAAAGGAGGGAAAAGATAATAACACCAAAATTGGGACACTAGTGCCATGTGGCACTATTGTCCTTATTATGGTGCTAGTGTCTAGGTGGTAGAACCTAAGGCACTATGGGCCAGGATGTCAAGATGAGGATCTGGGATTGATTTAGGGATGTCTAGGGATGCTTATGGCCTGCATTAAGGTTGGATAAGAGTGAAAATAGTCCTTAAGATAGGTCTAGGGGTAAGCTAGGGATGGTTGGTCTCAAGTAGCACTAGTAGCACTTAGGTGTCATTTTTATGTGATTACATAATGAAATTTAACTTATTTAATAAAGATACTAAGGATGCTAAGGAACACCTATTTTTACTAGGTTCATATTAGAGCATCCACAACATTGTAAATGAGAAAGTAATATTATTTGACTTGATTAGGACACTGAGAGATGATGCATTAAAATGGTATATGAAAACCAATTTATGACATACCAATTCATGGATAGATTAACAAAAAAAATTTAAATGGTATTTTTATTACCCTAACATCCTAATTGAGAGTATAATTAAAATGGGAGAACTAATACAAATAAAAAGGAAATTATGAAATAATATGAGTAGTGATTTAAGAAAATTATAAAAATGTTATAGGAACTATTAAATGAGAAATAAAGCATTGAGTGATTTATTCAAGATTAATACCATACCTAAGAGATAACAAGGATGGTAAGATATTTACTACATTTTCAAAGACATTGGAGATGGCCCCACACTTGGGAGCCCATTCATAGAGATGGAAACAAATTCATCCTTAAAATATAGCATGGAGATATTATAATACGAGTTAGAGAAATTAAGGCTAAAATAAGAGATTCAAATGAAAGGAGATAATTTTAGCTCAGCCCTAGCTAAAAAAATCCCACTAAGTGATACAATATGGTGTATTATATATTGCATGGAAGGTAATTCATAGATAAAATGTTTGCACCATTAAATGGTAAAATGGGTGGCAACAATGATGGCATCCCAAATATTAGTGGGTATGTCCTCCCTGATTCAACAACCAATTTATGAAGATATGATTTATTATGGCATATGTCAAACATATAACCAACATTCATAAAATTTGTGTCCAATAATGAAAGTAGCTCCACCCACGAACCATTTAATATATTTTACTTTTTGTGGGTCATTCAAGAATTATAATCACACATGCCTCAAAAATGACACAATAGTGGAAATATAAGAGAGAAATAGATTAAAAATAATGGTAGTCTAATAGTGTCATCATTGAAGCCCCAAATAGGAAGCTCTACTTCACCACACCTTAGTCAACAATACTTAAACCCTCTATTAATATAAGACTTCACACCACAAAACTCCTAGACACATAATAATAATAATAATAATAATAATAATAATAATAATAATAATAATAATAATAATAATAATAATAATAATAATAATAATAATAATAATAATAAAAGAAGGTATCAAATAGGAGGCCATCATGGTTATAAGGGCATATACCATGGGGCAAGAGGAAATTATCAAGGTGGGAGAGTATATAGTCAAAGATATATCCAATTCTTTAATCAAGGATATATCTAGGAGAGACCACCTCCAACATGTTATAAATGTAGAAAGATTAGCTATGTTGCATGAAATTGCATGGAAGAACCATAGGTGGGAATGTGTATTTTTCCATGAGAAGGGAACTCATGATTATTATTTCTTCCCTAAAATGACACAAATTTATAAAAATGGAGGCATAAAGATAGATGAATTGGTATAATCCCCCTTACGAAAGGGAACAAAACATTTAAAGAAAGTTATGAAGTTCCAAGAGACCAAGGGAAGGTGAAATAAGTGAAGCACGAAGATGGTGATGATAAAATTTAGGAAGAGCAAGAAGGATCATATAGATAAATAATAATTTGTAATAAAATAATGGAATGTATAGTATCAATAAAATAACATAAGGATAATTCAAGTAGGAAATAGTTAGGAGTGATAATATAGGAACCACAACCAATGTTGCGATAACAAACAAGAGTGGAGAAAAAAGAAGGAAAGGTAAGGAGAAAAAGACATACTTTAAAGATAATTCAAAAACTAAAAGTTACAGGGATTACCCTAATACCTAGGTAGATGAAAGAATATTAGAGAAGAGTAATAAAATCATTTAGGATAAACAAGAAAAATATCAACTTAAGATGACTTATTTCAATGAAAAAGAAATTAAAAACATAAAAAATGTTAAAATTGTTGAAAAATCAAGATTTGGTAAAAAATTAACGTATTTTTATAAATATTAGAATAAATATAAAAATAAACATTAGGTAAAAATAGATGAGAAAAATAAAACTTTATAATGTCTTTAGAACAAATAGAAAATGGAAGAAAATGACAATACTACTTGATGTTAAGATCAATGACCATGTAGTTAAAAAGACATTATTGGATTTAGGGTTAGACATAATTTTTTTACCCCAAAGTACTTGGGAGTTATTGGGTAAACCATAGTTACATGTAGCAACATATGACATCACTATGTTTGATGGAACACCATGATCACTAATAGGGACATTAAGAAATGTATAGGTCAATTTGATGGGTATAAAAAGGAAGGTGTATTTTGAGGTCATTGACATGTATGTTACATTTTACCTAGTAGTAATTAACTTATAATGGTTTTTCAATCATAATAATAATTTAAATTTAAAATAAGAATAAGTTACTTTTGAAGGTAATGGGTAAGTAGTACATTTTCCTCTAGAAATCAGTATGGGGGTTGCATGGTTAGAAGAACTATGGCCAAATGAAGGTGAATTTTTTTTGATGAAATATCAAGGGTATACACATTGAAAAAATCACAACAATTGATGATGATCACAAACATCACAAAGAGGGATAACTAATACTCGAAAGTGAAGAAGGAGAAACAAATTTTGATGATGATATCAAGGCCTGATTGTATGGAGAACCAAAATCATATATTATGAAAGTATGTCACATGTATAAATTATAATCCAATGGAACCAATTTTACTATAGTAGATTGTTTTACATTGTGGAGAATAAATTCACACCACATTGAATGAATTTATTACATAAAATACCCAAGTTTAGTGGGATCAAACATGTAGATGATTACCTCCAATAGATGACATAATTGTTCCCCCGTGAACATATAAGGATGAGGGTAATTGATGATACAATGATTAGCACCACCGCATGGTGGTAGAACACACAACAATATACAACCCTAAACTAGAAATCCTTCAACATCTTATTAAAAACAATATTCATCAAAATGGAATGATATTTTAAAGACATACCATGATATGTGGGAATAACTAACCCTAGAATACAAAACTTTGTGAAAGAATATGGATAAGAAAAGAAGTAACAAAAAAATGTATTTGGGCATATTATTTTATTGGGCCCTTGAGGAATATCCATTAACCTAGTACATGAACCAAGATATGTGTAGAGGAACATCAAAATGGGAGGATATAAAAATGGATTTCTATCACACTTTTAAATTTTGAGACCTAAATACATGGTATGTTGAGCATTAAAGAAAATTAAAACATTCTTTTTTATGCTAGATCATGAAGCTAAACAACAATGTAGTAAATTGAAAATAAAGGTAATGAAAATGGAACACATATACAATTGGGAACCCATCATAACTATGATTAGAATAATACCGAAAGAGGAGGGAAACACAACAATAAAGGAAAAATTTAGAACATAATGCATTGAATAAAAATAAAAATAATATGTGGGGAATGATGAAGATAGACTGGATAATATAAAAATAAAAATAGAGGAAGGGGAAAGGAAACTAATCGATATTATTGAAGATAAAAAACAATATTTTTATAAACCCTATAAAAATAAGAGAAGAAAATATAGCTAAAGAAACCCCAAGATAATATAAATTGAATATTATTAGGCAGAAGAAGTTAAGAAAATCTTTGAAATATTATTTAAATACAAATATTTATTTTCCCACACATTTACTAAATTAAAAAGGATAAAATAAGAAATTCGCATAATGAAAATACAACTCAAAGATGATATAAAACCCTTACAGAAAAAACTATATAGGTTTAACCTGAATATTAAAGTCAAAGTAAAAATTGAATTAGATAAAATGTTAGCTAATGGTATTATAAATCTAGTTGAAGACATAAATTGGATAATCCCTATGGTCATTCAAAATAATAAAACATGAGAAATAAGGATTTGCATTGATTACAAATAAATAAATAAGGCATGTTTACATGATCCTTTCTTGACACCATTTATGGAATAAATATTTGAAAGTGTTTTAAGAAGAGAAATATATTCATTTAAAAATGGATTTTTTTATTACTATAGATTATAATTATAAGAGGGGTTAACTCATTGTTAGCTATTTTAAAACAAATTGACAAATGTAACACCTCAAGCATAATCCCTCAGATTGGGCAAGGTCTAGGAGAATACAAATAAATAGAAATACATTTCCCATGGATTCATTCTCTAATCCTAATTCAAGTTTGTTTATGCCCAGATTGTAGATATATGAGTCTTTATCAATGCAACTTGTTCATTTTCACAACATTTACCCTTGTTTATGAGTGGTTTGATTTATCAATGTGAAGAATGTTGAAGCTTTTCAATAGATTTCTATAGAGTTTCTTTACACCAAAAAGCTTATTGAAGGCATAAGTTGAGCCTTGTATTTATATATTTGCTAGATTTATTGTGGCTATTAGATGAAGATCAATATGATTGGTGAAAAATAGTAAATATTGGAAGATTTAAGCCAGTAATAATTGTGGTTGAGTTTGCATTAATCAGGAATGGGTTAAATTAATGTAGATATTTTTAAAATTTTGATATTTATTTGATATTTTACAAATGATTGAAAACTTTCATGATGATGTCATGACTCCAAATATTTGCCTATGTTATCATCAACCATTTGGACACTTACTATAAGGATCAAGGAATAAATCCAATTAATGAATTTAAAAAATAGGGAATTCCAAAAGCTATGGAATTTCCCATTAGAGGAAGATTAGGTTAATTATATTAATAAAAATATTTGATTTTTAAAATTTCAATAACCATTCGACCTAATTAATCCAAATGTTAGTTGTAAAGTCCAAATTTGACTCAAGATGAATTAGACAAGATAAAGATTGCATATAGTGTATTGCATCAATACTTTTTAGAATATGCATGTGATGTGTGAAAACAAATTTTAAACAAATAATAAATTTGTGTGTCATTGTGGGAAATCACCCCATTTATAATTTCAGCATGAAAGTGGTGAGAATTGAGTGTCTACATTTTCCCCTATTTGAAATGGAATTGCGAGACACCAAATGAAATAACATTTTTTTAAATAATAAAAAAGTTGATAAAATTATTTAATAAATATTGAAGTATGATGTGATTATGTTTTTATTTATTATTATTCAATTTATTGAAAATGAGTTCACAAATATGCCCCAAACCTAGTTTGGGACACCCATAATGCCCCCTCAAGGGAGTGGACAAAAAATAAGAGTGATGGATGACCTCTCAAAAGGAAAAAAATGGACAAGAAGAAGAGTGAGATTAGCCCATGTATGAGATTAATACATATGATTTAATGCTTGAATGCTTTGATTTACAATGATGATAAAGTATAAAAATGATTTCTCCAAAAGAGGGGCAAATTGGGAAGGATGAATCCCAAGATAAGTGGCACAATTTAACTTTCCCAAACAAGGAAAAAGATTTAGGTTGAGGGAATGATATATCTCAAAATAAGTTGCACACTTCTATTTATCCCAAATAGGTTGCAAGTTATAAGCTTGTAATTCAAAGAAAGAGAGAATGATTGAATTGCCCCAAATAAGAGAAATTGATTGATTAATTGATTTGCCCCAGTAGGGTAGATTTGATCATTGATTAAATGATTTGCCCTGGTAGGGATGTGTTGATCATTGATCGATCTAATTGATTTGATTGATTAATTAGAAATCATAGATCAAGTATTTAACCTGTTACACATATTAAAGATGAGATGAATAGAAAAAATGTAGGAGTGATGGTATAATGACTTTTCAAAAAATGAAGAAGCCACAAAAATACATGCACATAATAATTATCAAAGATAATGAAATAAATGATTGTAAGAACACAATAATTATTGAAGAATAATGAGATAATGGTATTTAATTTGAACCCATAAATTAAATGTAACTGAGTGCTACCTATATAGTCCAAATGGACCTTAGGCCAATATAGTTCTCCTAACATGGGAGAAAATGGATGATGAAGAATATAATAGATGATTAAAATGATAATAATGATGGAATAATGTGTATGAATCTCCTTTATATGCTTATGTGGATATGAACATCTTGATTAACATATATGTATCTAGAATGTTCAAGTGTTTTGATTTAATCAATAAAAATGGGATCGTGTGATATGGTCAAAGATTATCAAAATGATTAGATTAAATAATGAATGAATTTTCAAGGGGAAATACTACCAGTGTAGCATGAAATTGTATATAAGCTTTAAGCACTTAATTTTTAATGTAACACTTAATGGAATACATCATGACATAAAACACCCTAATGGCCTAGTCATGATGTGCATAAGGACTAATTCCCAATCCAATAGATAAATGAAAAAATACACCATGAAATGGAAAAATCAAGATGAAATTATAGTCATATGCCAATAGATGGACTTAATTAAAAATATAAGGAATCACCCCACAAACACATATGGATAGACTAAAGGCACAAAAAAATCAAATAGATAAACAAACAAGTAACTAATCAAACAAACACACACAAAGCTTAAAAATAAAAATCAACAAAAAGTATCGTGTCATTTAATCAATTCAAAATCAATATGTAAAGGCTCAATGAAATGATAAATGGATGGTGCCCCCAAGAAAAGTACATGTAATGAAAGGACACATCCCATGGGGGAAAAGACACATCCCAAGGTGGCTAAAATTATTGGAGAAAATAATGAATCTACCTTGGGAAGGACACATCATAGTGGTTGTTAAAATGAGTGGATCAATGATAAATCAAAGATAATGATAGGCTTTAGGACAAGACAAATGTTTATGAATTTTTTGGATTAATATCTCTCATGGTGATTTGACACCTTTTAAAAATTTTAGTATTTTGTGGCTTAATATCTCTCATGGAGATTGTAATATTTTTCCAACTTTTAGGATTTTTAGAACAAATATCCACAAAATATGATGAGAAAAGGGAAGACCTATTCTAGCACAGGAATGGATAATGACTTGAAAAAGGGTAAGAGCATAGGAAATGGATCATAAAAATGGTGAGAGCATGGGGGATGGGGGAGTGGTGGTTGAACTAACCACATAAACTCTATGTGACTTAATGCTGCTTACATAGTCCAAACAAACCTTAGGCCATTGTAGTTCTCCTAGAATGGAAGATAAAAATGAATGATGGATGAATGAATAATACTTGATATAATGGATGATTATGAGGGAAGGGACTAGGAATCTCCAAGGACCATGTCACATGAGAACCAAATTTTTCTAGTAATTTAAGTGTCATGTGGATAATACACTAAAATGTTTCCTAAATAGGTCTTAATATACCTTCTACTTTTATAACAAGTATAAGACCAGAAGGTTGATGGTCACAATAAGATGGGATGGGCTAAATAGGATTGAATGACCAAAATGGATGGAATGGTCTTCAATACAAGTGAGGTTTCCTCCAAGTTTTAAGGTACACTTAGATAACAAATTATTTACACATGATGCTAAAAACCTAGTTTTCATCATGGTACTTTCCCAATGCACCACAAGCAAGGTTTTCACTGTTGGATGAATTATTTTTCTTTTTATTTTGATTATTGTTTATTTTTAATTTTTAATTTTTATTTTTTAGCATATAAACTCAATGGAGAATTAAAATATGCATAATGTGTAACCTTTTAATGTCTAGCCTATACCTACTTTAAATAGTTACTCTGTCAAGAACTTGATGTTGATGTAGACTACACTGTTGTTGTTATGATCTTCATTGGATTTTGATTTTGCTTCCTCTAAAATTATAAAAAAGGTGTCTTTGTATAATTTATGAAAAAAATTCCACTAGGGAAGGGGAAAAAGGATAAGAATCAGATAAATGATCTAATTTAGTAATGTAATATAGGAGTTGAATGAATAATAGGATCAAAATTGAATGTATAATTATTGGGAGATAAATGAAGACTGGGATTTTAAATCACACACATTATTATTTATTCTATATTCAATAATATTTTGGTTGTGATGGGGTCAAAAACCTCTATAAATTATCTCAATAAGGCTATAATTTTTTTATTCCTTAGGCATGAGAGTTGTTCCAAACTAAATAATTTTTGGATTATCAATTGTGTTGATATTGATTTCAATAATGTCCTCATCAAAAAATGAAAAATTGAGTTGTTTAGATATTGGAATCTTGAAGTATTTTTCACCAATAAAGTATTATTGATTTTTATTGTTCTCTATCATCTCAAACAAGGTTTTACTAAAAGATATTGACTTTTGACTTTGATTATCTGTTAGTGCCTCAAATAAGGTTTCACTAGGATATACTGATTTTAGAATTTGATTGTCCCCTAGTACTTCAAACAAGGTTTCAATATGAGACCTATAATTTATTTGGTTGTTACCTTGGATCCATAGAAAGTCTACAACTGATATATCACCATGGAAAAAGGCCAATAATTTGTGATTCTATTGGTCTCAGTCAGTGGTTATGGGAAATTGTTTGTCAAAGGAATGGATAGGTTAATTAATTTGAATAGGCTAGGTAATGGTATTTGAAGGGTAAAAGGTAACACAATACTCATAAAAACTACTAGGATAAATTGTGTCAATGTCAAAGCAAGCTTCATCTAAAATCATGGAAGAATCACAAATGTTTTAAAATGGATCTGCCATAAGTGTGTAAATAATGTCAAAATAGTTATTAATGTATATTATTTTTGAAGCTGATTCAGACTCAAGTGGATATGGTAGAAGTCTATATCCAATGTTGTGATATACACTAATGTATTTTGATTCTGAAGCTAATTTTGACTCAAGAGGATCTGAATTTGATGTTGATACTAACATTTATTCTGATAATGTTAAATCTGATATTGTTTCTAGGATAGAACCTAATTATGATATTAGTTTTAAAATTGAACTTGATTCTAATGTTAATGCTAACAATAATGTTGGTTCTAAAATGGAAATTATTTTTGATGTAAATGTAGCCACAAATAGGGCCTATTGAATTGTGTTGTCCATAAGTATCTTGTTAACCTTTTGCTTGGAAATGAAGGCTTTGGGGAAAAGGAATTTTCTCAAATGGGGAATGTTTGGAAATGAAAAAATAATGGGTTTTTTCTCAATAATAATGTGTTATTCAAATATGGGCTCATAAAAAATAGGCCCTTCATAAAAAATGGGTGTTATTTCAAAGATAGATGAACTATCAGAGTGATGCTCATCAATGTGAGGCTGATAAAATATGGGTGACTCAACAAAAATATCGATAATGAGTTGATTATATTGATCCAAATTTGGAAGTGGATGAATCTAATTATACTTGAGAGGGGATCATGACATATCTAATTGAATAATTATCAAACTTTGACACACTTGGGTCTTCAATATATAATGGCCCTTGGAGGGCAAATTATTGGATTTGTTGTGGCTCTAAGACTGAATTGGATTTTGGACCAATAGATGAAGTGTTAGAGTAGATGTAAGGTTGACCAAGCATTGGTTAAGTTGGGTAAGGTAATATATCATGTCTTGAATAAAGAGAGATAATTATAGAATAGGTTTAGGATTGCAATATTGCATGACTCAAATTAACCTTGGACTAATTCCCCCAAACAAGGATACATGCAAGGGAATTGGATTAGAAGAAATTGGCCCCAAAGAGGGTGCACTTATTTTTTGATTGAAATAGACCCAAAGAAGGAAGTATTATTATTTGATTGAAATGGGCCCAAAGAGCGTGGTCTTGTTATTTTACTAAAATGGGCTGAAAGAGGGTCATTTTGGTCTTTGATTGAAATGGGCCAAAAAAGGGTGGTCTTGGTCTTTGACTAAAATGGGCCTAAATAAGGCAATCTTGATTCAATGTAATTGGCTTGGCTTGGCCCCAAAAAGTGTGGAATGCTTTGATAAAATTCAAATGAAATGAAATATGGATGATATGAATTCATCATTCCCAATTAATAGGGGTAGGATATTGAATGAAAAGACAAGAAGTGATTTGAATTGGGAAGTGATCGTAGAATAATTAGATTTGGTCAAAATAGACCTAATTTAGAATTGTTCTAATATGTGGCTTTAAAGTTGACTTTGGTAAAAGTTGACCCAATTTGGAATGTTGAATTAGTTTTTATTTCAAGAGTTTGGCTTCAAATAGTTGTCTTTAGTTAACTTTTCAAAAGTTGACCAATTTAGAATTAGAATTATAATTTGGTTCAAGATGAACTTAATTGGAATGGGAATGTGGTTCAACAATGAACATGATCAGATTAGAATGTGATTCAAAATGAACCTAATTAGATTGGAATGTGTTTCAAAATGAACCAAATTTAGATTTGATTATTGAATTCTTAGTATAATGGTACCACACAAACAACATATCAATAAAATTAGCTAGCATAATGCTAATATGGGGTGAAGAATGCCCAAAAAATTGGTAAAGTAATACCTCATTGCATAAATGCAATATGATAATATTTTCACATGATATGATTTGATTTGGTTTGATGTTGTTTAAATGTTACAATCAATATAGGTTGGCAACAATCAAACATGACACTCATAAATAAAAATACCTATTTTTAATGGAAGACATGTGCATAATATAACTACAATCCATGAAACTACCTTACTTGAAGTGATGATATATTAATTTCACCTAACCCCCACTTCAAGTAGTCCATCATGAAATCTTATGGGAGGTTGGTTTCTCTCACACTATAAGTTATCTATAGCTAATGGTCTTAAGATAAAGTTTTGACATGGATTTTATAAATGGTCCCTGATATACCTTATGGTACATGGAGATCAAAAAATAGTTAATAAGAACTTAAAGAGTGGGTCATTCAAAACAGTTTTTATTCCCTTTTTGATCATTTCAATCGTAAATGTCTCAATAAAGTGCTATTGATAATTCTAACTTTGAGGGTAAGGTTTGACAGTGTATAATTAAGGTTAAACCGCTTGTTTTATCAAAACACATTATGGGTAGTTTTGATATACTCTTAACAATAATTTCCCTTAATTTATATCCCTAATAGATGTATGGGATTAATATGTACAATGGGAGATGAAACCCCAAGTGTTGTGCCCTAAGAAATCATGAGAAGGAGATGAAATCCACTCCATGTGATCAATAAAAAAGAAAAAAAGGACAAACATAATCCCTTTTTTTGGTCACCTAGGTTCCTTAAAGGGGGAAAAGGGAGAACATACACATAAGATATTATTTATAAGAAAACAAGTAAAACAAACACACAAACAAAGCAAGCAAGAAATAAATTTTTCTTAGAGCATAAAATAGAATTGTTGGTTATTTGATTAAGCACTAAATAAAAAAATAGCCTTAGTTTGGTGATAAATCCATGTTATTGGGTAGTGAAAATGGTAAGAAATAAGTTAACATTTTTAAATGTGGTCTTTGACTAGCATGGGAAGTTGAAAAATTGACTATTTAGCCCATGGGAAAAATACATAGTACAATCCCACCATTTAGTAGAGAGATCCCACCATTTAGTAAGTTGATCTCATCATTCTGTAAAATCTAAAAATAATGAACATGAATTTGAAGATTCCACTGACTAGCAGGGTCATATCACTGATTTGTAGGATGATATTACCAATTTGTAGGAAGATATTGTCATTGTGTAGGGTATTCCCATTGATATTATAAAATGATAGAAATAAATGTATTCCACAAGATGATCTCATTGTTTCATAGTTCATTCTCATCATTAGGGTTTTTGATCTCACCATTTGATAGTTTGAATGTAACAGAGTGATCCTACCATTTTGTAGTGTGATATTGTTGATACACGTAGTGTTATTTCTATTTTATTGAAAATACATGGAGACAAAAAAATAGTGTTGAAGAAATATTATTGTTATATAGGTCAACACTACCAATTATAAGGCGTGATCCCATTGAAATGTGAGGTGATCTCATTGATCAATAGAAAATGAAAATATGGAAAAATCAGTGAAAAAGAAGTAAAAAAGGTCAAAATGATATGTTTTAGAATTTAGAAGGTATATGAATGTTATAAAAAATATTTTGGGGTGCGTCAATCCCAAAAGGCATGCCAAATGTAGATTAAAATTATAAGAGGGGTTAGTTCATTGTTAGCTATTCAAACCAAAACAAATTGATAAATGTAACACCTCAAGCATAATCCCTTGGGTTGGGAAAGTTATAGGAGAATAAAAATATATATAAAGACATAAACACACAAACTATACCTTTCCCATAGATTCATTTTCCAAGCCCAATTTAGGTTTCTTTTTGCCTAGATTGTAGAGCTAGGAGTCTTTATTAATCTCACTTATTCATTTCGATGAGATTTCCCCTTGTCTATGAGTGGTTTGATTGATCAACGTGAAGAATGTTGAATCTTTTAAATATATTTTTATAGATTATATTTGTACAAAAAATCTTGTTGAATGCATAAGGTGAGCCTTGTATTTACAAATTTTTCAGATTGATTGTGGTCATCAACGAAGATCAAGATGAGTGGATGAGAACAATTAATATTGGAGGAATTATATCACTAATAACTATGGTTGAGTTTGCATTAATCATGCATGGGTTTTATTTATAATAATATTTTTCAAATTTTGATATTTGTTTTATTTTTTGTAAATGTTTGACAACTTTCATGATGATGTTATGATTGCAGACATTTTACTATGATGTCATCAACTATTTGGCCACTTGCCATAAGGATTGAAGAATAAATATAATTAATTAATTTAGAAAATAGGGAATTCCAAAATCTATATAATTTCCCATTAGAGGAATATTAGGTTAATTATCTTAATAAAAATATGTGATTTTTAAAAGTCAAATAATCGTGCAATCTAATTAATCTAAAATACCAGTTACAAAGTCACAATTTGACTTAGGATGAATTAGATGAAGCTGAGAATTACATAAAGTGTATTCCCCAATCAAGGATGCACCAATGTGTTTTATAATATACACATTATGTGTGTACACAAATTTGGAATAAATAGTGACTTTGTGCATTATTTTGGGAAATCATGCCATTTGTAATTTCAGCATGAAAGTAGTGAGAATTGAGTGTATACAGTTACCATTAGGTCTAGATAGCCCTTAAAGATCACCCAAAAACCACATTTATAGTTGAATGGGAATTGTTAATGTATATGGTAATGCCTTTTGGGTTAAACAATGCTCCAACTATATTCAATAAGATAATGCTATGAATTTAGATAATTTATACATGAATTTTTATAGGTGTACCTAGATGATTGGATGGTGTATGGGATGTTAAAATACTATGTCCAGGTATTGTGTTAATTTTCTAATAATGTAGACAACTCAAAATTTCATTAAATATGAATAAATTTGTGTTTGATACTCTATTTAGATCCATTTTAGGACATACAATTTGTAAAGAGGGGTTGATGTTAGATCCATTAAAAATGGTAAAAATTGTAATAGATATACCTCCCCCTAAAACACAAAAATAGGTAAGAATAATCATAGGGTGCAAAGGTAATCATCATAGATTCATGAAGAATTATGTATCCATTAGTGCACCAATAGAGGAGTTGTTAAAGGAAATAAATAACCAAGCCATAGAATGGTCAACTGTCACATCCCTATTTCACCCCTATAATTAACAACCTATAAATCCATGGATTAGTATGGTTAATATCTAATTAATATTGCCTTTATTTGAGTTTTTGACATATACTGCAATAGGACAGTTATATTTTTAATTAGTATACACTGCATGATAAGTTATATTTTGATAATTTTGTACATTAAGGATGTATATTTGTTGGTTTAGCATCATTGATTAATATATATGATGACTCATACTAACTACCTACTTGTTGCAAGGTGGATTCAGGATAGGTCCTACCCTTAGATATTGATGAGGGAAAACATCATTAGAGAGGATTGGCTAGATGGAGTGATTGGGAGAAATATCAATGGAAAATGCTAGTGACCCTTCATACACGCACAATAAATTTTAAATGATATTTGCATTAAAATGTTAGTGTGTATTCTTGCGATTATATTTGTGTGTGTGGAATTAGTTTTAGTATGCATTACATTTCTTTAGTCTAATTGACTTGATTTTTGAATTTAAATCTGAAAAATAAACATTAGTGCTAATAGATATAATTATTTTGAAAATAATTATCTTTTAAACAAAAGGCATTTAATGACTTATTTATATTTTAGATAAATAATTGTTTAACATTGTTTTAAAAAATTGCATGGAAGTTGAGTTAATGTAATTTAAATATTAATCTTGAATTAACATGTAGGAATTTATTTGAAAATTAAAAAAATGAATTTTATAATTATTTTAGTTAAATTATCATGTTTTGGATATTAGTTGGTAAACTAAAACGAAAAAAAGAATTAATGGAAGTTAATAAATTTAGAAGTTGAGTTAACTTGACATGCATGGGGTAAATTAAATGGAGAATTTTCATGCAAGGGTGGGGCACAAAAATTGAAAGGAGAGTGAAATTTATAAATAAAGGAATTTTTTCTAATTGAATATACACATAGACATTGAAGAGGAGAAGGACAAAGATACAAAAAAAAGAGAAAAGCAAAGGAATAAAAGAGAAAGTTATGGAAAAAGCAAGTTGGGAGGTGTTTCATATTGCAAGCAAATTATTTAAAGGTAAGGGTTGTAATTTAATTATATGTGTATGAATTATGTATAAATTAAGAAAAAAATCATTAGTTGAATTTAAAATCTATGTTTCAATAGATATAGCCAACGTTTTAAATAATAGCCTTCATTTGATTATTATCCCTACATAGCTTTTTGAAAAGGCTTGTGTATCATTCTTTTTAGACTACATCTTTAATGATAATTATTAGACTGCATTCTTATTAAAACATTGAGCCTTTTTGAATGAAACACTAAGTTTCATAACTAAAATGTCTAAGTCTCTTCATGAAATGCAATGCCAAGTATATCATTTTTAATTATCTTAGACAACATTTCTTTTTGTGTGAAGGGTGTGTAAAGAATAAGATATCCACTTATATATGTTATACCAACATCCAAATTTTATATTTAAAATAAACCTTTAGGTAGTGCCTTATTTTAGCCAATGTACTGCATAGTAATCAAGCCTGCGTTCTATGGGAAATTACTGAGTATTTTATTAAAATGCTAGGTTCTTTATTAAATTACCCAGTTCTATTTGAATCATCAAGCTTAAATAAAACACAGTAGTCTCTTTATAAAATGTTGAATCTTAAGTGCTAGATGCTAAGTCTTCATTTCTAAAAGGACGTGTTTATGATTTAACGCTATGTATTTGAGAGTTGAAATGTATTGTCATATTTTTAAGATGCCAAGTCTAAATATATAAGTCACTAATGTCTATTAGGAAGTCATAGAAGTATATATATAGAAATTATAGTAGTATATATAATAGAAATCACTGGTTATATTTGCAAATGGAATCATTGTGTATAGATATGAGCATAATTATTTAAATTGTTGAGTAAATTAGATTTATCATTGAGTCATTTAAAAGAGCATAATATATAAAGTGTGGTTGTGTATATGATAGAAGATATGTATATGATAACATGGTGTACATTAAATGAACTTGCTATGTATATATTTATAATAGCTGTGTATATGTATTGAGACGTTGAGTTTAATAAAGATAAAAATTATTGTATATATTTTTATAAAGCCTAAGTTTGGAAGACACTATGTATTTATTTATTTGATGATGCATATATTTTATTTGGATATATATTTAATTAAAATGCTAAGTAAAAGGTTGAAAATGAGGCATACTTTAAAACACTGGGCATATGAATATACTTTAATGAGATGGATGAGTTTATGTGTTTTTAAACACATTGTATATACATTTCAAAAATGTTGGATTGATATTGATTGAGTTATATTATTGAAAATGTTGTATATTTTATTGAAGAGCCTACATTACTATATGAAGATCAAGTCATTAAAAATAATGTTGAGTGTATAATATAAATGATTGAGTGCTTATGTTAAAGTGCCAAGTTTAAATAAAGAACACTTAGTGTATACTAGTTATGTTATTGGCTGAGTTAAAACTGAATTAGCTATGTTTATATAATAAGCATAATTACCAAATATTCTTATAAAAATAATGTTGAGTTTAAAATATATATCTAAGTTAGAATTGCTAATAGCAATGTGTTATTAAATATTAAATATTAAAAAGTGAAATGTTATATATTCCTGAGAGGAATTAAATTAGCCTGGAAAACTATGTTTCCTCTTTAATACAAGATCAAATGTTGGGCAGAACTTAATTTTTCCTCGGATTTCCATATTACATTTAGCCTGAGTTACAACTCAAAAGAATGAGCATAATTTATCACAAGGGGTTAGTGTATTTCACTGAATAAGGTTTTATAGTCTCAGGTAGTGTATTTAATTACATTTAAATCATAAAGCCAAACCCATCATGGCAGTATAACTAGATAAGTTAGATTATATTAAAAAAAATCTATCTAAAATTATAAAAGAAGGCTTAAGTTATTGAAAACTTAGACAATTCTGATTATTGTTTGGGTTTACTCATCTTTTTACTTGGAGGTTACTTATTTAAAACTCAATTGTGTTTAAAAAAACTAAGAAAGATAATTTATTAAAGCCTACTTAAGTTTGATGGTGTTTGGAACCAAATTCAATTATGAATGAATAGTATATAAGATCCTTTTGTTTAGAATACTTGATTGGTATGAACAAGTTAGAATATTCTTAAATACCTATTATAAATAAGTAGTTATAGACTAATTGTTGTCATACTTGGTTGGTGTGATCTTGTCAATAGTACTTATTTATATATGATATTGTATATATGTTGTTTTGGTCTTTGTTTAGCATAATTGAATGGTATGATTATATTGGATTATTTATCTATTATATACATAATAATAGTATTCTTATAAATTCATTTTATACAATATCATGACAAGGTCAAATTGGTGGAGTCATGTATTGATGAAATCTTGTGTGTAGTATATTTGTGAGAATATTATATGTGTAAGTGATTGGATATTTATAGAATAAAAATAGTTCATTGTGATGTGTGCCTTGAGATATGTTTTCATCTAAAAATTATTGTACAATTTAATCTAGGGTATACTTGGGTGGTGTTATCCCTATTTATTGGATTAATAATTATAGTGTAAAATCATTTATTCATGTTGGGAAGAGTGTTTTGGGCATAATGAGTTATGATAGTATGGAATATCATAGTATGCTTTAGCTTAAATATATATGTCTA
This sequence comes from Torreya grandis, assembly GCA_037957365.1. Lineage (NCBI taxonomy): Eukaryota > Viridiplantae > Streptophyta > Pinopsida > Cupressales > Taxaceae > Torreya > Torreya grandis. Next base: position 785,308 of record JARHVA010002443.1, on the reverse strand, counting down.
GATGGTACATATTGTTGTTGCATGCCTAGACTCTCACCTATGTTGACTAATTTAATGTATGTGTTGGATTGTTCTTGATCAACATGGTTTTGTAGCAATTAGTAGGATATCTTGTATACATACAACCTTGTAAGTGTAAATGAATGATTAGGTTAGACTTGTATGTGTTTGTATGATTTGTTTTATTATTTGTAATTTATTGATTAAAAGAGTATGCTTCTACATATTTATGATTAATTTGTATGATTATTAGTGGGAAAATTAGTAGTCATGTCTAAGAATACTAGACTAAGATGATAAGGGTTATCTTGAGGTGTAGTTACTTGGATCTTATTGTAGTAGTAGTAGTCTATAGTTTATTGTGTGTTTTACCCGGGTGGTATAAATAGTTGTCATTATTTCCATTTTGGGATTGATTTTAATTCAAGACTCATTCATGCGTAGATGATTATGTGTATACCTTGCTTTCTCCTTGTTTAGTAAGAAATGTGATATTATTGATAGGAGTATGAAATTTGTATGAGTCTTTGAGTTATATACTATATACTATATGTTTATTTTAGAAACCATATTGATTATACTAATAGGTAGTGAAATAGATTCCACTAGCCTAGGTAGTACCACCAATAGATAATCTGATCAAGTGGTGAGTTATGAAATTGACTAATCTAAATGATTGTGTGTTATTTAAACAATTTGGCCAAAGTAATGTTAGATAAAAATTTTCATTTCATATGTTTGATTTTCATGTTTTGTGATATCATGTTAGAATAGATTTCTTTATGGTACACTACATATTTTTAAAAATCTTAAAACACACAGGGTACTAGGATATCTCACTAGATTCTTTCACCATTCTATCTACCTATCCATGAAGGGAGGGACATTTTTTGATGGGGGATTTTGTGAGGGATCATTGGTTTGTGGTTGGAGAGGTAAAGTTATTAGATGATTCTTTTTCTCCCCACTATAGTATTACCTAGAGATGACACTTGAGATTATTAGTGATACATGAGTTAACATGACTCAAGCTCTAGAGATATTGGTATTTATTAATTGTATTAGGTTGTATGCCTAAATGAATGTAATTGCATATTTTAAAAATAATATCTATATTGTCAGACTAGATGTAGTTGTGTCCTGTGATGTTTACTTTTTTTGGAATTGAATAAGATGTATATTATATGCAATATTTGAATTTAAAGTATTATTGTTCTTAGTTATGATTTAGTTCTATTTTATTGTTTTATTTTGTGGAATGAATGTTAATTGTTTACTTGTTAAAACAAATTATTGCATTTTTCTAATTAAAACTTGAGGGGTTGTTACATCAACATAATATCAAGACTCATTTGATAAATTAAAGAATAAAATTATACACTCAAAATATCAGTATTTTCTGATTAGAAGGTCCCATTTCACATCCACATATATGATTTAGGTATAGAAATAGGAGTGGTACTAGGACAACCCCACGGTAATATTGACCACCCCATTTATTTTACAAGAAGGAAGCTAACAAAGGTTGAGACAAATTACTCTAATATAGAGAGGGAAGCATTATTGATGGTACATGTGGTACAAATTTTTTGGCATTATTTATTGGCTATCCCGTTTATACTTTTTACTAATCATGAACCCTTAAAATCCTTGATCAATAAATCAATCACACAAGGGAGGATATGTCATTGGTTAATGTTGTTTTAGGAATTTGAATTTAAAATTATTGTAAAACCTATAAATGAATAAACAATGGGCTCAATTTTCTTTCACAAACAACAATAGGAGAGGATGTAGGCCCAAATGAGGATGCATTCCCAAGATCTTATCTTTTCCATATTGAGGTTATCCCTAAATATATGGAAGTCAATGCTTTATTTATTTCAAAGGGAGAATTTATTTAGGAGTATAGTAAAATGCACTATAAAGTATTGATGATACAAACCATCGTATTTACATTGATTGAATAGTTGTTGTACAAAAAGGGAAGGAATGAGGTGTTGAGGAGGGTATCCTTCATGAAAGAGAAAATATCATAAGAGAAGTGCATGATGATGTAGCAATTGGAAATAATTAAGGGGAAGGGACTGTTAAAAATATAATGTTAGCTATCATATGGTAACCAATTATGTTTAAATATGTCCATAAGTATGCTATAAATTGTGATATATTCCAAAGGTAATCAAACACAATGTGTGAGATGAAATTACAGTATGACCAATAATAGCTTTAGTTCCAATTGAAAAGTGGGGTATTGAATTTAATGGTCATATCAAACTCATTGCATGGATAATTAATGCAATATTTATTATTTCATGAACATAACATCTAGAGATGGCCTAAAGCTATACCTACAAAATATTGCACTGCTACACCTGCCACCAAGTTCTTATATGAGAATATTATTACATGGTTTAGATGTCTACTTAGTATAACGAGTGACCAATTTTTTCATAAATAATACTATTTTAGAGTTATTCAAACATTTATTGATCTAACACAATTGAATTAATCCATACCATTTACATGCCAATGGAACTATAAAGGTAATCAATAAGGTTTTGGAGAGAGTATTAATGAAGGTATATAACATGGATATTGTTGATTGGGACACAAATATACATGTGGTGATTTAGTCTTATCACACCACATACAAAAGGCTCTAAATACTACCCATTTTATCTAGTATATGTTTTAGAGGCCACAATTCCCATGGAATATATATTACCTAGCTTAAGAATAATGGTAACATTTAGGTTAAATGGAAAAGACTCCCAGTAAGAAAGATTAATAAATTTGGAAAAAATTGATGATTAAACATTATTAGCCACTTACAATTAAAATCAAGGGAAAAAATACAAAAAACATGACATGACAAACACATTAAGGTAAAATAATTCTAATTTCATGATAAGATATTGCATTATGATAGAAAATATAAAAATTAAGACAAATTCAAGATAAGATGGATAGGGGCATATATAATTTAAGAAATATTAGAGTCTAAAGAAATAAAATAAAAAATTCTTGCTCAAAAATTGAGGAAAGGTTTTGTGAATCAAGCCATTTAGAACTTTACATCACAAATAACTGTAGTGAAATGTGGTAAGAAACTAGAATATAAATTAAGGGGTGACATTATCCTATAAATCTAGTCAGGTGAGTCGAAAAGGATATTACAATATATTATTTCAAAAATCTATATATTGGTTGTTGATTATGTTATCCCCTAGTAGGCGAGTAGGGGATTTATTTTTAAAAATGGAAGAAAGACAAAAAAAATTGAATTTTTTTTGGAAAAACATAAAAATATATTTTTTTAAAAAAGAAGAGATAATATTAAGATTTTTTTAAAAAAAAAGTAAAAGGTTAGAAAAAAATAATAATTTCAAGAAAAATATATTTATTAAGAAGATAGGAGGATTTCAATAGAATTCAAAGTTTTATAAAAAAAGAGAGAAACAATGCTTAATAAAGGGAGATTTGAGTAAAAATTCTAGTAACATTTTTTTTGCAAAAGGGAAAAAATTACAAATTAGTTGCAACTAAAACACAATTAAAAATAACATAAATTGGTGGTTGGTAATAAATATGAAAATAATTAGTAATAAAATATGATGACATAATAGATAAGGATGAAATTAAATTAAGAAAGAGGAAAAATTAAAATATTTAAGACAAAGAAATGAAGTTAGGTAAAAAATGGTCAAAAAATAATTAATATAGGTAACATAACTATTTTAGTTAATACAATTAATGACCAAATTAAGGAAACTATAAAACATGGTTTTACTTAACAGATTAACTACAAGAACCCTATGAATATGACTCTACTCAAATTTCATGTGCACTACATATAGTCTTTAGAGATTCTCAGATACAGTGAAGATAACGATGAAGGTATCATAAATTGTTAGCTCTGAGTAGATTAAACAAAAAAAATATAAGAGACACTCTATGAAGTCTAAGCTCTTAGATCCTTAAAGATTATTTTTAGTCTTATCTGAATATGCTTTTTGACTTTCACAATCTTTTCTTGCTATTTCTGCTTGACTCTACTTGACTTTCCTTCTCCTTATTTATGAAATTGTTAGCTCTTTTTGTACATTATAATTTATTGTGACCATATCCATTACAATAAAAACAATAGCCTTAAAAATAAGACATGTCTGTATATCTCTGACCTGATTGCCTTTTGTAGCTTTGTTCCTTCCAGCTTTCTCTATTTGGAATGTCCTCTGTATTTTTCACTTCTCTCACAATTGCTCTTTTAAGCTAGATATTACAATATAAAATCAACCTCTCACATCCATCTTAAACATGGCTACTCAAGCCTTTATTTATAGCTTTCCAAATGACCTTTGGCCTTCCCCCTTTGTGACTCTTCAATCCTCATGGAAAATGGCACCAATCTTGGATGACCCTTCATATCCAAGCATTTGAAAAGTCATGTGGTGACCCTTCATGACCAAAAACGTCCTTCCCACTTTTGTCCTTATCTTTATTGACTCTTCGTATTCCTCAAAGTGTACCTTCATGAGAAATTGCACCTTTACTCTTTTATCTTCACTTGGTGACTCTAGGTATTCCCCAAGATGACTCTTCATGGGAAAATGCGTCCCATCCTTCTTTTGTCTTTATCCCATGGCTCTTCAACTTCTCCATGGGCCTTTATTTTGTCTCATATGCAACCAAAAATATATTCATTAATATTAAATAAATATTAACTCATATTAACCAAGATATATTTATTACCAACAATATTAAATGCAATGGGGCCTTTATCACCAATAATACTAAACCTTTGACATCAATGACAATATTTCCAACATTTTCAAGTGTTCTAGCCTTGCTTTCTCACTATAAAGACACCAAAAAATATATCCATTCCAATTTGATTAAGATTGATCACTGAGCTATAAAGCCATATAGGATAAAAATAAAGCAGTAGAAACCACACACATAAAAGGTCAATTACATGGTAGAGTATATCACCATTCCAAGGATGCATTTATATGTCTAGAGCTAATTCCCCTACTTTTGACTCATGGCAAGTACCACTAGGGTACTACTAATTAGAGCACATAAAGATGTCATGTATTTATATCAACCATACTACATTACACTAGTGGCTATCCATACAATGATTGGATTACTGAACCAGAGTTATAAAACCCATAAATATGATAATAATAATATATTAGCATAGAATAAGTGGTGAAACTAGTAGGCATATTTCTAAATTAATGGGCCCTCTATATTAAATGAATTAAAACCCCTAGGGTTCATTATGCCATAAAAATAATTACATGAAAGGTATATTACACTAATTAAGAGGATTCAACTATTATAAGGAGTGTGAAAATTTCCTTAGATATGTTTAATACTAACGTTTAATAGGATGCAGCTACCACACTTTGTAATTAATACCAATACAACCTCCATAAGATAAATCAAAGTACATATGACTTACGTTATGGATCTCTCCTACTAATTCTAGCTATGTACTTCACACAAACCAGTCCAAGACATCAAGAGGTAGTTCAATGGCATACTAATACCATTGTAGGAACACAAATCAAAACTGTATTAAAGTCAATATAGTCAGTAGAGGAGGAAGTAGGAAATTTTATTGCATGGGAGATAATGATTACAAATATGGTAGCTTGGATATTTAGAATCTCTCTAGGTGTAGTTCAAAAGTACTTTATCAAAGTAAAATTCATAGTATGTGTATAATATTTACATAAAACCATTATCTAGGAAGAAAACATCACTTACCCATTCCCTTATGAGGTTTGTATACACCCAAATTTTACACGACGTGACACTTTTGATATAAATCTAATGATGATGAAATGATATCTTATTTTATGATCCACAAGGAACTCTCTAACTTATTTTCTCTCTTTTACTTCCCTAATCCTCCCTTAACCACTTTTGGTCCCCTTTGTTTGACTTCCACAACTTTTGTCATCTTGTTATAAAAACATCCCATGTAGAATGTAACCACCACTCTAGGTGATAAAACTACCCTCCTACTTTATAGAACTGACCCTCAAGTTACACAACCATCATGGTGGTTTCATAATATAGGTGGTAGTTCTATCTTAAGGAGGTGGTTCATATAAAAAAAGGAGTATTTGGGAAAATTTAGGTGGTAGTTATGTCACCTAAAGTGTCATATTCATAATTTTCCTTGTATAAAGCAACAATTATGTCCCTTTGTATTCATCTTTCAAAATTATCTCTCGAGAATCATTTTTGACGTATTTTGCATAATGTTTATCATGTTTCTTGTTCACTCCATCCTAAGTTCACCTCCAATCAATCCTAACTCACTCACTCTTATATTTTTAATCATTTTGATTTACTCCCAAGTTTAACTCCCAATTAAACTCAGTTAAGCTCCCTCATGCAAGCTCCCAGCTCTTTCTACAAAAAATCCATTTTTGGCCTAATTTTAGATATAAAAATTTCCATTTGAATTTTTTATTTTGAATCTTTTACATCCATATTCCTAATATAATTTCTTGAAGGTCTAGCCTCTATAATTTTTACATTAATTACATTGCTATAAATGAATAAGTGTTATTGGTCTAGCAACTCAATCTTTATAAATCAGATCATTAGTCTATTAGAGAGTCATAAATGATATCATGTTGATGTCATAGAGGTGTTATATTGATCTGATGAAGTGACTTGATATCCTAAGTGATAATGACAAAGTGTACAATATGCTTGTCTTAGTATGCTTGAAGAATGCTTGGTTGATCTTAAATTTTGACATGGTTTGAGATGATTAGGGATGAGTATAAAGTATTGAGCATATGAAAAGGGTCATATTAGAGATAAAATATGTATTTATTTATTATATGCGTAAGTTAAATTCATTTTGTAGTCCATGGTTTTCATCTAGACATTTTGGGTCCAATGGTAGAAAATTTGGGTAGGCAGTTTGATGACATCATAATTTCCATGTATGGATGAGTCAAGGGAAGTTGGTTATATGGTTTTAATCACATTAGTCCCAATTTTAAATGGTATAATTATAAATTCATTATATGAATCACATTCAAAGATATGTATATTCAAATTTGGGTTCCTAGACATTTTGATAGTATTTTTTTATGTTTAAACAGAGCTGAGTAAGCGGTTTGGTGACATCATATCTCACATGTATGAAAGTTTTAGGAGAATATTGATATATGGATGAATTACACTATGAGATAAAATATTATAAAATAAATCCTAGGTCATAAAAATAATCATGACAAAATATATGCAAGTGCAAAGTTAGGCTCCCAAGCAATTAGACATTGTTTTCCCATACTTAGCCAAATTTACATGTGGCAAGAAAAGTTGAGTAAGCATTTTGATGTAGTCATATTTCACGTGTGGTAATTTTAGAATTATTTGATTATATTTCCCTATTTTATATTTTATAATTTTTAGGTCATGCAATGAAGTGCATCAAAAGATATGTATGTGTAAGGTTGGCCTTTTAGGCAGTTCTAGGCATAGTTAGCTCTATGGTTAAAAAAATTGAGTGAGAAGATTAATGGAATTATATCTCACACACATGAGAGTTTAAAGAGTATATTGATATTTTTTTGGATTCTCCTATGTGAGGATATCATATATTCTAAGTTTCATATCATGCGACTTAGTGAAACAAAAGTTATTAAAGTCTAAAGTTGGCCTTCCAATTTGATTGCAATGGTTCCCATACTTAGTCAATTTTACAAGAGATAAAGATCAAAACCAAATGAATATATGATGATGATTAGGTGATTTTAAAAATATATATCAGTGGTGTGTATTGATTGATATGATTTCAAAGTGTTTGATGTTTAACACTGAGTAAAGGTAAAGGATAAGGATCAAACGATTCACATGTAATCATATAGATTGATCTAACAACATGAGTGGAGTCAAAGTGGTCAAAATGGTAGTTGTTTAAATATGTTAAAGTTTGAGATCATTAAAGTAATATAAATGGTGTATTATTGATCTAAGTAGTGAGGACACAAGATGATATCATGGTGTTCGAGGTTTAAATGTGACTGTTTGAATTCAAATATTTGAATTTAATAAAGAAAAGACTAGTGTCTAGTTTTTGGGCCATAACTTTTGATTCAAGATTAATTTAAAGATGAAGTAAAAATAAAATTTATATAGGATAAAAGGTGAATATATAAATATAAATTTTAAGTTCTGAAGGTGTGTACAGTCAAAGTTATGAAGGTTTAAAATTGACTGCATTTTCATGTTTGTTCTGCAAGTGACTGAAGAAGGATAATTGATCTTATGTTGATATTGTTTCAATGTTTCATAATGAATTAGATATTGGATAGTGTTTTATACTCCATGAGAATCATATTTATGGTTTTTGGAGGTGTGATAAATCTATCATGAGTATGAACAATTCTTAAGAAGTTGACTTTGTGTTCGTTCATGGTGTTCCTATGTATAAGGTCATTGTTTGAGTTGATTGAGCATATGTAGAGGTGAGTAGAGATGACTATTATCATTTTAGGATGTATAAGGGGTCATGTGGAGTAGAAATATGCATTTTAAATTGGTATTATGTTCTTTTTTTACTTGATAAGTGCTAAATGGGTGAATAGGTCTCCTTGAGACCTATAAGGGCTACAAGGGCCTAATTGAAAGGTATAGCTGCTTAAGGTTGACCCATGGGTGCTATGGATGACCTATGCGGTTGGTATTGAGTTGTGTCTCAATTTAATACATGCCTTAAAGATTAATTCATGCCTATTGGATGACCAATATGGTGATGATCATGAATGCTCTATAAATAGTGAAACCAAATGTGATGGTTTCTAGACTTGTAAAAGATATGTGTGAGTGTTATGGAGTGAAGGAGAGGGAGAGTGCCCAATAGATGAGTAGATTGAGGACTATGTGTATGACCTGTAGGTCATAATTCTAATGTTAGAATAGTACTCTTGTAGGTTGAGGATGAGTGAAGAGGTCTAGGGTGATCCAAAAGGATGTTTTAGATGCTTAGAGTGTGAGTGAAGGATAGATGATATTTATGTGAGCTTGGTGGTTGTTTTAAGAGATAGATCAGAGTGTGGACTATGTGTATTACCATTTTTTCATTTTATTGATGCAGTGATGGATTTTTTACTAAGGAGTGAAGAGTGATCCAAAAGGTGGCTTTGGATGCATTGAGTGTAAAGAGTTGAAGAGAGTTGATATACTTTATATTTCCATTATATTGGCAAGTAATTAGTATTCTAGGAGATGTTCTATTCATAGGTGTTGTTGTGGCTACTCTAAATTTAGGGGGTTATAGCCTCTTTTCAAGGTGAAACTTTCTAAAGGTTTAGTTGTTATGGTAGCTAAGCTAAATAAGTGTAATAGCTCTTTGTGGGATTGTAGTGTCACTAAAATAAGGGATGGTAGTTCCTTGATTAGTTTTTTCTGGTCTAAATTAGTTCTTGGTATTATAGGACAATAGTCCAATTATGGGTTCCAATGGTTTTCTTCCCCAAAGAGGGTTTCCCACATATATCATGTGTTATATGCTTAATCATGCATTGTTTTTCTTGTTCATTGCTATGAATGATGTGTATGCTTCATGAATGCTTGTGATAATTGATTAAGAGTTTGAAAGGATTGAAATTAAAGTTAGATTATTTGGGTTCAATGATTCACTACCCCCTCTCAGTGATTGTAACTCTAACATGGTTAGCCTCAGTTCAACTTATCTCCATTTTTAGTTGTGCTTCCTCTCCTTTCCCATTTGTTTCAAAGCTTGGTCATTATCTAGTTAGAGATTTCACACAATTCACACAAGGATAAAAGGAGCTACCATGGTCAGGTTAGAGTTTTGTATTTTTTTATTATTTACTTTATTTATTAGATTAGATTAGTAGTGTTATTATTGCATTATAATAATCTCATCATTCAAAAAAGAGTAAATTTGATAGGGAGATAAGTTTATTTCTTTTCATTGTCTTTTCTACCAAAAAGAAAAAAGCAGTTAGTTTTAATTTTGCTTACCATTCCACAAAAAATTCATAGGAAGATCTTAGTGAATTTTTAAAACATTTCCAGCCAACATAACACTTCATTTGCAAAGTCAAAACAAATTTTTGTGTTCTTAGAACAACCAACTAGACAACCACAATAGTTTAGACAATCTTAGGTGCACAAAAAAAAGCTAGCATACTTATGATTTTGTTTCTTTTAATGAATTAAAAGTACTATTGTTTCCTCCTAAAAATAGAAAAATCAAAATTTATATTTCTTATCTCTCTTTCAGTAAATCATTTTTAAGGCTTGTTTATAACAAACTAAGAAATTTGAAGGGTTGATTTAGGTTGTTTATGGATAAAAGAGAGTAAAAAAAGGTGTTGTGATATTGATATTCTAAACTATATTTCCTTTTGCATTGATTACACATTTAGATGACTTACCACCTAATTTGCATCCAGATAAAGTTAGGAAAAATCAGCACCTTGCTTAATAGTATATGTTTATTCCTCTCTCCTTTGTATGCATCGTGAGTTATTGGAAATTGATAGAAAGAATATTTGTTTTCATTTAATTTTAGTTTTTTTCATTTATTTTCTTTCAACATTTTAATTTCATCAAGCAAGAATTTAACTTCTATAAACTCAAGAAAACCCAAAAATAAACCAAAAATAACAAAAACTCAAAAAATAGTGTTAAGAAGTTTTTCCAACACATGCAAACACTTATATTTCATTAGAATCCTTCAAAACACATATAAGAATCCACATTTAATCCATGATTTTACTATTCATACAAGCACCCTACACCAAGCCTTGCTTCAAACATCATAACAAGTATACACACCAAGCCATTATCTAAAAAAGTTCATACACTTTATCTTGGATTTTTCCCTGACCTCATTTGGATGACCCGTTCTAAGACACTAGGTCTTATCCACCAAGGTTTGTTACCTTTATTTAGAGCCCCATATCTAGATACGTATATTTAATAGATATTAATATTAAACTAAGACGTGAAGTTTTATATTTCACCTTAATTCCTCATCTTATTATTAACTCCTTGAATACTTTGGATGAACAAGAACACATCCAAAATCCACCTGTATTTGTCTATCCTCGATATAGAGTTTACCCAATAAATATCACTCATCCTTAGTTGTGTCTTCATTCCCCCTTTCTCATCCTCAGGTCTATCATCTTCTATATCATTCAAAACCTATGTATGGCATTGAGCAGGCATAGTTAACCCAAACACATTGACCATTTTCCTCATGTGGTCCAACCCAATATACCCCATTTCCATATCCCTAGAATTGGTCAAGAGCTTCAACTTCTTATGATCTCAAAAAATGAAGGAACTTGGAGCTCTATTTCAATGTAGCTTGATGCTCTTAATGAGCACTATGATACTACTGAGATATTTTGGTTCTATCATGAGAACCCATTACCACCACCCATTCTAAATCCCATTCTACCTAATAATTAACCCAATTCATAGTCCCTCTATTACTTAAATTTCCTCAACCTGACCTTGGGGAGTCGAGTGAATAGTTTAACATGTGTTATTCATGTATACACAAGGCCACTGATGACCAGGTTGAATCAACCATTATAGGATCTAAAAGGTTACTACAGGATACCTTGGCAACTCAATTCATGAGTGAATTTCATTCTAGATCCCAACCCACTAAATGAAGTGAACCTCCTATAATAGAAATACCCAGTATGGGTCAACTACATGAGACACCAAAAGAATAAGTATTACTAAGCTCTTCCTAGATAATCCCACACCATGTAGGTCATCATGGTTACAAAATGAAACTCCTATATAAGATCCCCAAATTTAGATATAAGTGGAGGATACTACCACTTTTATTGTCAAAGACTCTATTACTGATAGGGTACTAAAAGAATAATAAATCATGACTAAGGGCACTCCCCCATACTATTTGAGAGAAAAGGATTATAAAATAGGGGAGGGGAACTCTAAAGGGATAAAAATAAATATCTATAGTAGTAGGAGAGACCTCATTATAAATGAGTGGAGAGAATATAAAAATGAGTCATTCACTGCAAACCATAAGGGTAAGACAAAATAAAAGGCAACTAAGAAAAAGAGAGGGGGGAAGAAACACATGTTTCATATTTAGAAACAGAGTCATTAGAGGAAGGAGAAATAGAAACACAAATAGGTGAAGGAAATGATACCATAGTAGAAGTTACAAATATGAATACACTAATAGGGTAATGTACAAATAAAAGTGGTATACCAAACTTTTGTAAAATGTATGATAATGAAGATATGGAAGGACAATACAAAATAGTAAGAGAAAATTTTAACTACTGATAGTTAAGTCCATTTATCTTAGATGATAAAATAGTGGGATTGCCTACATCATTCTAGGAAATAATAATACACACACACAATGAAGTAGATATGCTCATATGACTATGGAAAATACAAATAAGAGGCATTGAAGAAGGAAATAAAGGGAACAATTATGTCTATTCAAGATAATGAGAGACTAAAGTAATTCTAAAAGATAAAAATGAGAACCAAATAAAAAATATACTTAGTAGAGAAGACCTTAGAAAAATAGAGACAACTCAAAAATTTGAAATAATTAGAAGAGGTCGTTAACAACAAAGGAAGTATAAAAATAATCAAAAGAGGAAAAGAATAAAATATAGGATATTCCAGAGCATGCTACCTAGTAGGCCAAAAAAATATTGGAAAAATAAAAAATAGAGAAAGAGTTAGAGGAAAAATTAAAATTAGAAAAATAACCAAAAGGCACAAGAAGGAAAACAAAAACAAGAATTAGAAAATAAGAAAAAATGGGAAGAAGAGAAGAAAAGAAGAAAAGAAAAGAAGAAAAAAAAGAAGGAAAAAGGATGAGGAGGATAAGAAACAAGAGGAAGAAGAAAAATAAAAAGGAGGAGGAGGATAATAAATAAGAGGAATAATAAAATAAAATGGAGGATGAATAAAAAAAATAAAAAAGAAGAGGATAAGAGTTGGGAAGAAGAAAGGAAAAGAAAATAAAAGGAGTAAAAAAAAGAAGAGGATGAGGAGAAAATAAAAGAGAAGTAAAGAAAATAAAAGAGGAGGAGAATAAAAGAAAATAAGAGGAGTAAAAGAGGAAACATGAAGAAAATGAGAAAAGGGAAAGAGGTTATTACTCCTTCTGTAAGATCCACAAAAATAGGGTATACCAACAAAATATCATTATAGAGTGCCATAGGAATGGTAAGAACTATGATGAATAGTACATATATTCCAATGGATCCCCTAAAGGGGATAAACAAACAATTGGATTGACATAAATAGATGACATATAACATTATGGTGGTACCAAGTTTCTTTTAACCTACTATAGGGGGATAGATTTTCGTATCTATATAAAACAATCACACCAATAGAAAAGGAATCAATTAGAGAAACTCTTATCGAGAGTGCAAAGATAGATTGGATGACGTGGTTTGTGAATCTAGAAGAAAGTATAATTTTTTTCTTACTAACTTAACCACTAATAAGCCAAATTACAATCTTTATGGAACATGGTTGATGGAGAAACAACTGGAGGAGACTGTAAAATTTTTCCTTAGCCATCTAGGATCCATAGTGGATAAGAGACTAATCAAAGTAGAGGCTAATAAAGAGTATGAGGAAGAATTGTTGCATCTACTAATAAGAAGAATTAGGTTAAAAAATGAGTACAAAGAGTAAGTGGATAAACTGCATTAAGTGATGGGAGATACAAATACCTATTTTGCCTACTCCATTAGTTGGCACTATGGCCCTGTTGACCATTTTTACCAAAAGTGAAAATGGATTAACCCCCCTATAGTCAATATCTTAAAACGGGGCTGATTATAATGTCATAAGGTGTGTTGTAGTTCATCTGATGTCATTTCATACGCCACTCTAGTTTTGGTCATTATCTAGTTTAGTTCTTATGTCATTTTATATCTTAGGGGTCATTTTAGAGTTATATATGGAAGTGGCTACAGTGTTCATTCCAGTCAGAGTATGGAACAGGTTTGCTTATGCCTCAGGAAATCATTTGAGCTTCAAAGATCAATTGATAGTTTCTAAAATAAGTCTAGAAGAACCTGTGGGCTTAAAGGCTTGTTTAACACTTTAGAAAATCTCTAACTTTAATTGGCTAAGTACAAAATTATTTTGAGGTAACTATTTCAGGTTTTTGGCTAAGTGTTGGGGACTTGTCAAGGAAATTATCTAAGAAATTTTTATGAAGATAAAATTCTTTCAGACATTTTGTCCTTAGGAAAAAGATAAGTGCAAATAATTTTAGACATTTTATTCGCAACAAAAATCTTGAAGACCCAATTCTCTCAAACAAATTATCTGACACAAAAGTTAAGGACATATAATTTTGGGAGAAATGTTTGAAACATAAGTCCTAACAAAGGTATAATTCTTTCAAACAAAGTGTCTAAGAAAAATAGTTTGATGCAAAAATCTCAAAGGCTTATTTCTTTCAGACATTTTGTTTATAACAAAGGAGCCAAGTCTCATTTATTTTGAACAAATGGTCTAATACAAAAGGCTAAACACATATTCTTTTAGACAAAATGTCTAAAACATAAATCTCGATGACCCATATTATTTTGATAAAATTGGCCAACATAAAAAGTCAAAATCTATCATTCTTGAGGGGAAATTGTCTTGAAGACAAAGAGCCCAAAGAAATTACCCACAATGAAATCTCTGATGGAATCAAATTGTTTTGATAAAGTTCATCTAGAAGAGTATGATTTTTACACAAACATCAAAAATGAGCCCAACCAAAAAATCTTTGGCATTCAAAAAGTGACGGTCATGTAAATGTCATTGATGGTCTCATAAAAATCATTGACATTCATGTGAACACCAAATTTAAGACATGAAAAATAACCATTGGGATTCAAATATATTAGAGATGGTCATGCAGATGTCAAATATGGTCGCATTGACATCAAATGATAGGAACACAAATGTCAAATTTCAGCCATGATAAATAGTTCTTTGAGTTTAAATAGTGGGTCCCAGTAGATCAATGGTCAACATTCCATCATACACCAAAATAAATAGAGTGGATGATTTGATAGTATCAATGGGTGTTTCTAATGCAAAATTGCTTTCTACATTCAAAGAAGAAATAAGAAACTGAAAGATGGTTAAGGCTAGAAGTACCTGATATAGTCGTGCGCACCGAAATCAGACGTTGAAAGATTCTCCTCTTTTGCTGTGGAGGAATGACACCTGCGAAGAAAATGCTAAACACGGAAAAACGTTAATAAGAGATATGGTGGGCTGTCAGGCGAACGCCCGATCCTGGAAGTATGAAGACTCCCTAGAAGGATATCAACCCACTGATAAAAAAGAGTAGAAAATTGGACGAAAGTAGATGATAATGACAGAAATAAATGACAGAAAATAAAAGAGCGTACCTGATATGCGGCACTGTTCTGCACAGTCACCGGCGTCGGTCTCTGTGGTGCCGGCGTCGGTTAAGAAATGTGCCGACGTCGATCAAGGTGCCGTCGTCGGTCGGGGTAGTGACCGGCGTCGGTAGGGGCAGGTTCTGGGAAACGGTTCGGGACAGGGTCTGAGAGAGTCGGGACAGGTTCAGGGAGAGTCTGGGGGGTTTGAACAGAGTCGGGATAGGTCTGAACAGTCAGGACAGGGTCTGATATGATCAGGGTAGGGTTTGATAGGGACAGGGACGAGGTTGGGACGAGGTCGGAACAGAGTCCGGGGGGGGGTTTGAGGACAGAGGCAGGGATAACAGAACATAAATAATAACTAAGAAAAGAAAATGAAATAAACAGAATAAAGACTTACCTGGTAGAAGACCCGATGAAAGCCATGGTGTGTAGATTAGTTGATGTCGTAGTATCGATGATTGCTCGGAGTTCGCAGGTTCGTGGAGGAATTCGCAGGTTGGTTGCTCAGCGTTCGGTTGATCAGCGTTCGGGGATCCGGTTCGAATGGCTGGCGGAGGTTGATGAAGGCGGGGGACGGGGACGGTTCCAGAAACGGTTCGTCAACCGTTTCGGGAAACCGAATGGTAACTGATAACGGACAAGGGGAAGGTGACCGACGTCGGTAGGATTGCCGACGTCGGCCGATAGGTGACCGACGTCGGCGACATCGGTCGGGTAAAGACCGACGTCGGCAGATGCATAATGGGGATAGAGTCTACCTTTCGCTCTGTGCTCCTCTTTACATGCTGCCAGGGTCAATGCTGGTGAAACAAGTGATCGGCAAGGGTTCAATAGACGAAGAAGAAAGAAGACGAGGAATGACCAGGGGAGTCGACACGATTTCGGTGTCTACATTTGCCCCTTTTTGTCTTGTTGGTTGTTCTGGATGAACTGCAAGACAAAAATAGGAGTGAGTGCCCCAGGTGAGGGATAAGGTTGATTTCATCTTGTTGGTTGTTCGAATGAACTGCAAGACAAAAATAGGAAGCAAAATGCCCCGAGTAAGGATGAGGTATTCCCCCTCAAAGCAGGAGTCGAGGGAAGGGAACCGGGAATCGGGTGCTGATTTGATAAAGAGTGGATGAAAAAAGGGGTGAGGGTGAACGCTGCAAAGGTCGTGATTGCGCGTATACCACTACACGAGATGGTCAGGCCAAAGTGTCGCAGGTCAAGGGTCGAGGAGTGCCAAAATTGAAGTAACCGGGCCCCAGCATTTAGTCGTCTGCTGATCGGGTCACTCAATCTAAGCTGAAGCTCCAAATGGGTCGTCGCGTTCCAGGTATCCCGGGCTCAGGAAGTGCTCCTAAAACGCGAAAAAGTCACAAGTATTGTGGATCAACCGGTGTGCGATCCTATACTTGTGAGGGTCTAAAAAGGTCTACGCACAATTCTGCTAACCAGTCATGAGGTAGCATACATGCAAAAACAACCAAGGCAACAACGTCTTGGAAGTGGTCGAGGTCGGAGGAGATAAGCATGATCTCCAATGGTTGGTGGTCGATGGATGGATGAATGGACGAAAGGATGAAAGGATGCGGCCGAGCTAACCCCAGAAGACCCCATGTCAACTGAGTGCTGCCTACATAGCCCTGGTGATAGGGCCTCAGGCCGATGTAGTTCTCCCTAAAAGGGAGGGAGGGTCAGAGGGATTGATGAGGAAAAAAAAAAAAAAAAAGATGTTGCAGCCTTTTCCAAATGGTGTATTCTGCAACATTGGTTGAGGGGTTTTTCATCCCTAGCAATATTCCATTTGCGTGATGGATGTATGCTAAAAATGAATTGAGGTCTATTTATGCTTCAGCAAGTATTGGTTTATGCTTAACACAAATTGGGGCGAGTCGATAGTTTCCATGTGTATTGGTGTCCATAGAAACTAGGGTGAATAGGCAAGGTCATGTTGATGGTCTGAAAAGAAAGTTGAGCTGAGTTGATCGACAAGTGATGAAGGTGAATGTGACCAAAGGGCAGAAGAAGATGAAAGGCAAATTGCTCTTTCATTGACAAGGACCAAAAAGATGGCATAGATAGGGGTTATGAGAACCAAGAGCCCCATTCATGCGTGACGTCGTTGACCATAGTTATGTTAGAGCGGTAATCGAACCACTTAGACATTAAAGTGAGCTCGAAGTCCCTTGAGTAGGTAATAGGAGGAGGAAAGAGGGTAACCCGTTTTAAGAGCAGAGATAACTTTGCCCCTTTGTATAGGAGACCCTGAGACAACCACAAGCCAAGTCCGTGACTCGTTTTTTTTTTTTTTTTTTTTTTTTTTTTTTGAGAGGCAGACTGATCGATGCGGGAAGCCTGCATAGAGATGTCATTTGCTTGGTGGTCAGGTTGCGAAGCTGATCAATGCGGGAAGCTTCTAAAATAAGTTGCTGTTTATTGCCAGAGTAGTCATAGCCATCCTTCGAGGGAGTGGTCTATATTTTTGTTTAATAAAAAGGCTTTTGAATAGCTGTCCTTCGAGGGAGCAGTCTATTTATTACAGCAATGATAGTACAGCTGTCCTTCGAGGGAGCAGTCTGTTTTTTTTTTTTTTTTTTTTGATTTGATATTGTTATAGTGACCATGGATATGTTTTGACATCTTGATTTGTTTTGATAGAAATGGAGTCATGGACAAGACTGTAGAAGGTCAAGGGCTCCCTTTTAGTAGGACAAAGTATCCATATATCATAAAAGGGTTATAGGAATTGTTAAGAGGAATAGGGTTGAAAGGAAGTAGGATAAAGAGGACGGGGATTGCTCAAGGGACGAGCTCAAGTTAAGTGTCAAGTGGACGAATACTCGACTAGCAATAGAACGGTCGCAGATGCAACGCATTAAGAGGGGTTCTAAGCGTCCATCAAAAGAAGATAGACGGTAAGTCCCTGGGCCATGCTAGTGCGTGATAATAAAGGGTCCGAGTCAATTAGGAGCAAACCTGCCCCATTTGCTTCTTTCCAGATTGGTCAGGTGTTGATTGATGAGTGGATGTGAAGTTGGTTGACATTGTCGTTGGCTGGTCGAAAAAGGTTGAATGTTTTGATAAAAAGGTTGGGTTGAATGAAGGTTAGGTCGAATGTTTGGTTGAGATTTGGTCAGTTGATAATTGGTCAATGGTTGGTCGAGGATTGATTGGTTGGTATTTGGTCTTTGGTTGGGTCGAATGTTTGGTTGAGGTCGGGTTAAATGTTTGGTTGCTAGTCTGGTTGAGCTTAAGTTGAAAGAGTGATTGATATGTGGTCAAGACTGTGTTGAAAAATTGGTCGAAGTTTGGATGAAGGATGAGTTCCCCCAGCGGCTAGGGAGAATGTTTGACGGATTGGTTAAGGTCGATTGAGGTTTAGTGGTCAGATGGACAGTGTTGATGTTGAATAAAGGGGTTAAAGGTAGCGAAGGGACCCTAGTCTGACGTGGAGATCCCGATTTAGGTGACGAGGTTGGAGAGGTATGGGTTGGTGTTGATGATTTGTCAAAGGGGTGGTCAAGAGGATCCTTGATAAGAAAGGAATCCTTTTTCCGGTGGTGACGAATGACAGTTTTAAGAGCGCAACAACGCTCGGTGTCATGTCCCGGAGTGTGATGATAGTGACAGAATTTAGAGTTGTCGAACCAAGATGGCCTTGATCCGAGGGTTGATGAGTGGGGTGGTGTTGAAGGTTTGTTGATAACGTGGTTGAGAAGGGAGGTGTCATTCTCCAAACATTGGTGAACGACGACCTTGAGGGCATGACAATGCTCCGTGTCGTGCCCAGGCGTGCGATGATACGCACAAATGTGAGTGTCATCGAACCATGGTGGTTTTGGTCCGAGAGAGTGATATGGTCTAAGAGGCGGGAGAGAGAGACGAGAAGACTGCAACAATTGCCGTAAGAGCAAGGCATATAAACCTGCTAACGGGTCGGGATGTTTTATTGCAGAGAGGGTTGGTGACATTGGTTTGGGAGGCGTAAGAGGCGTTGGTCGATGGTTTGAAGGAGGTATAAGTCTGACAGGTTGATAGAATAATGGAGGTGACTTACCTCTGCGAAGTATGGGAGTGAGAATCACTCCGAGCAAAGTAGACGGATGTGGGCCCAAGATAGAGGGCAATAACGAAGGTGGGGGAGGAATCCTCCGGTGTGGTTTAGTAGCCTTCTTTGGTTTGGGTTGAGGGCCACCTTTGTGTGAAGCGAGATTAGATGTGGGGCGAACACCAAGAGGTTTAGTCTCTTTGGGCATGATGGACGCCTGCGCGGGTTTGGATTTAGATGTGGACGGTTTTTCTCTCAATGGAGAAGGGATTGAAGGTGTGGGCTCTTTAAGTGGAAAGAGCACCGGAGTAGTCATGGCTTCTGTGTGTGGTTGAGGAGTCAAAAAGGTATGATCGTCTATGGATGATAATAAGGATGAAGGCGAGGCAGCTGGTGTTGATGTGGTCAAAGCGTCCTCCAATATAGGAGAAGTCGCTGGAGGAGAAGTGGGAGAAGAAAGTTCTTCACCCTGTGGAGGAGGTATAGGGGAAGAAAGGTCTTCCACCTGTGAAAAAGGTTGGTCAGGGATAAGAGAAAAGATAGTGTCGACCGTGTGTATATCATGGTCTTGAGGGTCATTGATTATGGTTTGGACGTTGTCTTGAGTATGCGGGTGATTAGGAAAGGGTTGCTTGAAGATGTCAAGGTTTTGGTTAGGTGGTGCGTTCGGGTTATCTAAAATAAGATCCCCCTTGTCGAGTTTATCCAAGACAGAGGCATATGACTCCCTAATTGGAGTGAATTGACGCTGTATGGATTGACGTTGAAAATGTTTATTGATGTAGTCTAATGTTGAAGATGATGAGCGGTTGGTTATTGTTGAAGATGATGGTCTAAAGATGACAGTGTTTGCCGACTCCTCGGATTGAGAGTGGGCAGAAGAAGGTCTGGAAGAAGAATGGTCATTGTTAGTGTTACACAATTTGACCTTATCTTCTTCAATGGCGCGGAGTTCAAGCTTTCGGGCCATGGTGAAGGCCTCGTCGAAAGTGTGGAATGTTTGAACCCGCAGGGTGGACGAGATGTGACTGACACATGCTCGAGAAAAGAGCTCAATGAGCTCAGGTTGAGGCAAGGAGAAGGAGAGCTGATTAATCAAGCTTCTCCAACGAGCGACAAAATCGACGATTGATTCGTCGTCAAATTGCCTAATGGAGTAAAGGTCTGTGATCAAAACTTGTTTAGTGATATTGATAGAGAAATGGTCAACGAATAGTTGGGCGAGTTGGATGAATGAAAAGATAGAATGTCTGGCAAGAGAACTATACCAGTCAAGGGCAGGGCCAGAAAGGGACATAGGAAACGTGCGTAGAAGTAACGCATCGTCGTGGGCGATAAGGTAACAAGCATGTCTAAATGCCTTTAGATGTTGTTGTGGGTCTTCCTCACTCTGAAAGCGAGTAAATTTAGGAAGCTCCCAATGGTTAGGGTATGGTCGGATAGGGACAGAAGGGTGGATGGGCTCGCTGCAAATTTGTTCATATGACAAAGTATTGCTTGAACCGGAGATGGAAGCTTCGAGACGGGACATTTTATCCATCAGCATCTTGATAAGATCTGCTGACGGATTGGCGGGTTGAGCACCCCCTAGGTTGTAAGGCGCTTGAAAGAGGTTAGAAGAGGCGTGCGACATAGTCGGTTGTACAATGTACGGATGACTAGTCGCAGGGGCAGAAGTAGAGGCTAAAGGTGATTGGGTTATGAAGGTAGAAGGCATAGGCTGACTAGATACCGCCAAAGGAGGTTGTGTGACGGCATTGACAAAGGGCGAGGTAGGCACTCCTGCATATATAGGCGCAAGAGTGTGTGGGGTCGAGACAATCAAGTTCTGATATAATGTAGAACTTGGTTGAATTGCAGGTGGTTGAGGGGGTAACGAAACCCCAGTGGAGGTTAGTCTAAAAATAGACGAGGAGGCCAAACTTTGCGTATAGGCCATGGTCGGGTTAATGGTTGAGGCGAAAGGTTGAGTCGAAAAGAGTTGGGTGGCGAACGGTGTTGATGTCGTCGCCACGTTGTCCGAAAGGTCCCGCATTGGTTTTCTTGCGAGATAGTTTTGGAGGGCTGCGGTATTGAGGTCTAAGAATCTTGCAAAGTCCTGGTCCCCTTCTGGGATGATAGGCGTCTGGGTTAGAGATAGTCTAGTAGGAATTCTTTCGGTCTTCGAGTAGAACTCCATTATAGGGTTGTTTGTAGACGGGGTAGGCGAAAGCGATTGATGGTTAGTGTGGTCAAGAAGAGCCTTGGTTTGACTACATGTCAGAACCATTCAAGGCAAGAAAGAACGTCCTCACAAGCTCAAACAAGCAGATAAGAAAAAAGAAGATGAAGACACAAGCAGATCCTAAAACCCTAGAAATAAATTATTAGGATTATAGTGGCTTATGCCTTAGAATGTGTGTAGAGGAAGGTTGGTTTTGTGAGTCGGGTCCTAGAAGAAGCAGTCTATGGATGGTTTCGGGTTTTGTTAAGGCGCTCAAGAAGTCTGTGTTAGGGTCTGGTACGCGGCCTGGTGCTAAGGAGCAAGCTCCCCTCACTTCACGATTCCAGTGGTTAGCTGGTTTCGCTTAGCCAAGATATACCTCGCCTAGAGATTAGACTCCGCCAGAGAACGGAGTGGGCTTCCCCCTTGGTGATGAAATCCAAGTAGGGTCACCGGGACGGGTAAGGTATCCGCTGGGGGATGAAATCCCAGTCGGGCCTTGTCTCAAGTAAGTTTTATGTTTGTTTTAGTGCATGTGGTTTGGTCGTGTAACATCAAGTGATCTAGATTAATTCAATATGCGGTTTAATTACTATGTGTGGTCTAAAAGATGCAGGCAAACAGAGATGAATGCAAAGTGTTTTAATGTCCAAGTCGAAATGTTTGTTCGTATGAAGACGAATGGAGAAAGAGTCAAAGAATATGAGTTAGTCTAGAAATGCAAGAAAGAAAGAAAGAAATGTTCGTTTTAGTTCTGCTTATGATGTTGTTTAAGAAGAGACGAAAGGAGGCGAAAAGGAAGAAACCTAATGCACCTAAATGAACGAAAGAAAGAAAGAACCCAAGGAGGACCTAGGGTCCCACCGGGCATGCCAGAATGTTTCTAATGCAAAATTGCTTTCTACATTCAAAGAAGAAATAAGAAACTGAAAGATGGTTAAGGCTAGAAGTACCTGATATAGTCGTGCGCACCGAAATCAGACGTTGAAAGATTCTCCTCTTTTGCTGTGGAGGAATGACACCTGCGAAGAAAAGGCTAAACACGGAAAAACGTTAATAAGAGATATGGTGGGCTGTCAGGCGAATGCCCGATCCCGGAAGTACGAAGACTCCCTAGAAGGATATCAACCCACTGATAAAAAAGAGTAGAAAATTGGACGAAAGTAGATGATAATGACAGAAATAAATGACAGAAAATAAAAGGCGTACCTGATATGCGGCACTGTTCTGCACAGTCGTCGGCATCGGTCTCTGTGGTGCCGGCGTCGGTTAAGAAATGTGCCGACGTCGGTCAAGGTGCCGTCGTCGGTCGGGGTAGTGACCGGCGTCGGTAGGGGCAGGTTCTGGGAAACGGTTCGGGACAGGGTCTGAGAGAGTCGGGACAGGTTCAGGGAGAGTCTGGGGGGTTTGAACAGAGTCGGGATAGGTCTGAACAGTCGGGACAGGGTCTGATATGATCAGGGTAGGGTTTGATAGGGACAGGGACGAGGTTGGGACGAGGTCGGAACAGAGTCCGGGGGGGTTTGAGGACAGAGGCAGGGATAACAGAACATAAATAATAACTAAGAAAAGAAAATGAAATAAACAGAATAAAGACTTACCTGGTAGAAGACCCGATGAAAGCCATGGTGTGCAGATTAGTTGATGTCGTAGTATCGATGATTGCTCGGAGTTCGCAGGTTCGTGGAGGAATTCGCAGGTTGGTTGCTCAGCGTTCGGGGATCCGGTTCGAATGGCTGGCGGAGGTTGATGAAGGCGGGGGACGGGGACGGTTCCAGAAACGGTTCGTCAACCGTTTCGGGAAACCGAATGGTAACTGATAACGGACAAGGGGAAGGTGACCGACGTCGGCAGGATTGTCGACGTCGGCCGATAGGTGACCGACGTCGGCGACATCGGTCGGGTAAAGACCGACGTCGGCAGATGCATAATGGGGATAGAGTCTACCTTTCGCTCTGTGCTCCTCTTTACATGCTGCCAGGGTCAATGCTGGTGAAACAAGTGATCGGCAAGGGTTCAATAGACGAAGAAGAAAGAAGACGAGGAATGACCAGGGGAGTCGACACGATTTCGGTGTCTACAATGGGTTCCAAAGATATATGGTGTGCATTTGATTATGAAAAATTAGATCGATGGTGCGAGTAGAGTCAAAATGTCAATGAATCTTGGGATCAAATCACATTCAAGTAATCAGATCATGATCTACAACTCATGTTTAGTCAAATAAATAGATCCAATGGTACATGCAGGTCAATAAGCTAGAGGAGACCAGATTGAACATGTGAATGCTAGATGTCATAATCTTAGGATCCCAAGTCAATGATTGATGACCAACATCAAAATTCAAAGCAAATAGGCTCCATAGGAGATCAACGAGTCAAATTTGATCAGATTCTAGATGGATAAAATGAGACTACATATCTAGATGATGATAGAGAAAATTATATAATAGAGCAAATAACATGGCAAAGGGAATGCCACATAGGAAACTAAGAAAGACCAAGGATTCTATGATGGAGAAATCATTTTAGACTCATACACTTGGTTGAGGTCCAAGATAAATAATGACTATTAGATGTAAAGAATGAAGTCTAGGAAATTAATGAGTGATTCTAGATGGTAAATGCAAATATATAGAAGATAGATGACAACCTAGAAAATGTCTGTGACTGTCATAGCATATATGTTGACTTTCTTAGTTTAGTTTCAAATGCTTGAGAGATGATCCATGATGAAAATAGTTTCATTAAGGCTAGCCAAATAATCTCTACACCATTTTGGAGAGTTTATCATGATTTATATGGACATTTATCTTAAGAGGATTGTATGGTCTATTTCACACTTAGTTGTACCTACAACATAATTGGTCCTCATGTTTGGACATGTGTTCTAATGACTCTTGAGCTTATTTATTTTCTCCTCTCTCTGAATTTATATAAGTAGATGCCATTTTGGCCTTTTTAATCTAATACCACACCATGTATGGTGAATTCCTACTAGTTTTGACATTATAATTTGCCTTAGAGAAATAAATGTAATTTGGTTTGATTTCATATATAAGCTTGTCAAAGTGTGTGAAGAGATGTATAGTGAATAGTTAAGAGATATTCATCTATCCTTACTTTTTCTCAGTCCTTCCATGTTTGATGCAAGTGATTTCAGCCTAGCAGGTCATAGAAGTGTAGTCAAGTGTACAAATCTATCTTAAATGTATAATGAGCCTTAGTATCTACAAATAATCTATGGTTTTATTTGCCTTGGAAAGTATTTGTGCATCTCACCTTCATATCAAAACCCTAATGCTAGTGCATTCTAAGACACTTAGATTAGTGTCGTATCCATTGTCTCTTTATGATAGAGTATGATAGTATTATGGAAAACATCTTGGTACATCACCCTTTTAGAATAGGTTTATTTCATGAAAATTTTAACCCTTTTTACCCCACAAGCAAGCATTAGATAAGTGATAAGATTTTCAAGATACTTTCAAGGAGATAGCCCTTTAAATCTAGAGGATCACTTCCACTATAGGTACACCCACATACTTGTAAGTGTTCCCATGTTGCCCAAATTTGGAAGAGGCTTAAATACCCCCTTATAGGGTGAAATATTTGGTGACAATAGTTTTGGCATACAGGGTGGGACTATTATCTTCAAGATAGATTTTTAAGGTGAATGTTAGTCTTAACAACATCACCAAATTAGTGTGATACTTAGTATTTGGTGACTCCATCAAAATAAATCTAGTTTGAGGCCATTATCCTATTAAAAAATTGCTCTCATAATTCATGGTTCTTACTAGGTCATCCTCTAGAAAATTTTTTAATCCCATTGACCCACTCTTTCAACCTAAACCTTTTATTAAAGTTAAATATCCTTAGCCTAATCTACCCTTTGGAGGACCAATAGATTTTTATAGAGAGGAAGAGGTCGAATAAATTAAAGAAATTAAATATACTAAATATTTTGAAGATTTTGAAGAAGATATGGCTAGACTTCATGCTTTCCCTACATTCAATATAGAAAATCCAATTCACCTTCAAGCATATCATGTCATTCCTCCCAATGCCATAAAAGGTGTGCCCCTATTTAATGGTGAGAGTCATGTTACACCCAATGAGCACATTAGAGATGTCTCTAAATTTTGTAGCTTCCATAATATCCCTCAAGAAAACATTACCATTAAACTCCTTATCATGTCCCTTAAAGGGAAGGCTCTTGATTGGTATCAGACTCTAGAAGGTGGATTCATCACATCATGGGATAAATTTGGAATGCTATTGACCTCAAGATTCATAAATGAGAGTGACCATGCCTCTCTCATACACCAGCTTAATGTAATCAAAAGAGGATCTAAAGAAATAATACATGATTTGAATGAGAGGTTCTAAAAGACATGGAATAGACTGCCTCCTCTTATGAGACCACCTCCCATCTTTGTGATCCCAATCTATTTGAGAGCTATTAGCATTGAAATTACTGCCATGCTTCAATCCATGGGTGGTTCCACCCTCCCTAAAGCATATGAGCTTGATATCAAAGATGAAAATAATCTCATCCAAGATGGAATATTTCCACCTAAAGTGTATATGCCTCGATTATCTCATACTTATGCTAATTATCTAGATGTGGCTCAAACTCCTAATGCTAATACCAATCCTAAAGCTGCTCTTGAGAAGGCAGATAATGCCATAGACAAAGATGCATATATTCAATGGTTGGAAGCTAAAATTGTGAGAGGATATATGCAACAAGGTGTCCATCAAAATTCATACCTTTATCAATATCAATATCATCAGCAATATGGAAGAGGAATAGGCCAATGGTAGCTTAATCCCAATAGGCCTACCAATGTATACAATCCTAAATCTACTACCAATGCAAGGGAGATGATACTTGTGCATAGAAACTTGTTACAAGGTGATAATTGGAAACAAGGACAATTTATGGATGATAATGAAGGTAGAGAGAATGATTTTAATTCTCAAGGAGAGGTTACTCCCCTCTTATCAGCCATAGATGAAGTGATGATGCAGACAATTGAAGGTACACATCCTCAAGAAGAGATCTCAACCAACTTCCTAGTTGATGACACTTTTGTGCTTAACCAAGGAACCTCAATTGTAGACAAAACTAAATCTAAGAGAAAGGCTTTAAGTGGTAAAAATAATGTGCCTATAGGCTCATTCAATCCTCATATAAAATAGAAAGGTATGGCTATAGGTGTTGTAGACTCAAATAACTCTACACATCTTCCAAATCAGAACATTGGAAGGACTATTCAAGGCACTCTAACTCCTCAAGTTATGATCACTTCATTACCTTAAAGAATTCAAGAGAAAGTAGGTATGGATTCTTTATACATTTTAGATTCATTGAAGAGTACTAAAACATCCATTTAACTTTGGGATGTTCTACATATGCCTAGTTAAAAAGAGCTCCTACAAAAATAGTTATCTACTATCCCTACTAGTGTCCCTCTTTCAAATCAAATTCAAAGTCATGTTGTCCTTTAAAGTGTCCCTAATACCATTTTTGAACCATCCACCAAATCTAAGAAACCTCCACCATTCTATCTCACTCCCATAGTGGGTGACAAACTAGTCCATAATTGCATAGTTGATAGTGAAGCTTCAACTTTGGTTATGCCTAAGGTGGTAGCACATAAGCTAGGCCTGAAATATGAACCACATATCAAAGGGGTCCTTTAATTATATGTCACACCTACCAAGATAGTATAACTGATAAAAGTCTTGAAGGTTTTCTTGCATGATTGTCCTTATTTTCCTATCTTAAAAGACATAGTTATCATTGATCTCTTCCAACCCACTTTACAATCTACCTATCAAGGGACTTCACAGCCAAGATAGGTGTCTAAATCTCATATTATTAGTCTTTATTGGCCTTCATAACAAGATATGGGGCCAAGGTGATGATTAGGACATAACCTCTTTCAAAGTTTCATATAGAACCTTACATTGAGACAAGTTCTAATTTGAATTATGTTGTTCATGAAGAAAAGGATTCTCTTGTAGATGGTGGCACTTCCCCTAAGATTGAAGTCATTGTATATTTATTTCTTGATGAATATGGTACTAAAAAATATGAACATTATTCTTATGCTCTATGGATTAAATTGATCTAAGAGTATATTTTATACATGAAAATTGAGTACCAACACCTCTACTTTCTAAAGAAGAGGGTAAAGAAGATGAGAAGTGGAAAATGTTTTTTTATGGTTCAAGAAATAAAATTGGTGCAGGAGCTGGTGTAATGTTGGTATCTCCATCAAAAAAACAATATTATACTTCATATATATTTCATTTTAGTTGTATTTTTAACATGACAGAGTATGAAGGTTTAATTCATGGCCTTCAATGGGCAAGAAGAAAAAGAATCAAGAACTTGCAAGTGTATGGAGATAGTGAATTGCTTGTGCATCAGGTTAGGAATGTGGTTTCTACCAATAAACCTTTACTCAAGTCATACAATCATAGGGTATGGGATTTTATTGAATATTTCAATGCATTCTACATATAATCAATCCCAAGGGAGAAGAATAATCGTGTTGATAGACTAGATGCCGTAAGAGCTCAATTTGATACTCCAACTACCATAAAATAAGAGGGGAAGAAATATCACATTATATCATTATCATACCTTATATATCTAATAATTAAGTGTCTTGACAATTGTATAACAATGATAAACACATTGCATGCTTCTTGTAAAATGAATCTAAGTTTTCTTCAAGGAATCAAAAGAGGCTTCAAGAATAATTTGGTGATAAGATTATGTAGCTAAAGATGAATAATATACCTAAGGGCCTGGTTATCTTAGAAATTATATTAAATAAATATTATCAAAATAAAAAGGAAAAGGTATGTCTACAAAAGAGGATAATTATGAAAGAGTCTTGATATTCAAGGATAAACTCCTCAAACTAGGCAAGGTATGTTTTATATTAGAAAAGCAAGCATTCATTAATTTGTGTAAAGAGTTTCATGAAATATTTACTTGTCACTATAAGGACCTAAAAGTATTTTATCTTATCCTAGCACACCATACTATTGAGTTGGAACCTAGAGTTAAACCTATTATACAGAAACAAAGACCCATCAACCCCAAGGTTGAACAACTCATGAGGTTAGAACTTACCAAATTTATTGAATCTAAAATAATCTTTCCTATCAAGAATTAAACATGGGTAGATAACCGTGTGCTTGTTAGAAATAAGAATGAGGAGATAAGAATTTTATTATATTTTAGAGATCTTAATAGAGTGTCACTCAAAGATCACCGTCCTCTACCCTCAATGGATCAGATTTTGCAAATTATTTTAGGTTCTCAACATTTTTCTCTTCTAGATGGATACTCAGGTTATAATAAAATTTGAGTCAATGAAGATGATCAGTTTAAAACAAATTTACCACTAAATGAGGGAATTTTTCTTATAGGAAGATGTGATTTGGTTTGTCAAATGATGGTGCTATCTTTCAAAGAGCAATGGACATGGCCTTCAAAGGTTTGATTAATGAGATGTTGGTTTATCTAGATGATATAACAGTGTTTTATAAAGATGTTAATGAACATATAAAACACTTGAGACAATTTTTTGAAATATGTAGGTAGTATGGAGTATCTATTAATCCAAATAAATTCATCTTTGTTGTTCATGAAGGTAAGCTCTCAGGACACATTATTTCCAAAGATGGTTTGGCTATTGATCCTAAAAGGATAAATGAAATTTTATGCCTATCATTGCCATTGCATAATAAATTTATTCAAATTTTCTTAGGAAAGATAAATTTTTTAAGGAGGTTCATACCTGGTTTTGCATCTTTGGTGAAACCTATCACAATTATGCTTAGGAAGAACTAAGTCTTTTCCTAGATTAAGGAAGGTAAGAATAGTTTTGAATCCATTAAGAAATCAATTACACAAGATCATACTCTTTTGAATCCTAAATTTGCTAAAGACTTCATGTTGTATTCATTTACTAACCTTGATACTATCTTAGCCATGTTAATGCAAAAGCATGATGAGGGTGTGGAGTAGTCTATTGCATTCTTTAGTCAAGGTTTGGAAGATTATGAAGTCAATTACACCTTTATGGAGAAACAAGTACTTATTGTTGTAAGGGGATTAAATAAGTTCAAGAATATGGTTTCAAATAATAAAATTCATGTTATGGTTTCTCATCCTAGTACTGAGGAGTTTCTTTTGAGCAGAGACCTTAGTGAGAAGAGAGAAGGGTGGATCACTAAGGTAATGGAATATGATGTTGATATCAAAGTAAAAAAATTGGTAAGAGGTAAAGGCCTTTGTGTACACTTAGCTTCAAAATTTGATGATTCAAAAGAAGAGGTTATAGTCAATTATGATTTCTCCCAACCAGTTGGTTCCTTGCATATATAGAGTTGGACATAAGATGTGATCAGGTTTCTTCAACGTGGTGAGTATCCTAATAATATGAGTAGATCACAAAGGAGATATTTTAGATTACAATCTATTCCCTTTTGCCTTATGGATGGTGTGATATTGATATGCATTGATAATAATGAATTTGGAGTGTTGCTTGAGAAATTCCATGCTGAGATAGCAGGAGGTTAATTCTCTCCTAGAACCATAACTACCAAGATCATGAGGGTATGCTATTATTGGTCCAGCCTTTTCAAAGACTACCATGCTTGGGTGAGAAGGTGTATACAATGTGCTTTCTTTGTAATAAAATAGAATCTTGTAGCTCTTCCTTTGAAGCCTATCCAGCTTGATCAAACTTTCATGTAATGGGGTCTTTATTTCATTGGCACAATAAATCCCCCATCAAGTGCTAGTCATAAATGGATATTCACAACAACTGACTATTTTACAAGATGGGTTGAGATAGTAACATTGAAGTAAGCTAATGGGAATTCTATCTTAGAGTTATATAAAATCATAATAACTAGGTTTGGCACTCCTATTATTTTAGATAATGCTCTTGATTTTATGGGTGATAAGACAACTAATTAGGAAAATAATAATAGAATATTTATGAGCACTTCATACAACTATTATCCTCAAGGTAATGGGTTAGCTAAGTCAACTAACAAGAATCTGATCATAATCATCAAGAGAACCTTGAAGCATAATTAGAAGGTTGGGCACAAAAAATTGAAGCCAACCTTTTGGGATGATTTGATAACTCCCAAGAGGTCAACAGGGAATTCTCCTTTTATGTTTGTCTATAGAAAGGAAGCTAGGTTGTCTATCTCTCAAGAGTTTCCTACCTTAGAGTTAGCACATCAACTAGAGATGCTTGAGAGCACTCCAAGGGAGGTGAGATTGAAAAAAATTAATGGAGCTACAAGAGGCCAGAAAGAAGGCTCATCAAGCTATAAAACATCACCAAGTATTGATAAAGAGGTATTTTGACAAGAAGGAAACTCTAAAAAAATTCTAGGAAGGTGATATAGTGTTGAAATGGGATGAATATAGATCAAAACCAGGAAGGCATACAAAATTTGATACCTTATGGAGTGGACCATATGTCATCATCAAGTGTAAGCAAAGTAATTATTTCTAATTAGTAAGGATGAATGGATAAGATTTTCCTATCCCTATAAATGGGATACATTTGAAACCTTTCTATGAATGGTAAAGTTCAATTTTGTAAATAGTAAATTAGGTGTGTGTTTTGTTTCTATTATGTGTGTTGTGTTCCTTAATTGTTCTAGTTGAACATATGTTTGTTTCTACTTTGTGTTTTATCTTTAATTTTTTCTAATTTTGTCTGTTGTTAAAGGTATCTATGTGTCAAACTTGTTGTACA
Organism: Torreya grandis; assembly: GCA_037957365.1. Lineage (NCBI taxonomy): Eukaryota > Viridiplantae > Streptophyta > Pinopsida > Cupressales > Taxaceae > Torreya > Torreya grandis. The sequence goes on along the minus strand of JARHVA010002443.1, from coordinate 753,797 downwards.
TGTGACTCCATAGCCCAATATACATGATTAGGCAACTGATCATGGCACAACAAGCATGCCACCCTTGGGAAATCACTAAGAATGTTGACCATTTTTACCACAAGTTAAAATGGATCAACCCCCTATAGTCAAAATCTTAAAAAGGGGTTGATTATAACATCACAGGGTGTGTTGTAGTTCATATAATGTCATTTCATATGCCATTCTAGTTTTGGTCATTATCTGGTTTAGTTCTTGTGTCATTTTATATCTTAAGGGTCATTTTAGAGTCATATATGGAAGTGTCTAGTCTTTATAGTTTTAATTTCTGTCAGATCATGGAACATGTTTACTTATACCTCAGGGAATCATTTGAGATTCAAGGATCAAGTGATAGTTGATAGAACAAGTCTAGAAGAACTTGTGGGTTTAAAGGCTTGTTTGACACTTTTGAAATTCTCCAACTTCAATTATCTAAATACATAATTTTTTTGGGGAGACTATTTTAGGTTCTTGGCTAAGTGTTAGGGACTTGTTGAGGAAATTGTCTAAGTAATTTTCCAAAAAATAGAATTCTTTCAGACATTTTGTTCACGTGAAAAATCTAAGTGCAAATTATTTGAGACATTTTGTTCGAAATAAAAATCCTGAAGACCCAAGTCTCTCAGAAAAATTATCTGACACAAAATATAAGGACATATTATTTTGGGCAAAATCTCCAAAACATAAGTCCTGACAAAGGCAAAATTATTTTGGACAAAGTGTCCAATAAAAATATTCTGATGTAAAAATATTGAAGGTTTGTTTCTTTCTAACATTTTGTCTGTAGCAAAGGAGTCAAATTTGATTTTTTCCAGACAAATTATCTAATAAAAAAGGATAAGGACATATTATTTCAAAAAAAAAATTTAAACATAAATCTTGATGACCCATATTGTTTTGGGAAAATCTGCTGATGTAAAAAGTCTGAAGCCATCATTCTTTCAGGGAAATTGTCCCAAAGATAAAGAGCTTGAAGAAATTACCAATAATAAAAGCTTTGAAGGAATTGAATTATTTCAATAAAGTTGATCTAGTAGAGTATTAAATTTATTTAAACATCAAAAATGAGCCTAGGTAAAAAATCATTGGCATTCAAAAAGTGACAATCATGTAGACAACATTAACGGTCTCACAAATGTCATTGATGGTCGCATGAACATCAAATTTAAGTCATGAAATAATTATTGGGATTAAAACATATCTATTATGGTCATGTAGACATAAAATATAGTCACATGGATGTCAAATGATGGGAACATAAGCATTAAATATCAGCCCTGATAAATATCCACTTGAGTTCAAATAGTGGGTCCTTGTAGATCAATAATTAGCATTCCATCATACACCAAAATCAATGGAGTGAATGATTTGATAGTATCAATAGGTTTCAAATATATATGGTGCACATTTGATCATGAAAAAGTAGATAAATGGTGTAAACAAATTCAAAATATTAATGAATCCTAGTATTGAATCACATTTAAACAACTGGATCATGACCTATGACTCATGTTAAATTAAATAAATAGATCTAATGGTGTGATTGGGTCAATAAGTCAAAGGAGCTTAGATTGAAAGTGTGAATGCAAGATTTCATAATCTTGGGACCCTAGGTCAATGATCTATGGAAAACATCAAAATTTGAAATAGAGAGGCTCCAGAGGAGATCAATAGGTCAAATTTGATCAGATTCTAGATGGATAAAATGAGACTACATGTCCAAGTGATGATAGAGAAAATTATATAATGGAGTGAATAATGTGGCAAGGGGAATGCCACATAGGTAGCTATGAAATACCAAGCATTTTGTGATGGATTAAGCATTTCAGACTCATACACTACCATGAGAGCTTAATCGAGGTCCAAGATAAATGACTGTCAGATGTAAAGAATGGAGTCTAAGAAAGCAATGAGTGACTGTAGATGGTAAATACAAATGTCTAGAAGATAACTCACAATATGGAAAATGTCTGAGACTATCATATCATATGTGTCACCTCTCCTAGTTCAATTTCAAATGCTCAAGAGATGATCTATGATGAAAATAGTCCAATGAAGGCTAGCTGAATAATTTTTGCACTATTTTGGAGAGTTTGTCATGACTTATATGGACATTTATCTTAAAAGGATTTATTGGTTTATTTCAAACTCAATTTCACCTAAAATGTAACCGGTCCTCATGCTTGGACATGTGTTTTAGTGACTCTTGAACTTATTTTTTCTCCTCTCTTTGAAGTTATATAAGTAGATGCCATTTTGGCCTTTGTAATCTAATACCACACCATGTATGGTAAAGCCCCAATAGTTTTGGCATTGTAATTTTCCTTAGAACAATAAATGTAATCTAGTTTGAGTTCATATATTAGCTTGTCAAAGTGTGTGAAGATATGTATAGTGAATAGTTAAGAGATATTCATCTATCCTTGCTTTCTCTCAGTCCTTCGATGTTTGATGTAAGTGATTTTAGCCTAGAAATTCATAGGAAGTGTAGTCAAGTGTATGAATCTATCTTAAGTGTATAATGATCCTTAGTATTTGCAACTGATCTATTGTCTTATTTGCCTTGGAATGTCTTTGTACATCTCACCTTCATATTGAAACACTAATGCTAGTGTATTTTGGGACTCTTAGATTAGTGTTTTATCCCTTTCCTCTTTGTGATAGAGTATGATAGTATTGTGGAAAACTTATTGGTGTATCAACCTTTTATAATAGATTTATTTCATGCAATTTTTAACCCTTTTTCCCCCACAAGAAATCATTAGATAAGTGATAATATTTTCAAGCTACATTTAGGAAGCTAGCCCTTTAAATCTAGAGGCTCACTTATACTATAGGTACACCCACATACCTGGAAGTGTTCCCATATTGCCCAAATTTGGAAGAGGATTGAACACCCCTTCTAGGATGTAAGATTTGATGACAACATGACCCAAGGAAAGAATAAATAATTAGAGGAAATAGAAAGCAAACTAAACATTTCTTCTACTAGCTTTGGTACTCAAAATATTCATTCCAAGGTAGAACATGATAAATTGATAAGTCCATTGTTTGTGTATGATTTTTCCTACTATGTAGTTTTACCTACATAATCTAATTAGCTTACTTAGATTAATAATAGGTCATTAGGGGAAATGCACTTTAAGTCATTTTCTAATTGTGAGTTGAGTTAATTACTTTTTTGGGTGACCTAATTTCTCACTATATAATGTACCTTCCCATGTATTTTTTGACTAATAAATGATGCTAATACAAATTTTTGGTTGTGAAGACAAGATTCTTCCCTTTTGAGTTGTTCTTCAGATTTCACTACTCCATATAGATTCAACTTCATGCATTTGATCCTATCCAGGTCAAACTTAGATTATGGCCCACTCCAACATGGTATTAGATATGAGTTGATAGATGAATGCTATCAATTCTCTTATGAGATCTAGCATTCTAGCTTGTTCAAGATTTTTTTTTTATTTAAGTTTTCTAAGGTTTGATAGGGTTTTTAAAAAATCCATGTAAATTTTCATATTTGAATTATATAATTTAAAAATATATAGCATCTTGAATTTAGAAGATGGAAAAACCCTATAAATGATTATAAACATGACCTAGTTTCGTGACAATCAGTTTTTAACCATTTTTGGAGGGTTTCAAGGCTATTTTTTTAATTCTATAAAAATTTGTACATTCAGTGACTTTGAGGAAGAATATTTTTGAGTTTTTCTAGGATTTTTAATAAACCAAGTGTATTTTTAATAGATTCTAGAGGAACCATACAAAATACATAATTTTGAAGGTTTCTTCAACTCAATAGAATTTTTAACCCTCATAGGCCATTTTAATAGTTGGAAGAATTTTCTTGATAGAAAAACAAGTATAACATTTTCACCTAATCAAGTATGTATTGGGTTATACCCCTACTCATGCACCTTTTAGATTCTACCCCCTATTTGGACAACCATCAAGTTCTACCCCTTACTCACACATTAGCTGGGATCTAACCCCTATTCGCATACCAGTCGAGCTCCACCCCTTTCTTGGACACACTTTGAACTCCACCTAGTGTGAATACATACCATGGGATCCACCACTTACTTGAGAAGGCACCATTTTATGCCCACCTTCTCCTTCTTTGTTGCATGTTGTGATGTCTAAGAGACTATTAAATTTGATTGAGTGGAAAATGCTATGTACCTAGGAATATGATATATTAATATATATAGGTTAATGGAGTTGCTAACATGTGGCACACATCCCCCTTGGTTAGTTATATAGATGTGATATATAGGATAATTGAGTAACTTGTAGAATTAGTGCATTGGGTAATGGTCACCCTACATTGGGATTAAGAGGTTACCCATCCATTTTTAGTTAGATACAGGTGTATATAAAAGAGATGATTATCATTTTAAATGAATTAAGTAATCATTGAGTTTTTTATTGTAAGAGTATATTGGAGGTTGTCACCTCAAAGAGACATTGTGAAGTTAATCCTTCCTAAAGGAGTATTATATAGTGTTGGCCTAACTTAAGGGTGATTATTATATTTCTACATATATTAAATATTTGGGCATCTTGGCCCACCAATATCTATTGTGTTGAGTTGATCTAAATTATAATATACATATTTCAATTATAAGTGTATATCATAACAAGTGGTATTAGATCTTCAATTTGGAAAATTTGTGTGGGACAAAACTAGTTATTGATATTTTAGTGTTTTTTATAATTTCATCATATCTGTCAAGATATAAGGAATTTTTCTATGAATTTTGTTTTGGTATTGTATCAACATAAATAAATAGAAAAACAAAATTTTAGAATTTTGTGAAATGTTTTAAGAGATTTATATTGATTTTATGATTATTCATATATTCTCTCCATAGGCTGAAATGTTTGAATTTTTTCACAAAATTTTTATTGAAGTTTCGTTATCATACATGGAAGATATGGTCATTTTAGATTTTTTAGATTTGTTTTGCATGAGTTATTGAAATTTTATGGTTTTTTTCATTAACCCTAGTTTTTATGAATCATGAAGTTACAAGTATTTTTAGGGGAGGATGATTTATGCTAGATAACAGTGGCTCTTTTTTAAGGAGAATAATGTTAGAACAATTTGGTGGCAAAGACATTTATAAAATTTTAGTTATAGTCCTATAGCACTTTGGTGGGATGATTTGGGACTAAAATGATGGAAGTTTTCATGGGAAGAAATGGAATAGGTTTTTATAAATCGATAGCATATAAAATAAAAAAAATACAAAAGAGGAAGAAGTGGATGATGAGCAGGGTAATGAAAAATAGAATGGAGATGATGAAGAAGAAAAAATAATGGAAGAAAATAATGACAATGAGGAAGAAAATGAAAGTGATGATGAAGAAGAAATCATACATGATGATGATGATGATGATGATGATGATGATGAGGATATATATCATGCAAAAGAATATTTAGAGGATCTTGAAGAGGAAGAAGAAGGATTATATGATAAGGGTTTGAATAATTTGGCTCCAAATAAATCAAAGTAAATTTTTTAATTTCATGGATGCATTCAAAAGAAAAAGTTCATTGTGTCCATAAACCCTAGAAGTAAGTATAACTTCATCAACACAGATGTGGCTCAACATCTACATGTTCAAGTAGTAAATATAAAAGAGGCCCAAATAGATGGTCATAATATTCAAGTTTTAGAATATTTGAAGCTCACTATGGACAAATATGTTTTGCATTCATATTTTTATGCTTTGGATATGGATGATGTGCATATGGTTCTTGGATATCCATGGTTAGAGACTTTGGGAATAATCAAAATTAATGTTTATAAGAAGTTAATAAAGTTTTGGTATAGGAAAAATAAGGTCACTTTACAGGATATCATAGTTGTAAAGGCATAAAGAATAATCAAGGTAGATCATGAAGATGAGATTAAAGTAGATGAAGAAGAACATGTGCAAGATTCAAATGAAGACATAGATGAAGAAACAATACAAACAAATAATAACACTTCATCTACTCAAGAGACAAAAGATCCACCAAAGAAAAAGGTGGAAGAGGTAGAATAAAAGGTTGATAATTTTAAAGTATCAAATTTTTTTGAGGTATATAGACACCCACATCATCATGAGAGGAAACAATCATGAAGGCATGTGAGGGAGTGTCATAACAACATTCACTTTGGCTATACAAAAAATCATAGTTATAATAACTATGGCTATGCATGGAAGCCAAATCAGAACTACTATAGCTAGGTATGTAATCAGAGTAGTACAATGGCCTATGGAACATGGAATCAGTAGGAAAATCACTATGACTGTACATGGAATAATAATTAATATGGTTATCAATGGAATCAAAGTAGCACCATGGAATATGGTACATAGAATCAAAAGAAGAATAATTATTAATTGACACCAATGTGGTATAGTTATGATCATGAATGGAATCAGATTAGCACATTAGAATTTGGAAATAAGGTTGGAAATCTATCACATACCAGGATCACATATGGGTGGTTGGATGATCGAGCTTGGAGACAAGTGTGAAATGATTTGAATCACACTCATTATTTGGTTTCTACCTATGTTTCAGGGATGAAACATATCAAGTAAGGAAATAATGTGATGTACCTAGGGATATGATATATTAATGTATATGGGTTAATAGAGATGATGACATGTGGCATATATCCCCTTAGTTATATGGGTCCAATATATTATGATAATTGAGTAACTTGTGGAATTAGTGCATTGAGTAATGGTCACCCTATATTGAGATTAAAAATCTACCCATCCATTCTTAGTTAGATATAGGTCTATATAAATGAGATGGTTATCATTGTAAAGGAATCAAGTAAGCATTGACTCTTCTATTGTAAGAGGATATTAGAGGTTGTCTCCTCAAATAGACATTGTGGAGTTATTCCTTCTTAAAGGAGTATTGTATGGTATTGTCCTACCTTAAGAGAGATTATTATATTTATATATATATTAAATATTTGGACATCTTGGTGCACCAATATCTATTGTGTTGAGTTGATCTACATTATATTCTACATATTTCAATTATTATAAGTGTGGATCATAACAAAAAGTGACACTATTTATTTCAAAAGTGGAGCTATTTTTTGGGTGACATCACTCCCACATCAATCAAATCAATCAAGGGGGCACCCTAATCCTACCTCATATCCCCTTGGTCATATGGGAATTCAAGATCTTGGTCATAACTAATCTAAGGGGGCTTAACATTTCATCAAAAAAATTGACCAAACTTCTGCAAAGTGGAGATCATTATTTTTTATGAGCAATAAACATTCAAACTTCCATAACTTTCAACTGATAGCTCTTTTTTATGTATTTTTTTTAGTGTGAGTTTTTTGAGCTCTACACATTTATTCTATTCTTGATCCTTTTAAAATTGATTCGATATAGTTTTATGGGGTATATTTATTCTTTTATTTTACATACTTGTGTTACTTCTATAAATGTGTTGATTATATACACATTTAAATGTACTAATTATGTATGCACTCAAATATTATAAAGTGTCAAACTATGAAATATCAGGGGGGATTCGATGACTATTATACTTACTATTCATTTGGATGCATTTTATATTGATTCTGACTTCCATCACATTAAATGTGCATGGTTACTTATGGTCATGTCAACTCACCTATCTCCACTTGGGAGATACTATATGAGGATAGTTGACTCTACTCCAGTGGTTCTTCTTAGAAAGGACAACTAAGCTTCATGGTGGATGTCCATGGATTAATTGTTCATGAAACATGACCTTATTCCATTTTTATATGGATAGATTCCTATTCCCACTAACCTTTATCAATATAATGACTTGGACAACTCTTGTGATTGTGTTTATGGTCACTTATTGGTGCATGTTTCATGGGATTTACACCACTATGTGAGCAGATAAAGTGTCCCTCCATTATTTGGATCACTCTTCAGACTCTTTTTTAGAGACCTTGATGAGATTTATATCACTCCTTTTACTACTTTAGAGCTTAGTGTCACTTCACTGAGAGTTTTTAGTGATTACTCATAGTAGGACATTTTATAGGATGTGCAATGTAGTCACATGACATGCATTGAGAATCCACATTCCCTAGTTGCTAGTATAAAATTCAAATTTACTCCTTTGAGAACTTCTAGTGATTATTTGTATTAGGATTACATATTTATTCTATATTAAACTTATTAGGACACATTTCTACCAGACATCTCTTTATTTTTAGAATCTCACATTTTAGATCTAGATGACACCATTGAGGACATTTATCTTCTCTTTGATGACAACTCTATTTGAGTTTCATCTTCTTCTCTAGATATAATGAGGGTAATTATAAACCCTCCTAATCTCTCTCCTTCATTTTATGCTTCCTTATTACCATCTTATATAGTTAGGCCTATGATTACTCATTAGATGTTGGCACATGTGGGCACAAGCTTAGAGACATTTGATAGATATTTACATCTTGATTCCTAATTGCAGTCCACTTGAGTGGGAATTTAATAGTTTTATATCTAGAGGTCTCTTTCTTCTAAAAGAAAGAGTTATAATTTTTTGAAAAATGACCTATTACAACATTCAACATGATATATTCTATGCTTACCTTCTCTGTCTTCTTTGTGGAGGCATACATTCTCCATATTTTATATGATACATAGTGGCTATAGGAGTTGTAGCTTTTAGTGGGGATTTTTATCCCACTCTTATTATTTTATCTCTTTTTTTTTTGGGGGGGGGGAAGTTTTTCCTATAGGTTTTATCCTTTTCTCTACTTTATGAAATATTGATATGTACTTGGGTTCCTCATCAGACCTTTGTGTCAGGACCAAAATCTACTACCCACTTAAGCTATGCTTAAGGGAGGGAGGAGGTGTTAGTGTAGGTTTTTTCCCCCTATGTGGTTTTACTTATATGGTCAAATTAGCTTACTTAGATTAATAATAGGTTATTAAGGTAAATTTACTTTAATGCATTTTCTAATTGTGAGTTGAGTTAATTTCCTTTTAAAGTGACCTAATTCCTCACTATATAATGTACCTTCCTATGTATTTTTTAGATAATGAATGATGCTAATACAAATTTTTGGTTATGAAGACAAGCTTCTTCCCTGTTGAATTATTCTTCAAATTTCACTACTTTATACAGATTCAGCTTCATGTATTTGATCCTATCTATTTTGATCCTTGATTGTGGCTAAATATGATATCTACAAGAAAAATATAAGGAAAATAAATATCAATGCATACTTATCTATGAATACATGGAGAATTGTGAATTTTTTTAAATACTCAGATGGAGAAAATAGATATTTGGATCAAAGGTTACAAAGCATACCTATAAATACTAGAGAATTCCCCAACCCCAAAAGAGGTGGTGATGGTGACCAAAGAGATTACTAAGTTAGAACACAAGATCTTTGATGCTAAATCCATACTTTAAAACTGGCAAACTTTATTGAATTATATGATGTACAAGTAAAGGAAATATCTACCAAATGATGGGGGATCCACATCTTTAAAAAAAATGGTAGCAAGTTTTAGACATTAATTAGGATGAATTATTTTGGTACCTATAAATATTTTCAAATTTTGTTGATAGACAAGTATAATAAAGATCTACCAAAGGATGGGGGATCCACATCTTAAAAAACAAAATTTTGGTAGTAAGTTTTGGACATTACATAGGATAAATTATTTTGGGTATTTGCCAAAAAATTTAGAATTTGTCTCAAGGATGAGACAAAGGAATAAAATATGGGTGAATATTAATAGGATTCATCATTAGATATGATTAACATAGGATTATCACATAACCTTAAACTCTACCGTAATAGTAAAATACATCTCTAGGCCAATGGGACATAGGATTCTACCGATCTAGGCAATGCGGTATGGATTAGATCCTTATTATAACATAATATGACCTACATGAATAAAATTCATATATTAAATATACATGATCATTGAATTTTAAATGTATCTAGTCAACATTTATACCGCAACATTGTAATATTATAGATATAACATAGAAAGAGTTGAATAGAGATAAAAAGAGTGAGATAAGAGTCTATAGAGCATATAAACACTTGTAATAGTTTATATAAGAATAATAATAGAGTAAAAATAGTATAGGTATAGAGTAAAGAGATATATAGAATCGTAAAGGCTTTTCTTTATATATAAATAAATAAAGGAAGTTAGAGTAGGAAATATATAAGTTATTTTTACTTTGAATGAGCACACCTACTTGAATGAATAATACAACTAACTCCACTTAATACTAACCTATGTGATACATTAGTTGTAACTAGAGTTAACTTGAACTACATGATTATCTAAAATCAAAATTGCTGATTTTATCTCACCACAGGTTACAGGGTAATTTAGTTGCACCTACATACAAGTGTACTCCTTCCTTGTTGTCTCTTCAAATTAATTTTTTTCAAATCTTAACTTTTTATAATTTAAAAAGGAAAAATTGACTACTGCATGAACTATTACAAGGTTTTTTAAATTAGAGTGACCTACATTGAAGTATCCACTCAGGTTCAAATTATTTTTGCTTTACTCCAAAAAATTTATTACTATAAATCTAGTCACAGGTACTTTAAAATACTAATTCTTGACACATCCTAAACCACATGACTTATACCTAATTACATGAATCTTATTTAGCATTCCTTTAATCCATATGCAAGTTCAACCCATTATTTATCATTACTAATACATAGAACTATAAATATCAAATGCTCAATCTATTTAAAATTAAACTTAAACCATCTCAAATTTTTGACAAGTATCCCTCATCTTTCTAGACAAGTTTGCCCTGGGTAGATAGAAGCAACACCACACTCCTATCCATTTAGTATGGATATGTCTCACACTAGATAATTACTAGTTTTCAAAATTCAAATCATTATTTTGGGTCTTCTCACATGTTTTATAAGGTTAAATAAAGTAAATTATCAAAATGTTCACCTATAAATACACATCAAAGTTCATTTATTATCCCCACTTTATATTGCTTTGTTTTTAGATTATACGCTATTGAAAATCTTCTGTATTATTTCTAAATTCAAGATAACTCACAAGGATGAACCAAAACTCAAGTCTAGAGCATCTCAAATATATCCAAGAGTTATTATTGTCGAGTATCAAATCCAGTTTTCTAGATGCATACACATAGTCAAGGAACACAATCTCACAATAAATATAGGTGGGAGAACTATGTGGGATTTATTTTCCTCCTTGGAGTATTGGATATGTAGGAAATAATAAATCAACAAGGGGGTGATTTATGTTATCTCAACCTATTACACTCCTATCTTTTATTTATAGGTTTTCAAGATATCAAAGTGCCCTTAGGGTTTCAAATATAAAAGAAGAGAAATCATGAATTATGTATGACATAGTACAAGTTTCAATATATCACGTTTCTTAAAGACAAAGATGCAAAATTCACATTAGTCATATTTCTATCATAGTCAATACAAACATGGCCAATGCCAATAGATAAGATTGGTCATCACTATTGTCCACCTTTATTAGACTTGTCCAAACATAGTTATAAAATCCATCTTTGATCCTCAACCATCACGGTCTTACTTTATGGTGATTGATAAATTAAAAGTCTTGTCACAGTCAACACATACATGACTAGTGTAAATAGACATGACAAATCACCACTTCTATCCATTTTTGTTAGACTTATCCAGATATAGTTTTAGATTTTGTTCCTAAGCTTGAGCATGTACACTCAGCTATTTTAATGATTTCCACTTTCAAACATTTAGAATGGTCAACTAAAATTTTAGTTTGAGCTAAGTTATTTTCTTCCTAGTGTTTTACAAAAATAACAGCTCTCCATATTTAACAAATTTTCAAAATCAGAATTGTTGATTATTGTACATCTTTAGAATTATAATATATTATAATTTTACACCTATATAATCACATGAAAAATTATTTGTTTTTATAAAAAATATGGTAAAATAAATATTCGTAAGGATCAAATATTAATCATGGTATGAAACGTATGTAGCACGTAGGGATTGCATGTTAAGGGTGGCACAATGATTATATTTTGAATATGACTGTCATAAGAGATAGGAAACATATTTTACAAAATAAAATTTGTTATTACATAACATAAAAATTTAGGATAAAACATATGAAAATTATAAGATTCATACTGATGAATTTTTAGGGAATATCCAAAAAATTAAGGATTGTGTATCTATCTTAACTTTTATACCATATGCCCATAAAGCATATTTAATTTACTTATTCCGTTATGTTCCATTTTCATCAATAATTTTATTAAGATATTGGATATCTTATTTTTAGCTTCAACTTGGCCATTCCTTTGGGGATAATAATGAGTATAAAGTTTATGTCAAATCTTGTATTTAGCACAAAAATTATTGACCACCTTATTCTTTAAATATGAAACATTATCATTAATAATATAATATGAAAGGTCAAACTTGGATATGATATGTATCATTAGATATATTCATATGTCATCACTCAGGGTATATTCTAAAGGGATATATTTAACCTATTTTCTAGAATATTTAGTAGCTATAATGATAAATTTATGACCTTATGATGATGTAGGATTGATTTTTACCACTAGATTGAAACTTAAAATGAAAAATGGCCAAGATTAAAAATAGGTTTTAATTATTGAAATGTTTCATACATTAAATTATCATGTTGTTTACATTTCTCATAAACATTTGCATATTATTAAAAATCATGTTCCATAGAATGAAAATAGTAACCCATTCTTAATAATTTTTATACCAATGATTTTCCACTAAAGGGTCCACCACATTCCCTATAAATAACCTCTTATAAGTAAATTTTAGATTCTTCTTGTCCAAAGAATATAAGTAGGTGACCATCAAAGGAACTCTTGAAAAGAGTATCACTAATGATAACATAACAAATGGCATCTCTTCTCAATTTTTTTCCTTAGAAAATTTAGAGGAATAATCTCATTAGATAAAAATTTGTAGATATTAGTACACCACTTTAAATTGTTAGCATCATTATAAATGGCAAATACATCTAATCTCTCTAGAGATAGTAGTGAAATATTTAGTTGTTGAAACCTATTAATAGTAAGTATAGAATAATAATCTATGATATTTATAGTAACAATGCATGGAACACTATCCATAATCTTGACATGATAATTATTTCATCCAGGTATGTTACCAATCTCAAAGTCATTGAAATGGGTAATCAAGTTATGTACAAGATCGCAATATGTAAATAGTTTCTCTTATTGTGTTTGATAAGTGCCTATCACTTAAGTTAATATTCATTATAAAATTTAATATATATTTTATTTGAACCTTGTGCAACATGTAAATTAATAATCAAAGCCTTATACTCTATTATATTGTTTGTACATGAAAATTTCAATCAATATGCTAACGGCATATTCTAACCCTAAGGTATCACTAATACAATGTTGGTATTGAAATTTTAATCACATTTGGACCCATAAAAGTACATGGTCCATATCTTATTCATAGTGGTTCATATAAAAAACTTGTCTTAAAAAGTATCATTTATAGGAGTGTGGTGTAATAAGGGAGTCACAATGAGCTGGTCAAAAATCAATTTCTATTTTACCAATTTATGTGGTACAAACTTAAGATCAAAACTCATAATTAACATGACCCACTTGGTTATGTGTCTAGATATATAAGACTTGGACATGACATATCTCAAAGGATTAATCTTGGAAATAATGAGTCTCAATATTAAACATGTAATGTCTAAGTTTTTTTTGTGAAACAAAATAACTAAGCATAGTTTTTCCATTGATTTAAAATTTAGTTTTAAAATCAACTAATATGAAACTTATGTAAGTTTTGAGCCAAATATATCACTTGGTCTGATTTATACTCAAATTTGTATTGACTTACTTTCTCTTGAAGAAGGTATTCTAATTCAGTGGTCTCTTCATCAAGTCCATTCTATAATTTCATAGTTTAACGTTTCTTGTCATTATTTTGTTTCATTTATTTTAGACATGTAACTTCACTTTACTATTTAAAATTGCATTTACAAAACTCTACATTACTCCATTCTATTTATCTAAATTAAGGTTAAATTTAATATTAATTAAAATTAATATAAAACATTCAGTGAACCCATTTATTAATTTAGTATTACAAACCCTAACTTTCCCTTGAGGTTCTAACCTTCTAAGATTTCAATTTTTTTGTCCTAGTGTTTAAAAAAAAACCCTTTTTTAGTTTTCTATTATTATCATTTGAAAATAATTTCATGTCTATAGTGGATGATTATTGTTTGTTTCAAGAATCTTAAGTTTTTATTGCATGTTTTATTTCATTAATCAGGAAAATCATTCATAATCATGAAATATAACAAATAAAATCACAAGGTAAGATACAAACATTGCTAGTGCCAAATTTTGTAAATTAAATTATAACATGGGAACAAGAGCAAAAAATAATATAAGATGCTATAAACTCTCCTCTTAACCCTCAATATGGTGATAGATACTTTACCTCTACCCAGGTCCATGTTATCATTATCCCAATATATAATTTGAACTATCCTATAATGCCAAATAAAAGAATCCAGTATGTCCTTCCTCAACCCCATCCACCTCCACATCTCATATTGATGGTGTTTACATGTATATTCAATCAGAAGTACCTAGGTTTCGTTCTTGTGAAGCTCGTAAGGGCCAAGTCATCACTATGAGCAAGTCAATATAGGAATTGAAAAATAAAAAATAGTGTTTTATTTCAAATATAACATCAAGGAAAGATAAATACTATATATGAAAAGAATCCAAAACATGTTATTGTTAATCATCTATTTCAATCTTCATCTAGAAATTTTGTGCCTAAATATATTCATATCAAGATTGAAAACTAAAACAAAATACATATATAACTAGTAATTTTAAAAGTGCACAAAAGACTACTAAAAGTTCAAGTGAAAATTTAAGAGAGATGCTTTGAAATGAAGTGATAAAATTATATCTTATACTTCCTATAAGAAGATCAAAATACTATTGTGCATATAATAGAATGCATGGTCATCATATAAATAGTTGATTGGTTTTGAAGAATAAAATACAAAATATAATTAAAAGTGGTGATCCTATAATAGATATATCAATCAAGCAACCCACTCACACTATGATTGCCTCTTATAATGAAGAAGTGCAAAAAATTTAAAAAAATAGAGTGTGGATATAAAGGGACAATCTTAGAGCAAGAAAAAATTCAAATAGAAAATCTAGAACAAGAAAAAATTCATAAGGAAAAATTAGATCAATAAACTACTAAAGGAACAAGATGAAAAAGCAGTATTTCAAAAATAACAAATACAAAAATAATAATTTGAAAATAAATGGATACAAAAGATATTATAAGAGAAGTAGAAAAAAAATGTTCAACATCAAGATATACCTATGAAATTTCATGTTAAAAGTGTCATTCCAAAAGAGGTAATTACAAACCCTTCTTCTTATCAAGGACATTTCACTATCATTGCCCACATAGATGGAAAGAAATTTATCAATGTCTACATTATGGAATATCATAAAATAATTTGTTTCTACATCATTTATTGTATCTCCTGGATATAAGATTCAACACATAGATAAAACTGTGACATAAACTTCATGTGGATAATCAATTGAGTAACATGACTATTTTCTTTAAAAGGATGTCATTGTAATTTCAATGTTTAGGGGAATTTATTGATAAAAAAAAGTTTGCGTTACATTTGGTCATGAAGATAAGGTCATTTCCATTTCAAAAGAGGGAACATATTTAGAGTAAGAACACACAAAATATATCTCAAGCAAAAATATATAGTACAATCATATCAAAGGAACATGAAATAACACATATGGCAAAGAAAAATAAATCACAAGGTTTAATACTACAATATGGGGTAGTTGGTTTTACATATACAAATACAAAAGAGGACAAGAGTAAAATACCATAATTTTAGGATCAATAGGATGATTATGATAATTTAGAAGATAATTAGAATGACACAAAATATGTTAGATGAATATGGTAATATAATTAAGGGTCATAACACACATGATACATTTTATGATTCTGATATACACACATCTAGCACATTTCATTCATGACAAGTCATCCATTTACCACTTCTCATATATTTTTATGCTACTCATATGGGTGAGATCATTGGGTAGCTTGTTGAATTTTTAAATATTCTAAAAATTTTAAAACATTCAAATAATTTAATTTTTTTTTTTTAAATATGATTATACATAGATTTTGGATTGTTGAATCTTATTCTTCTATTTGATTACATGTACAAATGATTGATCCATTCTATTATTCCCTTGGATTTCATTGACTTGTCATCATTTTAACCCTTCTATTTTGCTTTCCAAATCTAGATAACTTCAAACAATGGTTAATTTTGATAAAATTTTACATTTATCTCTCTAATTGAATAGTATGCATCAACATTTTATCATTTTTAATACAGGACAAAATCTTCCAGAACATGACAAAATAGTTTACCATTGTTATCCTAGTTGGTTGATCCTATACTTTACACTTTTTACCCAAACTTCACAATTTTAGTACATAAAGACTTAATTCTTTCAATTTTTAGATTACTCACTCAGTCTCAATATGCAATTCATTGTTTCTCAAGAAAAATATCTCTTTTACAAGCTCTTTTATTTATACATGCAACATATTTTGATGAGTGTACATTTAATGAAATGATAATGTACAATTAGTCCTTTGCATACATTTTCAATATTTTATAAGTTTGTAACAGTTATAATTCACATTCCATGGGGGAAAATTTTATTATATTTGGTCATTCAAACCTTCCATAGTGCATTTTTCACATTGAAACTTTTTAGGAACTGATCATATCTTCCTTCTTTATTCTATTTTTTACACCTCACTTTTAATTTGAGCTTGTTGGTTTCAATATTACAAAAGTAAAAAAATAATCATATATTATAATAATGTAAAAACATTCAAATATTCTAAAAACTTCAAATTCAAGACTCGAGCAGGATTGGCAATTGAGTTTACATATTTTCAATATGTTATTTATCTAATGATTAGTAGATAACATATTATTTATATATCACACAAGCATTTCACTGGTATTCATGAGTGTTGTGTAAGACATACAAACATTTCAAAATATTAAGATGTTATAATTTCCTATACCCATTGGCCTTGCTATTTTGGGGGAATCTTTACTTGCATGTGATAGTATGACGATGTTATCATTATATAATGCATGTAATATTGATATTTCATCTTATTTACAAATGTATTGCTAATATTACTATCTTACATAGTTTACATGAACATGTTATTTTATAGGATATGATCATGTTTCATATGCATAATTAGATTGCCTTTTTCTAGTTTTATGTTCCATTGATTTTATTTACTTATACTTAGTAGATTAAAACATTAATTTTCTATTATGTTGGCCCTTTTTCCTTGTGTGTAAATAATTTATTGATGCATCTCTATTAGATTATGTGTGTTATGTGAAACATTTGAAAATGTTCTTAATTTTGGCCCTTGGCTCTATGTGTGTGTGATATTTAAACATGTCCCTTGTTTGTGACATTATTCATGTATATTTATATTATTTAGGACATTTGAACATGTCATTAATTTTGGCCCTTGGTCTTTATATTTTGGATTTTAATATCATTGTGCTTATTGAGCTTGATGAATTTTTATAACTTTCATGATCCATATCATACACTTCTAACATATTACCATACTAATTTTATTTATAATTATATAGATTCATTTATAAATTATATAGGCCTTACCTCATGAGTTTGTATACACTATTTAAGGATTATATTACACCTCAGTCTTGTAATCTTGGCCAATTTAGACCTTGTATTTTCCTCTCAATTTTATACCTTTCCCAATATCCAAAGTATCGTATCTTCTCTATCTTGTGCCCTTTAGCATATCTCTTAGTCTAACCATTCTTATATTGATGACTCAGACATTCTATCTTACCCATAATGCTTAAAACTTACTTATCTTCAACCTCTACAAGTTATGAGTTTGTACCTACTTTCTTATTCCTTATACACTAACATCTGGGGCAAACACTAACATTAACTCTAGTGTCTTGACCTGACGCAAGTGTCTAGTACACTAAAGCCATTAAATTTGCAAAAAAGACATATCCTAACGATTGGCCTAAGTGCTTTAATGCAATGTATTTATTCAAAGGGATTGATATAAATACAAGATCAACCCTCATTCATTCCTGACCTATAAAATATAAAAATAGACACCAAAGAAACTTATCAAAATCATTCTATCAAGCATTAAATTGAGAAAATATTTTGCATTTTATCCTATTTCCATACTAGTCATAGGGACAACACATTTACAGGTTTGAAGTACTAAAGGAGCAGCCCAAGATAGATATTTTACAAGTTATAAGCTAGGTCACTATTATACTTGCTTATCACATATTACATGATTCATACAAAAGCTAACACATATGGGGGTACTACATCAATTTGAGGCATTCTTCAAAGTATTGTCTATGTATACAATACTCACTGACAAAGGGGTATTTGGGGTCAACTCGACACCATGTGTCTATTAACCAATTTTCCCCAAGGGTCACTATGAAGATGAAAAATTAGGGTTTTTCAAATTAATGAGTAGTGATGGTCCATGACCTAGATATAAATATATCAAAGTGAAGGTGAAGACAAACCCAGAAACATCTAGGTGGTTGCATCCTTTTTCAATAAGTATTCTATATAAGATACTTGCATTGAGTTCAGATAGTAGCGTCAACATAATCATCCCAAGTTGACATTAGTGTTCATGGCTCTAGAAGCATCCAAATTAGAATTTGATGATTTTTTCATAACCATATTCCAATATTTTTACCACCTATTCCATATTCAAAACTACATTGACATCATAACAAGTTAACTACATTACTTATTTATCATTTATATACCTAGCATAGATGTACTTATAATTTTAGGCATAAATCAACATAATAATTTTAGTGTATGTTTATATCTAAGTTTATCACCTAATTGTCCTACTGTAGATAAGATTATCACCCTTATGCTTATTCATTTGTATATATGCCTTTAAATAGTATCTAGGTAACCTCAACCTAGGAAAACACATTTTTAGGGTTAAACATTTGGTGAACCTAATTCGTATGAATGAAAATATTTATGATTCCTAGAATTTTTAGTTAGCTAGGGTTTCATTTTTTTATACCTTTTCATTTATTTCTCATATTATTTTGCATGCAACCAAGGTGTAGCCTTAGATTAGGAAGTGTACCTATTGATTACATCGAGCTTCCCCT
This sequence comes from Torreya grandis, assembly GCA_037957365.1. NCBI lineage: Eukaryota > Viridiplantae > Streptophyta > Pinopsida > Cupressales > Taxaceae > Torreya > Torreya grandis. Next base: position 734,348 of record JARHVA010002443.1, on the reverse strand, counting down.
CCCACCATCTAAGATGTCTCAAACTAATGAGGGATATGATACTATGGATCATGATGATAACAATGTTCAAAATGAAAAACATACTTATAAGGTTACCATAGCATAAGATTATGATAATGAAATCCATGAAATAGATGACAATGAGTATATATACCATGATCAAGTGTAAACAATTGCATTGTTTTATGAGTGTATTTGTTAAAACCTTAAAGATCTCGATGAGATCCTCAAAATTATATTAGAAATAAAAATTTCAAAAGGTATAGTTGAACCATCCCTCCCCTTGAACACATTTAAAAATAATACATCTATTGGGGGCATGGGTTATGTTTTCAAAATTTTGTTTCTTGAAAACCAAGACACTATTATTGATCTATCATGGAATTACAAAATGTTTCAACTCAAATACCAGTTTTAATACCTATTACTACTCAAACAATGTTTGCATCTCCTTTGATGTCTACTCAACTTACTAATCTAAATCCCAATGGGTCTATAGTTCAAACACTCCTTAAAGTTATAAAGTCCTTGGAGGACAAGGTTACAAACATTAAACAAAATTCTTTAAAATATCTTCATGCTATTAGTTAGTAGGATGTGTTGTATAACCCTCTTGTACTTGAGATATCTTTGCACCCTTTCCCAACTAATTTTTTTAGACCTAAGTTCACATTTTATGATGGCAAGGGTGATCCTAAATAGCATCTTTGATATTTTTATGTGGCATGACTTTATTATGTCCCTAATGATAAAATTTTGACAAAACTATTTCTAAGAAGCCTTGAGGACTATGATTTGAGGTGGTTCTTTGACTTACCTCTCCAATACATGAAAGCATTCAAACCTCTTGAAGATAAATTTTAGCACACTTTTCCATTAATATTTCCAAAAATATTTCTTATGCTCAAATTTCCACAATCAAATAATTAAAAAATGAACCTATCAATGAAAATGTCTTGAAATATAAGGCAATGTTGGCTAAAATGACCAATCCCATGGTAGATAAGGAGTTGCAAGACATATTCATGAAAATTTTGATTTATCTTTTACATGAGTCCATTATTTTTAATAAGTTAAAATATTTTAATGACTTATGTCATGTTATACATGACCATGTAATGAAACTTATTTCATTTAATAAGCTCAAGTATGTAGAAAACACACTAGTTGCATCTTAATCTAGCACTAAGTTTATGATCAAACTAATTTATAAGGTAAAACTTCCTGAACCTAAAAAATAAACAACCACCATGGTTAAAATAATTTCACAATAGTCTAATCAAATTATCTTATCCAATGCACTAAGGAGATAATTTACTCATTTACCTAAGTCCCCAACTTCATTACTCAAATGGTTAATAGAGTGTTTACTTATATCTCTCCCTCATCCTATATAGGTTGATATTTTTTATTTGATATGGTAAAATCTAGGTTTTATAGGGCCTTGAAACCACAAGAGTGCATTACAAAAGTTTATGATATGAATATACATCTACCCAAAGGTTATGATGAGAATACTTATTGTAATTATCACTAGGGACCAGGACATTATAAAAACATATGTTTTATCTTAAAACATAAAATCCAATATCTTATTGATGATTAAAATATTGTATTTGATGATCCTCTAAAGGAATCAGGTTCACAAACTAGTGATCACCACAAACATAAAATATTTAGCAATCCTTTCCAAGGCCATTATAATAAGGAACTAGAAGTGAAAATGGTATATAATTCACATCCTCTTCTATCAAATTATGAGCACCTATTATATAGGATTATTGGTACTTATATGAGACATATACCTCTTATGGTTCACAAGCCCTCTATTTGTTTCAATAATAGTGAGATTAAGGATGATGACTCTAATGTCCAGTCTTTATTCATTCAATCATACCTTGATAAACACCCTATACATAGTGTTATGATTTATAATGGTGCAAGTGATAATGTTTACACCATGACATTATTTATGCACTTGGGTTATATTAATAATGATTTACATCTTTCTACTAGATCAATTAGAGCATTCGATGGGATCTCCCAAGGTTCTTGGTAAGATTGACCTACCTTTATAGGTTTATCCCACACATGTGGTTACTATCTTTTTAGTTATAAATTACATGCGCATCTTTAATATGTTATTGGGAAGACCTTGGATCCATACACTTTGATTAGTACCTTCTATAATGCATGGGTGTGTTAGATACATTCATGCCAATTGGGTAATTATATCTTTTGGAATTCAATGTAAAAATCCTCTTGAATAAGATAAATTTATACTCAGATAATTAACTATGAAACCTACTAAGGTTAATATGCCATAAAAGGGTAATTAATAAAGAATCCCCTTCACTATGTGGTCAGTACTTGAAATACCATTACATCAAAGATATATAGTGGATTCCATGGAATCCTCATATACTATGCACCATGTACAAATATCTAGAGCACCTATATGTATTCCTATTACTATTATTCCAAAGAAATTACTAAACACTCAATGATGGGTTCCATGAACCCCTAATCATATTACTCCTATTATTTATCCAAGACCATAAAGTCATATTTTACATACATAAAGCATCACAAACACTACGATGATAGATATTAAACCAATACATGCTTCTCATTAATGTTACTATATTATTACACTAGGTTAACAATGGGGAGATATCTATGATTACCCTTTAGATGGGATCATACGATAACATTTCCATTTCAAACATTCTTTAAAAAAACAAAAAAAAACACTCAAAAATTTAAAAACACTTTCGACACCTACATATTCTACTGGTTTCTTGGCATATATGTGTTAGTCCATGTTGATGGATGTCATATCAGTTACTTATACATAAACATGTGTGTCATGATTATAATTAAGTGTGATACAAGAATCCATAGATACATGATTTATTCTTATTTTGAATGTTAATCCTTCCCTCTACTCATGTCATATAGACATTGGGGGAATCCACCTTTATGATCATGATACTTATAGATTATATCATTCTATGGTCATTGTACATTATCATGTTTTGAGCTCATATATTTACTTACACATACCTTTATCCATGATTATATCTTTCACAAGGTACTTGATATGGTATGGAATTGACATTTTTTTACTAACACATTTGATGCATGAGCTATAATTATAAGTTTATGTTAGTTGCTTATGCTTTCTTCTATGCAGTTCCTTGAGTGCCTTTCCTTTTTATTGTCTTATTTGTTTGAGCATTTTAATATGCTCCTTTGTTTGCATCCCCCATGCCTATATGTGTGCTTTACTTAAAATTTGAATATGTCATTGATTATTGTATAAACATTTGAATATGTCATCCTTACTCTTATGTAAATTTGACTAAGTCATGTCCATTTAATTGTGAATAATTTTGAACATGCCTCTTGTTTACAGTCTCCTCAAACCATTGCATTTTGACTTGATTTTGAGTGTTCTTATGTGTGTGATTGATTTTATTATTGAGCTTGTCTTTTTACTATCTATATGTTTTCATGATCCTTATCATGCATCTTAGGCATTCATGTGATCACATTATTTAATGCACTTCAATGATACATTTACATATACATGTTCCTTTTATATGCCACATGATTACATTCATAGATTATACAACTATCTTATCCTTTTGAGGTGATTTAATTACCAGTTTCTATTGTTTCCTCACCTCAAGGGGAGATATTAGTGGTGGCATGCCATGGAGACATTTTATTTACATTTGGCATAATTTTAAATTTATTGGGGGCATGCTTTAGAATCATGTTCTCCACACTTATATAGTATCTGATACTTATGTCAATTTTTAGATTTAGTTGGGGAATGTCACATAGGCATGGTTTCCATACATTCATAATTTTTAGATTCAGTGGGGGCATACTTTAGAACCATGTTCTCCACACTTATTCAATATTCAACATCTCTAGATTATAGTGGGGCATGTTTTGAAAACATGTTCCCCATATTGATACTTATTTTAGTTTTTGTATTTATTCATATATAGTGGGGGCATGCTTTGGAAGCATGTTTTCCACACATAGTTTTTGAATTTGCCAAAGCACATAATTATATAAATTTAGATTCATAGTTATGGTTCTTTACATTGGTACCATTATTATACATAGTTTCAGCATGAGATGTATCTAAGGTGCATATACTATATAATGTGCACATAATATTTCAAAATACAAATCAGTTTTAGATTTGAAAACTCTTATATATACTATTACCATATCATAGACTTTAACATACTGATACCTAGGGAAAAAATTTACAAACTATATTGAGCCAATATGCCGTAGTAGTTGGTTCAATTTTGGTATGGTTAAGGTGATGAAATCCTTTAATCTTACTAATTTTTTAGTGTAGACACAAGAAAACTACACATAATGGTTCTAGATGTTAGAACACGCTTAGACCACCTTAGACCCTCTAAGGACCATCCCACAACTCTTCAACCGCAAACCTAAGCTAGGTTAGCTAACTAGATAACCAACTAACTAAAGATTTTTACCAAACATTACCTTTGACCCTCGACCATTGATAGTCATCCTAATCATCAATGGTTAGGCTTGACCATCGACATTCAAGTTCCCATCAATTGAATAGTCAAAATCCAATCAACTCTAGTTTGCTTTTTTATATTTATCTCATCTAATTCATATACGAGCCAATGCATGTGAAAGCTAAATTTGAACTTCTTACTGAAAATCTTGTTAACCTATTATTTTACCTTTCCTTCCTTCCTATAAAAAGAGAAGAGGAGGAGGTGAAAAAAGATCCAAAATAGATCAATCATCCACATCTAGAGCGAAAGCCTCTTACATCAGCACCTCCCTTTTACAGGTGTTCTTCCATCAAACTAGAAAGTGCGATATAGATCTAAAGTGTTGTTTCTCATCAGCCAACAACCAAGTACTATTACTCTATTGAAATTACTTTAGACTCCATCAATGGGTTTATCATCTAACCACCTTGATCATTCTTTATATCAATTATTAGGAAAGCTAAGAATCTATAATTAGTTACTTTCTTTCCATTTCAGAACTAACCCAAACCCAAAACCACCTTCCAAACTTACATTTTGTAACCTATCTAATTAATCTTTCTTAACTAGACCAAAACCCACAGTAACTATAGATAGTCACTTTAACCATCGATGGTTTATCGCAACCACCAATGGTCACCCTAACTACTGATGGTCACACATAACCACCAATGGTCACAGTTAGATAAATAAATAGCAATCTACTTTCACCCACTAGAGCTCAACCAAATCCAACTTTTAGATCCTCTACCTAAACATATAACCCTACCCTCTTTTTTGAGCCATGCCTGATTAATTTGACATTAATATCAATATATTTATTATTATAATTAGTCAAATCCACCTATTCATTTATCAAGCACTTCTTGTATTTCATTTCAATATCTTTTATGATATATACAAGAAATTTGTCTTTCAAAACTTGATTTCTTAAAAGTGTGGATTCATCGCCTCCAAAGAAGCTCATGCTTCTTGGATCTAGCTCGCTAGGCAATCCACCATACTATCTAACTAATCAACCATTTCTTTGAGTGATTTATTATCTATAGGTCATTCCTTTTGAGCCAAATAGGAGTATCTATAACCATCTAAATCAAATACACACACAACATATTAGGTTTTTATACCATACCCTTTTCGAGTTTCTTTTTCTCTTTCCTCTAAAGAATATAATATAAATTTCTCTAAAACATTTTGGCACATCTGGTGCAATCCTTGAGTTTTTTCTTGGGTTCATAGTTATATTTAGGTGCTTTTTCTTCTTATTCTTTGCTCATACAATGAAATCAAATTTTCATTTTAGGCCTAAAATTGATTGTATCCATTGTTTGCTTACATATTTTAGCTCACATAGCCTAATTAATCATAGTTTCACTCTTATCACACACATGAGATCAAACCACTTACATATAATCAAGCATCAAACATTGACATAAGCCCTGACTAAGATTTAATTACCTAGTAGTCACCTTTCTCAGCTATCTTACTTGGATTTTATCACCAAGGGGAGAACCAACTCAACTCTCTGGTTGAGTATAATCTATAGTAATTGGTATATCTTGGCTAAACACCTGACACTTTTATCACTATAATGTGTGAAGTGAGGGGGTAGGCCCCAATATCAAGCCACATATTGATTCTAATATAGATCCCTCTGAGATCCTAAACACAACTTAAAACCAACCATAGAATTCTTTTTTAGTACATGTTCTACAAGCTGACTTTGAGTCACACATTTCTTAAAGCTTAAGGCATAAGCCACAAGAGAGAGTAAAAGTAACCTTAGGATTTTAACTTTCTTTAGTGTGTGTTTTATTTCCTTGATTTTTTCTTGTTTTCTCTTTGCTTGAGTTGTGAGATTGCTTGTATCTTCCTCCTTTCTTTATCTACATGGTTTTGACTCGGCAACAACTAAGAAACCAAAGAAACTGGGACCTACATTCTAATCATCCATCTCCATCTTCTCCCTCGTCTATGGAGTACATCTCAGATGTAGAAAGTTCTCCTCATCCTTTTGGGATTCCTACCATCCATTAGATAGTTTCCTAAGGTGATGTAGATTTCTCCATCTTTCTAGATAACAACCCCATAACCATCCAACATTTCCTTAACATGATATCTCATTGTACCCCTACTTTGGTTATAACTATTGTCCCACCCTATGGCATGTCACCCCACCTTATAGGTAATACTTTTGTCACCACCATATCCACTCAACCTCTAGTCACCTAAGCATCATCTTCTACCCATAATCCTACCAATACCACCATCCAAAACCAACCCACTCAACTAAGCAACACCCAAGCACCTTCTTCCCCAACTAATAACCCTCTTAGTATAGGAATAACCCTACCTTTGGGTTCCAACACTTCCCTTACTTTAGGATTACCCTCTACTAGTGTCACCACCATTCCTCCCATTTACAACCTACCTACCTCCACTCCCTTTCAGAGTTTGGTGGCTCCCATAACCTCTACCCTTCCACCCATTAGTACCAAAGTCACCATCTACCCTTTATCTACTAACCCAACCATACCTCCTACCCAACCTATGTTAATCTCTCAATAGGTGCCCATTACACCAAACTTGAGATACACCCCTAACCCACAAGGGTGCATAGCTCTACCTTCCACCCAACCACTTATCTCCACATATTCATATGTGGCATCATCCCAACCACCCATGTCCACATACCAATATGTGTCAGCCTCTCAACCCCCCACCAACTATACATATGTTACACCTACCCAAACCCAACATAATCTACCTTATAAATATGGAGGTGCACAACCCCAAACTAACCTTGTCAAAATGTTAATGGATAAAATGACTAATCTAGAATCATCAATTTTTAGAGCTCATAATATTTTATCATATGACCAAATCTATAATGAACTAATTCATCCATCCATCCCCATTTGACCATACCCTCCTCAATGGGAATTTTTGAAGTTTTCAAAGTTCTACAGTAAGGAGGACCCTCAATAACACCTAAGATCATTTAGGAATTCATTTTATATGATATCTTATGATTATTCTCTCCTTCTTCATACCTTCCCCATGTCTCTATCAGGTCCAACCCTAGATTGGTATAGTTCTATTACAAAGCACTCCCTCTTTTCTTTTACCCAACTAGCCCAAATTTTCTTAGATCACTTTTCTATAAACATATCTAAGAAAATATCCATCATTGACCTCTAATCCATTCAAAAATTTGATGATAATTCCATTATTGACTTCTTGGCCAGTTAAATTTTTTTGATAAACCAACTCTCCTCTCTACCCCAACCTGAGTTGATTAAACTCTTTGACTGGGCTTGCACCAACTACATCTCCTCTACTTTATAGGTTCAAAACTTTAGGACCTTTGAGAAATCTTTCACCACAGCATGAAAACTAGATAATAGATCTATTACTAAGGGGAAACTAAAATTAAGAAACAAGAACTCTACTTTCAAATCAAATGAGACTTCCTACTTTAAACCCAACAAACAAACCAACACTAACTCCAAAAACAAGGTAACTATGAATGTTGTTGTTCTTAAGACCACCCCTCTGCCCATTTTCAACCAATATAACTCTTCTAATTCCTCTAATCAAAACACTAGGAATCTAATTCGTAACACCTAGAAGCAATTTACTCTGCTTAGGGATTCATACATTTTGATCTTGGATAAATTATTAAAAACAATTATCATACAACTTCCCCCCATCAAATCTTTATAGCAATTTAATTCTTATCATCCTGTAACTAGATGGTACAAGGAGAATTAATTATGCACCTTGCACTGAGTCATTGGATATGACATTAGTAGATGTAATGCATTCAATAACATTATCCAAACTCTCATTAACAAGGGGGAACTTGTATTGGATAACCCAAATGTACCCCCAAACCAACCACTTAACATCTTTAGACAACTATTTCCCAACCATGTTCCTCCTTCCAATAATGAAAACAAATCAAAATCCTCTCATAATCATGAGGCCCATACTATCAATATGGTTATTGGTGCACTCACTGCTGATCAAACCATCAACCAAATCACCTTTTCCCCCACTCCACTTATTGAGGTAGTGGAGTCACCAACATCTTCTTTGATCTGCACATTAGAGGAGGAAACCATTACCACTTCATCATTTTCCTCAATCATATAATAGTCCACTCTTCCTTTAGTGATCACTCATAAGGAAGAAACCACTTTTCTTACACCTCCCACCAAGGAGTCACCTTTTCAAATATTAGAACCTTTTGATTAGGAAAAGGATGAGGTAATTATTCCTCCCCCTCAACCCCTGAGTCTATCCTTTGAATCCATTACTAGGGGATTCAGACCCATCTTTAAACCCTTCTCTAGGTTGGTTAAAAACTTATTATTCATATCTAACCCTAACCTAGATTGGGCCACCTTTTGGCACTCCTATATAGAACCAAGTAGGAGCCTTCACCATTAGAACAACCTACCATTTCCACTACCATATCCACTATTACCATAACCCAACCATCAGACACCTCTACCCATCAAACTATAGTAGCACCATGAGAACCAAACTCACCCAAAGTCACTAAATCACCTTATACCATTATAACCAAACCCACCAAGAGCCTTGGCATATTTCCTACTCATAACATTACTCACCCATTAGTAAAGTTGGATTTAAGCCCACCAAACTTACCAAACAAACCTCAAGCTAAGACAACCAAGAAGGCAAAACCCCTTAAAAACCAAAAAACCAAAACTCTACCTCCCCTCTCCACTTTGCCCTTTATTTTGGGACCTCATCCTTCTACCTTAATTGGGAAGCCAACCATCCCAATAAAAACCCATCCACCACTTTTGGTTATGCCAACCCTCCTAATTTCATCTACACCTATTTTCACTAAACCCCCCATGGACATACCTCCTATCTCTTAAACATCTAACCCAAAACCTTCTAACCCCAAACCATCAACCTCTCTATCGAAACTGAAATGGTATACCAAAAATGATCATTTACCCAAAACCTCTACCACCAAGCCCACTCCTAAAAGTGCTTCCACCTCAACTACCAAACCTATGATCCTTATGCCTTTGCCACTATTGATTAAGTCTTACTCAACCATCCTATAGAGGTTATTACAAGCATCTTTCCTAACCTTGCCACATATCACACCATTTGACCCACATACTCCTAAACAATCTTGGTACAATGATAAATTATTATGTTCATACCATAGGACACCTAGGCATGACACTAAGAATTTTAAAGCTCTCCAAGTGATAACCCATCAGCTGTATCATGAGGATAACTTATTATAAAATGAGCCTCTTATGAAATTAACACCGATTTAAGAACTAATAGTCATAAAAAAACACCTTCCTACTCCTCCACTCTCACCTCAAAGTGAAGAGGAATTGAAGCAATCATCCAGTCTGACTCCTCCACCAATCCATACCATCTATGTGGTCACTTTATTATAGGCTCAACCCAAGGATAAGGGAAAAGCCAAGGTGCCCATTCCATGGATTTTTCCCTCTTCCACCACCCAATCACCTAGCCAATACCAAACACCCATACCTTCAACTAAGCCCAAAGTGTCCATCTTAGGACCCTCTCACTCCAATTCATCTGAATCAATCCAATGAGTAGTTCTCAAATAGCTTTACCAAATGTTGATTGATCTAGAGGTCATTTTAGAAAAGTTCCCAGATCATATTGAGACATATACCATTTCATAGGTCTTGTTGAGAGCTTTCCAATGGTATGTGGAACTCCAAAAACATAGCGCATTTACTCATATAGATGGTCAAAGTAGGTCAATAGGTAGTCAATGTTGGTCAAAATGGAAAAATTGACCATCATGAGACATTGAAAATCTAGTTCCATGGCATATATATTGCTTTAATCTTTATGACACATTTTGAATAGATCAAATCCGAGTCCATATGCTAAAGTTATGACCGATCAAAGTTGTGGTCAAAACTAGTCAAAGTGGTGATGTGGACAAATGAGGACATGACACGTGGCAGTCAATTCATGTAAAATTTTTGAATTTGTTTGGTCCTTCATCTTTGACAATGTATGGTGTTGAGTTACCAACTCAAGCTTGGGTCAAAGGTTTCAACCAAATACCAATCTATATTGTTCCACAGATTTCAAAACATGGTTCAACACCCTGCCACATGGCCAAGCCAACACATTGCTAATATTGGCTCAAGATTACATAGAACATATGTTGAGTACATATCAATTTGATTTGATAGTCTACATTCCAACTATTGAGATTAATATAGCTTGAGAAACATGCTACCTACTAATCTTGAGCTTGTATCGAGCTTGCCAATAATAGTGAAGCAGATTTCCAAGCCACATCACAATACCAAAAATAACTCATGCTTATCCAAGGTGGATAGGTATAAGTTCCTTATCCAAAAAAAGGATATCAAAAACTTCAAATGTGGATCTTTAGCCTTTTAAGAGGCAAAATTCATTCCCCCTTACAAAAGTGGGATAATAGATAAGCACTAAACCAAGACCAATGAAATTCGAACCATACCCGTTATGGTAAAAGAATAAGTGCCCAACCAATTGGGATGCTTGTGTAAACACTATATAAAGTGAATGAATTTATATTTGAACAATCAAATTTTAGCTAATTGTGCTAAGGTATAAAATACCCAATTGTACTCTCCCTCAATTTTGAGGCACTTAGAGGCATCTTCAGACTTCAAAGTGAACTAGTGAAATGTTTTAGACTCTAAGATGGTTCCAACCATATGTTGTGTATGGATTTGAGGTCATTTTTTTTTAATGCCTCAAAGTAAAGCTTTTCAGACTATGTAATGGCCAATTTAGGACCAATTTTCATGTATCACCATTTTTGAAGCATCAAGAGTCATTTTCAAACTTTAGAGTAAACTAGAGAGTTATTTTACACTCTAAGACGCTTCTAGTGATATAATTAATTTCCTAATTTGATTTTATTTGATACACATTTTAAATCCTCTAAGTGATATTTTTGGTAGAGAACTTTAGGAATGCGAGATTGCTTTCACGACAAGAATGTGGAAAGTTTGACCGTGAGTACCGAGCCTTTTCAAAGGTCTATTTTTGAGTTTATGCAGTCTTCGAGGATCCATTAGACAATTGTAAGATTTTTTCCATGTACTTTAAATTCATGGAAATTGATTGATTCATTTTTTAAGTGAACCTAGAGATATAGGCATTGTCAAACTCTGTAATCAACTTTTGTGTAGTGTGGTTCATATTCTTGCATTGATTTTCTTTAAGTTAATTATTTTTTAGAATAATTTTAGTATGTTTAATAAATTTCCTACAAAGATCCCTTGGTAAACATTTTGTCACATTTTTAGTGCTAGTTTACAGATCAGGTTTGGTATCAGAGCCTGTCAAGATCAGGCCTTTGTGACTAGATTTGTAATGGATATGTATCATTGGATTTAGTTGCCCACATGGCTATTAATACTAGGCATAGTAATACATAAGATGATTTCATGCCACCAAGATTATATGTAGTAGATAGTTAAATTAAGCATAATCATGTTCAATGTGAGTGTGCATCAGTGTAGATAGGACTTGAAGATCATCAAACTCTAGTGGAAAGTAGATTCTCTTTTTACTCAGTTAGCAGAGGAGTCAGGATGGAGGAAACACCATCGAGATGATCTTAGTATTTCAGTTAACCCAATCTATAGTCATTGCTCAATATGTGGACATGTGGTAGAACATTTCTAGTTGTGACATCCTAATCATGCACTATAATGGTTCTAGTAGAGGAAAGGCTCCTACTATTTCTAGTACCAGTCAATAGTAAGAATCCCTAGTTTGATAGAGGACACCATCCAGACCTTCAAACATTGTCTTACGATCTACGATAACCTCCAAGTAGAGTGTTCTAATTTTTTTAGAGGAATGTGTTGTTAGACTTGTATTCGATGGGGACATCAGAATAGTTTATGTGACTAATGATGTAGTACATTGATTGGGCTTGCCAATGTTTCCAGTAACTCATGCCAAAATAGTTGGCACATAGAATGACATTGTCTAAGGTATGGAAACATGTTATTACACCTTGTGATTTGTAGTTAGGAGATAGTTCTCAAACATGGTGACTCTTGATATCATCCCATTGGAGATTAATGAGATTTTTTTTGGAAATTTTTATCTCTTCACTTGACAAACATCTTTCATAGATGATGGCATAGAGCTTCACCTGGATCACATTTGGATAATGTAGTTTGAGATAGAGTAGGTCTCTAGACCCAATCATGATGATTCTATTTAGACATCAAAATTATATGTACCAAGTGACCATCAAGAACCTGAATGTGAGAAACATAATGATCCATAGGGTGAATACTAAAGGAGCCAATCCCACACTAGGATTCAATGGTTGGTAAGGAATCTTAGGTGGTAGTTAAAGTATTTCAAACATTTTAGTTTATCCATTTGTATATGCTCATAAAATTATCATAAATAGTGTGATAGTTAGGATGTATGAATAAGACCCATACGGGTAGTATTGTGACATACATCATGCATAGCCAAGAGGCACTATTTATAATCTATAAATACATGCATTATAAAAATTGCAATTTTTTTTAGTGTGGAGTCACCTGTAGAGAATAATTGAGTGACAAGTTTATCATGCTTAGTTATCTTCTCACATTTTGGTAGACATTTTCCATTAACAATGGTAAATGTAGATTGAATAGGGTATGCTATATTCTTGTTTTTGTCAAGTGTTATTCTATAGAGAATAGTTTAGTAGACCTATGAAGCACTAGGTCCACACATAATTATGTGTAGAGGCCCTTAAATGGCCATGTAATAGAGCAAGATGTGGATATACGTATTAAATTTTAAACCTCTGTAGAGGCTCAATAAGGTCATGCAATAAAGGAGATTCAGGATCTCAGATCTATGTAGAGGCTTGTTGAAGCTGTGCAACAAAGGAGATCACTAGAATTCTATGTAGAGGCTAATTGTATCTATGCAATAGAGAAGATCACTTGGCTTATCTATGTATAGGCTCTTGTAAAGCCATGCAACATAGGATGTCATTGCATTTTGAATCCTATTTCTGTGTAGAGGCTATTGATGGCCATGTAGTAGTAGAGGAATTGTGAAAGGTATGATCAGCCAGTTGTTCCAAGTGTTGTAGGCATAGTGTTGGAACCTGAGTAGAAAAATAAGACCCATCAAAGTATCTTTAAAATTGACTAGGATTTTAGAGGATCAAGTTGGGTACCAAATTTTGGTAGACCAAAAGCCTTCTTAATGGGCAGGTGTGATCCAAAGGTCATTTCATAAAAGTTCCCAAATTAGACAAAGACCTATACCATTACATAGGGCTCATTGAGAGATTTTTAATGGTATGTGAAACTTTGAAAATAGAGCTCATCTACTCTTTATGCAATCAGTCAAATTTCTAGTCAAAGTAGGTCAACAAACAATCAATGCTAGTCAAACTAGAAAAATTTACCATCGTGAGATGTTAATAATCCAATTCTATGGCATAGATATCATCATAAAATTTCTAACATATTTTGAATGGATCAAATTATGTATGTGGAAGTTATGATCAATCAAAGTTGTAATCAAAACTGATCAAAGTGGTGATGTGGATAAATGAGGACATGACACGTGGCAGTCAATTCATGTAAAAAATTGGGTTTGTTTGGTCCTTCATCTTTGACAATGTATGGTGTCAAGTCACCAACTCAAGCTCAGGTCAAAGGTTCTAACCAAATGCCAACCATGCATTATTCCACATATTTCTAAACATGCTTCAACACCTTGCCACATGGTTAAGCCAACACCTTGATAATATTAGCTTGAGATTACATAGAACAGATGCTAAGTTACCTACCAAGCTAAGTTGATAGTCTGCATTCTAACTATTGATTTTAATATACCCTGAGAAACATGTTTCCTACTGAGTTTGAGCTTGTATTGAGCTTGCCAATAATAGAGAAGCAGATTTCCAAGGCACATCATAATACCAATAATAACTCATGCTTATCCAAGGTGGATAGGTATAAAAACCTTAGCCAACAAAAGGATATTGGTGACTTCAAAGGTGGAGCTTGAGCCTTTTAAGAGGCAAAATTCATTCCCCCTTGCAAATGTGGGATAATAGATAAGTGTTAAACCTTGACCAACAAGATTTGAACCATGCCCATTATGGTAAAAGGATAAGTGCCCAACTGATTGGGATGCTCATTCAAACACTATATAAAGTGAAAGAATTGCTATTTGAACAACCAAATTTCAGTTGAGTGTGCTAAGGCATAAAAGACCTGATTACACTCTCCCTTAGTTTTAAGGCACTTAGAGGCATTTTCAAACTTCAGAGTGAACTAGTGAAATGTTTTGAAATCCAAGATGGTTTTACCCATATGCTAAGTGTTTGGATTTGAGGTGGTTTGATGATTATTTTAATGCCTCTAATTGAATCTTTTCAAACTATGTAATGGCTAGTTTAGGACCAATTTGCATGTATTTCCATTTTGAAAGCATCTAGAGTCATTTTCAGACTTCAAAGTAAACTAGAGAGTTGTTTTACACTTTAAGACACTTCTGGTGATATAATTATTTTCCTGATTTGAGTCCATTTGAGCCACTTTTTAAAGCCTTGAATTGGGACTCTTAGTGGATAAATTTAGGAATGCGAAATTACTTTCGTGACAAGAAGGTGGAAAGTTTGACCATGAGTATTGGGACTTTTCAAAGGTCTATTATTGAGTTTATGCAGTCTTAAAGGATCCATTAGACAATTATAATCTTTTGTCCATGTAATTAAAATTCAAGGAAATGGATCAGTTCATGTTTTAAGCTAACCCAGAGATGTAGGCATTGTTGAACTCTATAATCAACTTTTATGTAGTGTAGTTCATATTCTTGCATTGCTTTTCTTTAAGTTGATTATTTTTTAGAATAATTTTAGTATGCTTAATAAATTTCCAACAAGGATTCCTTGGTAGATGTTTTGGCATGTTTTAATGCCAATTTATGGATCATTGATGAAGATGAGTTAGTATGAACTAATCATTACCTCACCTTATCATCAACAATCAATGATAGAAGAATTACAATCTATAGAGGTTAGGTTAGAATACCCTCAACCTTTAGTAGACTTTGTCAGATCTCTTCACATTTCCAACCTTGTTACCTATTATCACTTGAACTTGCACCTAATGAGGAGATGACACAAGCTTCTCCTCATTCAAGTGAAACAATGGAACCACCACAAGGATATGGGTATCCCTATTGGGGGTGGATCTCTAGATTAGGGGCTAGCTCCCCTTGATGCATCATTTAAGCTCATATTCTTATTATTAACAACTTCAGGTGTTGAAAAGGGTTAAGAATAACATGAAAAGTAAACATATTATACTGGAGGAGATGCACCAAATATATAATCTACTCAAACTCTTTCACATGCACTTGAAACTAGGAACAAGCTACATATACACTTCACTCAACATCAACTCTCTCTCTCTCATCAATGATTCAACATGGGGTCTTAGGGATAACTTAGGCTAGAAGAACTAAAAAATAGGTATTATAAGATACTATATTGGATATACTACTCACTTACACCTGAAAACTCACTTAACACTTCTTATTTACCTACAAGAAAGGAATCATAAAACACTAGGTACTAATGGAATCAACATGTGAAGGTAAATTGAAGTTACACTTTCACAAGATTAATACCAAGCATGTACACTTAATTAAATATTTTAATGAGTTAAAAAAAATTATTTATTAATTAAATTAAACAATTTGGTAGGGCTTCACCATACCCAAGTGGAGTTATTCATTATAGTGCCAAAAAGCCAAAATTTATAGAAGAAATGGGAAGATAGAGAGAAGGGAAGTCCAAGAGTCACTTGGACATGTGTCCATCTAAGAGAATAAGTTAAAATTACATTTGGAAGAGAGGTAGGGTGAGCTATTCCATGTCATATAATTATACTTATCCAAAACAAGTCATAAGAATAGTGAAAAATGGTACAAAACCTACAATTTTGGCATAGGAAACTACCCTCATGATTTGCCTTCCAAAACTACCTTTATCCCTACATATTATTAGGTATTATAGTTTTTATGATTAATAGTGGTTAAAAAAAAGTCCTCAAATTCATTGGATTGATCCCTGACCATCCTTATTCTTGTGTACATGTAAAATCATTCCTAGTAGTCTCAAAATGGCTCTTTTCCATGCACCTTCTCCACTTGGCTTTAAAAACTCCTAAAACCTAAAAAAATAATCCATGAAAAATAGGTAATGACACTTTAAAAGTTTACCATATCATCAATTTCAATAAAAAAAAATTTAAAAGGCTTCCCTAATTACTTTTCACCACTTTCCCCAAGTGTCCATTAGTTGGCTCACTGGATTGGATGAAAGTGAGGACCTATTTGGGGAAAATATAGGATGATTCATGAGATGAGGTAAATTTTTTGAGTTATATCAAGTTTAAATATTCCTCCCAAATATTTTTTCATCTCCTAACTCCTCATGTAGCTTGCACATCACTCAAAATGGTCAAAACAATCCCTATTTTCCTCTAATCTGTATAGTTTCATAAAATAAAAACATATGTGTATGATCCTATAAGATTAATATACAACATTTATTTGGTTTCATGGCCATTCCCCTGAAATTTGATACCTCATTTTCTTCCTTTATCCAATCAGGTCTCTATAAGGGTTTTATAAGGGTTTTGAGAAGGCCTAGACTCCTAACCTTTGTTCATAAAGGACAAACATTTAAACCATAGAAAAATTCCATTTTTGGCCTCTTAATAACCCCATATAACGTATCCAAATTTATCAGGGTCCCTTGAAATCATTAATGAAAGATATGAGTGATGGAAGTTGACCTTCGAGTTGCTCTCATGCTTCTTATGAGGGTTTCAATAGGTCTAGGTCTGAAGATGGCTTCCTATGGAGTTTCCTTGCCAAAAAAAAGCCTCATCACCTATTTATCTGAACTATAAACCTTTTAAAATCATTTTTAGATCTCACCAAGAGCCAAAAATGGGAATGACTACTATTTTGGGACAAGAGCTATGCCTTGCCAATAGGCCTGTTTGTACTTTGTGAACCAAAATATGATATTTTTAACTTTAAATGAATTATTTAAGAATTAAAACATCATATTTTACCCCAATATTAATCATTAAAACATTATAGTGATTTTATATAGTTATAACTTGAAGTGACCTTTCATTTAAGGTTGTGTTTGCATGCTTTCTTACTAGGTCTATGTATAAAAATTCTTGTCTAGACCATATAATTGGTATTAAAACACTATAGTCTGTTTTATCATGTCCCTATATGTGTTACAAAACTTTAAAGACCTCATTTACTAATAAAATTGAGTATAAACCCTCCATTATTCACTTTTCCCAAAAATTGCCACTCTCATGCATGCAAGGAGTGACCTACCTCTAAGATAAAATAGAGGGTATCATAACTATTATATGACAAAATATGATTATTTTATAATCTTATATTGGTCATAATGTTAATATTTACCAAATTTTAGGTCCTAAATCCTCTATTTGGTCCTCCAACTCAATAAATTTGCATGGCAGACTTTTGGGAAAAGCATAGTTTGAGGGTAGGCAAGGTATGGAATCTGTTTGGAAGCCTAATTGATTATTTTGGGTTTTATTGGAGTATTTAAGGAAAATTTGTTCCATTAAAAACCTATTTTTACCAATTATAGTTCATTTTCCTTTCAAACACCTTATCCCATGCTTCTCTAGCCCCATCTCATGTATTGCTTCACTATAGTGCCTGTATGGACTAAAACATAATTTTCTAGGCATGTGGGCTTTCATGAATGACCTATAACCTAAAAAATGTTTGTAAAGTATTTTTATATATTTAAAACATAATAATACCTCATTTTCATGCTCCATTTGAGCTCTAAAGATCATTTTCACCTTTCATTCTTGTCACTATCTGCAACTTGACTGAGACACACTCTACATTGTTTGTAAGCTCTCATGGATGTATTTATATTGAAAAGGTGTGTATAAAACATTATATTTATCCTATTATAATTATACTATATTAATCTCACCAATTTTAATGCACTTTTTCATGTCAAAATACATCCTAATTCTTGACTGAGATCAAACTCAGGGTTATGACTGTAGATGCTTATTTCTACACATGTAAGCTTCAAGATAAGGCATTCAAGATTAAAAAGGTGTGTCTAAGGTATTTATTTATCTCCATATAATTTAATTATCTTCATATGACTCACCTAAATTCCCAATTTTATCTCAAAATACCCTTTTCACCTTGACTACCACCAATTCCTCATCCTTGGCCATAAGTACATGTTCCCAGCCCTATAGGTCAGCTAAGGGTCACTTGGAGCATGTTAGGAGTATCTAGGGTTTGTTTATATTTAATTTAGCCTTTTAGGACTTAAAATTATACTTATATTCTTCTTTATTATTCCTTGCACCATATTTTGTTTCATTCATCAAAGCATTGTCCTCACTGCCTCTCTGCCCTATGTACAAATAGGAGATGGCCTAAATGGGTCATTTCATGCAATATCCTCCTTCTCCATCACCTAAGTGCTCAACACTATTTTTTAAGACCCTTGAAATTTTTTCCTCAAATTGGAAAATGTTTATGATTCTCATATGTAGTGCAAGTTGAAATTCTCCTTTAAACTCCTGTAGACATCACTACCATAATTCAGTGAGTTTTAGCAACTTATGGAGGCTTCAAAATCCATCTTCTCCTTAATATTTGGCTCCCAAATTTGGCATAGTTAGACTAGGTGAATAGGGATACAAGTCCAAAGCAATAAAATTGATGATATCCTCTTCTAACATGTCAAATATTAATCCACAAAATTAATAGGATCTATGTTTTATATACTTGGGGACTGAGAGCCCAAAATTGAGGTAACCTATCTTGAAGTGAAGACTTGACCATATACCATCCTAGGTCTTAATGTCATGAAAATCATGATTATTGGGGGATGTTAAAGCTCAAAATTTATCCCACCATGGTTTTCACCATTCATGCTCTATACAAACCTCCTGGAACTCAAGTGCAAGGTGACTGTAACAAGCTAGGCAGTGAACAAGAAAGAAGTTAACAATTATGCATAGTTTAGGCCTTAGGGTATCTTATTTGATCATAAAATTCCATTTAAATGTTTCCAAGGATTTTAAAACCTCACCAATATTTTCTTGAAATTAATAAGAATTCAACATGCTCCTGTAAGTGAAACTTTGACTGTTGTATGCAAGGAAAACATGAGAGAGTAAAAAAAAGCAAGGCAAGGCCTTCCAATTACCACAAAATAGTTATCAAACATTTAATATATAACCAAAATTAGGAAAATCATCAAAAAAATCACCAAATCCCTTTTTCCAAATTGGAGAAATCATTTGCAAAGTAATTGAGTTGACTGTAAAAGTAAACTAGGCATTTACAAGCATGTACAAGCCTAAAAGAGGATTTTCCAAGTATTCTAAACTTAAAACAACCAAATAAGCATAATATAATCTTTAAAAACATGTGTAATCACCTAAAACAAACCATTTCATCAATCTAAAGCAATAAAAGTTGAAACATATTCAAAAAGAGACCCCTTCATGGTTGAATAGGCATTAAAATATGCCTAGAGTGTTAACGATCGTTCATAAAGGAGAAGGAAAAAAAATTCAACTTATTATTATGGATTTGAATTAGACTCAGATTACTATCCACCCCCAAGAGCATTTCCTCCAACTCAAACTGTACGACCCATAATGAGCACTTGAAGTTGACCTTCCTTTGCATGCCAAGCGGAAAAGGAAGAAAAATTAGTTGAAAAAGCATATTTTTGAATTATACTTGAAGTTTAAACATTTAAATTGGTTTGGGTAGGGTAAGAGACACCCCACCACGTTTTTAGCTAAATACTAGATCATGGAGGCCATACAAATACCCAAAAGAGCCTAAAAAAAGGGGAAACTCCCATTTTTTGATTATAACTAACCTCTAGCTGCCATATAATTTATACTAACAATATTATGACATCTTCCATGCTCTCATCCACCTTTGTGACAAATTTCCCTTCATGTAATTTTGTACAAGTCAATAAATGGGACAAAAAGTGGCCAAAAGACCCTTTTTTGCACATGAGATATAACTAATGACCAATTTATGAATTATAAACAATTTAAAGAATGATAAATTACATATTAGGACAAATTGGACACAAAAATACCCTTGATAAAATTTTACTAAGGTTTGACCAAGTTTGACTTTGGTTGGCTAGGCCATTTCAAGAAGGGTGAGCTTAAACAAGGACTATGACAAGGCCAAGTATGATAATAAACCAAAAATGACACCCCTATAGGACCTATAGAACCTTATCCAAAAGTTTGAAATAGTAAGGGTTGACCTCATTTGACTAGAAGTCAAATTTGGTCAACATTACCTTCAAGGATTTAGAAATACCCTCTATCCATCTACATGATCCAGACCCTCCTCTATTCATTATCACCTATATCAACCAAACATGCATTAAAAGGGTTATGATTGATGGCGGAGCTAGTATCAACATCATCTCCTCCCACACCTACAACCAACTCAAATTACCCAAGAACATCTTGTCAAAAACATTAATACTGCTCTGATCATTCAATGATATCATGGCCACAACTTTAGGAACTATTGTCCTTCACATTCACCTAGGACCCCACACCCTTTCGGAGCTTGTCTATATAATATAAGGATATTTATAGTACAATGTATTTTTGAGATGACCCTAGATTCATTCCATGGGTTATGTTCCATCTACCCTACATTGGTGCATCAAATTTAATCATAAAGGTCAAGTTGTTACCATACAAGTTGACCCTAGTCCCTTTACATCTTGCAATATGACATACCAATCCAATGATGTTCTCCTTTTTCCATCCAAAATACCTTCACCAATAATATATGAGGCTATATCTTATTTTATCACTAAATCCTCCACTAGTTCATCTATTCTTTCCACCTAAATCCCAAAAATGGACCCTTTGGAATCAACCTTCTAGCATATTTCATTGGGGGAGTATCACCTTTTAACTCCTGATCCTTTCCATACTCCCCAAGAGTATTGGAATCTTGAACAACAACCCAACTATGACCCCAATATTAGAACCATTATTTTTTTTGGGCCCTTAACTCATCAAACCAATTACATCTATTGTGACACCTCCCCCACCTCTTTTCACTTCCAGCTTCTCCTATCTAGACAAACTAGAATTTGTCTAGACATACCTTTATAGGTGTGCTTGGAAATGATTTGGTCTAGGTTTATATGAACACAAGCCACCTGAGTTGATTTCAATCAAAACCCAAAAACCTCATGAAAATCATGGCTTTGATTTCACACCACCTAAACAACAAACCAACCTACCTCCCTCTACCATCATTGATGAGGAAATCCCATCCTCATCATCCACTCAACCATCGATAGATGAGGATTCTGACATCATCCACCCTAACTTTTCTTTATCAACATGATTAGCCTTGGACTAGTGACTTATCAAAAGGAAAGGGTGACTATAACCATTCCTCTAATCCACCTTGAGATGATAGGAGATGACTCTCCTATCATTAACACCATTCAATGTTAGGATGATGATTCCATTAACATCTATCTTGGTGCACCATATTATTCTATCCACAAATATCTTCCTCTTGAGACTTCAACCATGTTAAATGAATCCACTATGGATATCAACTTGGGCACTTTGGACAACTCATACATTCTCAAAATTGGTCAATCACTAAATTATGAAGAGCTTCAGGACTTCCCCTCCTTCCTACATGACTGCAACATAACATTTTCTTGGTCTTATAGAGATATGCCTAGAATCAACCCCTCCATCACTACCAATAGCATACTCCCTAACCATAATTCTAATCCCATTAGATAAAAACTTCAATGAGTTCACCCTCACATAGCCCTTCTCATCAAAGAAGAGCTTCAATGTCTCTTATCAATCAATTTTATTCAACCTATTGACTATCCCCAATGGGTCTCCAACATTGTACCTATCACTAAAACCATAGGGGGAATTCACATTTATGTGGACTTTTATGACCTCAACCTTTCTTACCCAAAAGATGACTTTCCTCTACCAGTGATTGATTAGCTAGTTAACCTTATAGCCAGCCATACAATGTTATTTCTAATGGATGGATTCTCAAGTTACAATCAAATCCTAATTTCCCCTGAAGATCAATACAAAAATACCTTCATCACCTCATAGGAAAATTTATATTATAGGATCATGCCTTTTGGAATGAAGAATTTTGGTGCAACCTACCAAAGTGTTATGACCTACATCTTCCATGACCTTATTCACAAAATTGTCAAAGATTATGTCGATTACCTTTTTGGGAAATCTAAATGTCATAAAGACCATTTGGTCATTCTCAATATTATCTTTGAGTGACTCATCCATTACAATGTCTACCTTAGCCCTAAAAAGTGTATTTTTGTGGTTTTGTCAAGAATGCTCCTTAGATTTATCATCTTCCTTCAGGGAATCAAAGTCGATTCAGCCAAAATCAAATCAATACTTGACATGCCTCCTCATACCCACCTCAATAAACTCTGTATCTTGTATACTCCAATCCATTTATCACTTTATCTCTCAATTCTTTGATTGGTGCCAACCCTTCCATCACCTTGTGAAGAAGGATGTACATTTTTAGTGGAATAATGGATATAAAAAGGCCTTTGATTCACTTAAAAAGTACCTTTTGTCTCCTCTTGTCCTCACTCTTTCTAAGGAAGATCAACCTTTTTACCTTTATATCTCTACCACCAACCACTCCTTAGGGGCAATACTTGCTCATTAATATGAACAACATAAATAGCAAGCCATCTACTACATTAGCTAAATATTTGTAGAGTATGAGGCTCGATACACACATGCCAAGAAAATTTGTCTATATTTGGTCTTCATGGCCACCAAACTTCACCACTACCTTCTCAATCACAAAACCTATGTCATAACCAATACTGACCCACTCAAGTGCATGCACTCTAAGCCATACCAAAACCAATGTATGTCCAAGTGGTTCATGTTTCTGGCTGAATTTAACATTGATTTTCTTTATTAGAATTCAATTAAAGGTCAATTCATTGCCAACTAATTGCCTGAATTATCTTTAATAGACAATCAACCTCCTCCTCTTGAGTTTACAGATGAGTCCATCATGACCTTCTCTCAAGCACACTTCACCTATCAAGTGACCATGTTCTTCAATGTGTTAAAATGTCAATGTAGTGGGGGAGTTAGCATCATCCTTATTTCCCTTCATGGTGAACCTCTTCCTTTATCCTTCAAGTTAGATTTAGAATGTACCAACAACATGGCTAAGTATGAAGCCCTAGAGATAGGCCTCAAAACTATGTTAGCCTTAGGAGTCAAAATGATTAACATTTTTGGTGACTCCTAACTCATGGTCAAAATAAATCAATAGATCTTACTAGTTCAAAAATGATGTTTTGCAAAAATACAAACAATTAGCTGACATACTCCTAGAATAATTTAAACACTACCATATCCAAACCACTCTATGATCTATGAAAAAGGTTTGCCAACCATGATGACTTCCCTCACTTCTCAAATCCCATTTTCACCCTATGACTCTAAGATATATGTCATTATCCACTAAATTACAAAGGCTTTTTATTAAAATCAGTCTCTCCCACCATCTTTAATGTGGAGAAGACCCAACCTGACCTTTGGTATCAACAAATATTCAACTATCTCAACCTTTCCATCATTCCTTCTGGCCTTTCTAGAAATGATCAATGAGTGTTATCTAGAGTACCTTATGTTATACCATAATTGGTGGAATCCTTTAAAAGCATGGCTTTGATGGTCTCCTCCTTCGTTGCCTACATAGTCACAAATCCTCTCATGCTATCAGGGAAACACATGATGGGATTTATGGAAGACATTTTAGTGGTCTAGTTATCACTAAATGTATCCTTTGCCTTGGCTACTATTGGCCTACCCTCAACCAAGACTACTGGTATTATGTGAAAAAGTGTGTCAAATGTCAAGAACATGCTAATTTACATCATGCACCTAGCCATAGTCTTCATGTATCCATAGATTTATGGCCCTTATCACAATAGGGTTTAGACCTCATTAGTTAAATTAACCCTCATTCTTCATAGTGACACCATTCTATCATCACCATGACTGAATATTTAACTAAATGGGTAAAGGCTATTCCCATTATCTCAATAACATCTGAAAAGATTATCAACTTTATTAACCATCACATCATCTGTTGTTTTGATGTTCATCAAAAAATTATCACTGACAATGAAAAATATTTCAAAAACAAACAATTTCAAGGTCTTTGTGACACATTTAGTATCAAGTTGAATTTATCTTCACCCTATCATTCTCAATCAAATGGATAGGCAAAAGCCTCTAACAAAAATCTCAATAAAATGCTAATTAAAATGGTTAATGCATCTGGTTGAGATTGGCATTTACACATCCCCTTCACCTTATGGGTATATCATACTAGCATTCAAGCCCCTATGGGTGCTACCCATTTTTCTCTAGTTTTTGGAGTAGAGGTTGTCTTGCCTCTCGAATTCCAAATTCCCTCTCTTCACATATCCCTATGATATCTCATTTCTAAGAGTGATTATCATCAAGAATGTTTAGCCAAACTTGAACTAATTTATGAATGTCATTTAACTTCTCTTACTCACTTTCATTTCTATCAAGAATGAATCAATCATGCTTATAACAAACACCTTAAAGTGAAAGAATGCAATATCAGAGACCTTATCCTAAAAAAAAATCAACATGTCACCAATATGGATAAAATCAAGTGAGGCAAGTTTGATTTTAATTGTCTTGGACCTTATATCATAACACATGAGTATGAATCAGATTACTAGTTATCCTCTCTTAAAGGTAAACTAGAACCTAAGCACCTCAATGCTTCACATCTACATCCTTTTTTTGTTAAAACATGATCAAACTCACCTTTTGTCCAGCTTAAGCTCGTCCCTTATTTTCAAACCCATCTATCTCTCAATTTTAGGGACAACTGATTAAAATTGAATCATGTGATTATCCATCACAACCATAACCTCATCTTGAACAATGGGTACCATGGCTCTACCCATGGCATGATTCTCATGGTACTTTCCACCCCTTTCCTAAGACTGATTTCTATGATCATTTTCACCTCAACCTCTTTTACACCTAATCAACCTTCTTTTGCTTTTAGTTTTGCCTTCATAAAACGTGACACTTTAAGCCTATATAAACAAGTTTATGACATCAAACAAAAAAATCAAAATCAAAATCATAACCAAAAACAATCATGGGTCATTCTTGGAATCCATAGACTGCTCCCTCAAAGGATAGCTACCAAGTCATATCAAAATTCTCAATACAAGGTAGACTTCTCCCTTGAAGGTCAACTATCAAAATCCTCAAACAAAGCACACAAATTTAGACCACTCCATTAAAGGATGGTTGAGTAAAGCATTTATGAAAAGTATAACAATTTCTTGGAAGCTTCCTACATCGATCAACTTACCCAACCTCTCCAAATAAAAAAAGATCAAAATACCCATTATCAAAATTTGAATATACAAACATAATTTGGAAGCCACAATAATCTTTCATAAGTAGACTTCCTGCATTGATCAGTCTACACCTTATATGGCATGGACTTGTTTATACTAACTCTTTGGTGACCTCTAGAAGAGGCATGCTAGTCTCATAAGAAGACTCCACCATCATCCATTTCCTCTTTACACACTCTATATACAAGGGATTTTGATATTACTTGACAATATGTAATCAAGACACCTTTTTTAACCAACTAATGAATGTTAATGCAAAGAATTTGAAGGGCTTACACTCATAAGCCGATCCATCTTTGTCTTTTTTTAATCCTTTCCAAATAAGAAGCATCATGCCTTCTTCTTATTCTCTCATACTATTTGATACATTCATTAATACATTTTGTCTTTTGATTATCTTATTTGTCTTTTCTCACATTTTGTCTCATTATCCAACCTACTCTATGTGTTTTAAAATTAAAACATCTTCATAGAAATAATGACATTTAACCTTGTGTTTTTATCTTATTTGTTTAAATGTTTTCAACCATAAAAACATTTTAATGAATTAAACATCTCCTACATCAAACATCATCTAGTGATCAATCACATCAATTAAACTATCTATCATATCTACCATAATGTATCATACATAAAAATAAAAATGGGTCATTCACACATGTTATCCACCACATGTCTCAATTTAGATGAGGAAGCATATACTCATTAAATTTAGGAATGAACATAATCATCATTGTCATCATAACATCATAAAAAACATCATCATCACATGATCATAAACCTAAACCACAATCATGTCAATCGGAATCATAATCACAATATCACCATCATCCATAATCATAATCATGTCAATATCATAAGCATGACCATATTTAACTATCAAGTAAATGATCACATACATGAATAATATCATTAACTCATAAACATCATCATAACACCATCATTATCCTATCATTTATCATATACATATAACTATGAAACATAAACCATAACCATCATAATAATCCCAAAACATCATAGCCATGTCCAATAAAGCCATAACCATCACATCATAATCACATAAACAACATCAATCCATATAAACACCATCATAAACATAAATCCAAAAGCCATATCATCACATACCTACCTAGATGAGTACACATGAACATCATCATGGACATAATCATATCAACATAACATCATTAATAAGCAACATGAACATCATAACCTTGAAACACAATCAATATGCAAAGATCATATCAATCAATCATGAATCTATAATCACATAATCATCATCATGTATACAAAAAATATACATATCTTTCTCAACATATACATTTCACTACATCAGCTCGTAGGTAGATATCAAAAATCATATACATAATAAGTATAATGTCTCATAAACCAACTAAGAACTTGAAACACCAATACCTCTTGGTGCACCACTACCTCTTAAAGCCTGCCCTCCTACACTTATCTATCTTCCTGTAGATGTAGCCTACTGACCTAGTGTCACTGTGTTAGTACCACCTACAATCCTAACCCTGTACTCACCCCATCAAGGCTCATTTGGTATACACCTAAATACCAAGGCCTCACTACCATAGCTCCTCTATATCCATTATATATATTTGCATAGGGATAGTCCCTATTGGTTCCACCATTGTTGCTACTCCACCCCCTGTCTGTAAAAGAGAATCTCTCTCGTACATCACCAAGGCTAGCTAAGAGATAGCCTAATATCTCTCACCTATAATAGTGACCAACTGACCCTACACTACTACTAGCAATGCCTTTACCACTTCCAAAGATGGATATGATGTGGCTAATGCCACTCATGTCTTGTCCCTCTCCATAATTATTGCCTATACATTTGGGGTAACCCCCAGCATCTGAACCTATTACCTATCTCCTCTATCATGAACATCTATATCCTATAGATCCCCATCTTTAGGACCAATATCAGTTGTGGTATAGAGTGATTAGTACCATATAGGATACCCATCTATGACACCTACATCATCTATCTCTATCCTCACTAGTAGCTCTTTGTGGTTAATGAAATCATGCACTAGCTATGAAGTGGGAAGTGGGAACTCTGCATCCTCCCTCCTATACCTCAAAAATACCTCAAGTATATCTTACATGAGGCCAAACTACCTCTATACCTTGTCAAATGGTATGAACTCTATCTCACCCTCTCATCTATTGTAGATCCATTTGTAGCTTTGTAAGGATAGACTATGTCTCCTATAATGTTCCCACCCTAGAAACCGAACATATGGTCTCCAAATAATGTCTTTGATGACTAAGGCATTTAACTAACCTCTAAATCATTCAATATCATGGGACCCTCCTCCTAGTCCTAAGAGAGCATATTCACTTCTCCACCACATGTATCTAACTCAAAAACCCATTTGAGCATAACCCTCTCATAGCAGTTCCATTAGTTTAAGTACTCAAATGTGCTCATAAGCCCAAAAATGTAGAACAAAGCTAACACTAATCCCATATCTCCTATGGGCATGGAATCCCCATAGCTCTTAGTAAATCTAAACCAACAACACAGGTGTCCATGTAAATACTATACAACCCAAAAACATCTCCATAAGCACCCCCAATATTAAGTAAAGGAATCTCCCACTACTAGAATCAGGTAATGCATAGAACATCACCACTATCATCATCATGGTGAAAATATTCCTCACATCCCTATCCCTATGGTAGATTGGTGTGTAATGAAAACCTCTAGAGAGCCAACTCACAAAATCATGTCATCTCCATATAAAATCTCCATAAACGCATCCCACTCATCCCTCTCAATGTGGTAGATCATCTCTCTTGTATGGGTAGCCACATGATCCTATGGATGTCCTCAGGTAGGATGGTCATCTCCCCTGTAGGCAAAAATAAGATATTAGTGGTGAGATTCCATCTCTCGATGAGTGTCACTAACATCATCGTATCTCATGATACATGCTGGTAATGCATCATATTATTACGGCCCATATCCTCCATATTTGCCTAGTTGTCAACAATCATACTTGATGAATCTCATCAAAAATATAGGGCACTTTGTCCCTCATTTAAATCTTCTCATGTGCCTACAAGGTTTTTTATCAAACAAACTTAGTTCTCTATAATATTTTGGCCCATGAAATCTGCCTATTACACATACCTCCTATATTAACCTATTACACATACCTCCTATATTAATCTATTCAGTTCATAACATTTACCTACTATGACTATACCTATTGATTTTCTACAAAACATATCCTTTAAAATATCCTATCAAAATACCTAAACAATCAACCTTCTACCTTCAAACCTATTAACTACAACCATTCCCCCACCATTCAACATTAACCTTTAACCTTAACTTAAACTATTACCTATCACCCTATATAATTTAACCATTGAACCTATAAACCTTGACCTTAACTTTTTTCAACCTATAACCTTCCCCTCATTACCTTAGCCATGACCATTTACACTTAGCCTTTACCAAAAAAATAAAATATTCCTTAACCATTCACCGTAAAACTTAAGATTACCCCTTGATCATCAACGGTTGATTATTTATATAGTCTATCATCGATGATTAGGTAATAAACTATCAATAATTACCATATAGTGACTTACGATGGTCACTTATCAATTGTCGATGATTGGTAGTGATTGGCAAAGGTTAGACATGACTATTGATGATCATTGTAAAGTGACCACTGATGATCAAAACTAAACCCTACCCACCCAACCCCTACCAATCTAAATATAAACTACCATTTCACCTTTAAAATAAAAAAAAACTTTCAAAAACTAACCTAGGTCAACTGCCCAACAAACACAAACAAAATCCAATAAAATTTGCATCCAACCTATCAATTTCAAACACACCACCTACCTCATTCCTCAATCATGGTTGAGGAGGAACCATAGGTCCCATATCCACTTATCCCTTCACTCTCCCTCATCCATGTTGCATCATGACTAGGTCAAATCTCTAATTTACGCTTGGTCAACTCAGTGCCTCACTTACCCAGTTGATTACACAATCACCAAACCATCTAATTTTTTCTTGCAAAATGCAAAATAGTGTAATCATCCAACATTAATATTCTTAAATGACCAAATAAAACCATGATAGTTATTTTTTCTCTCACCCTTTTAAGGCTGACACCCAACCATTAGTAGTCGACCCCAAATATCAAACCTGACCATTGATGGTTAGAATATAGGGTTTTTCCCTCTATACCATAAATTTTCAAACCACTCTTTACCCATAACCAACCTAAGTAGCCATAAATAGAGATCACCTTTTATGCCAACCTTGACCACCAACCTCATTACCTTACCAATGGCCATTATGGCCTGACTATTACATATTTTTCAATGACCTTACCTTGGTCCTTTTGACTATACCAACTAAATTACCAAGTTGAGCATTTTACACTTGCACTACCTTGCACACACCCAACCAATTTGTGTCTTTATGGTAGCACTTCCTACCTTAGATACCCATGAAAACACTAACCTAGTCTAGGATACATTGAGTTTATAAGTGTAACCCAACCATTACATATGGTCACGTGTTCCACTTTTCACTTATCTTCCTAATATCGACCTTATTTTTAAAAACCATGGTCACCTAGTCATTACATGATCTTGGCTATCACACATAGTCATAATCTATACATGTATTCATGCTTTAGTACCCAACTTACCACCAACTTCATCAACAATTTACCCATTTATCAAACTTTCACATGATTCTATTTCACCTCATCGATTACCAGTTTGAGGGGGAATACCTCCTCTCATGATTGGGGAAACCTAACCATTGACCCATAATCTATTTTTATTTTACAACTTGCTGATACAAACTGCATATAAAAAGGGGTAAAATGTAGACATTAAAAAATTAGACATAATGGTTTTAGATGTTAGAATACCCTTATACCATATCAAAACCCCTTAGGGACCATCCCATAACTCTTTGACTACAAATTTAAGCTAGGTTAGCTGACTAGCTAACTAACTAACTAAAGTTTTTTACCAAACTTTACCTTTGACCCTTGACTACTGATGTTCATCATAAACATCAATAGTTAGGCTTGACCACCGATAGTCAAGTTCTCACTACCTAAATAGTTAGATTCTAGTCAACTCCAGCTTGTTTTTTAATAATTAGCTCATCTATTTCATGCATGAGCCAATGCATGCAAAATTTAAATTTGAACTACTTACTCAAACTCTTGTTAACATATCATTGCACCTCCCTTCCTTCCTATAAAAAGAGAAGAGGAGGTGAAAATGGATCCATAATAGATCAATCATCTGCATACAAAGCTAGAGCCTCTTGTATTAGCACCTTCCTTTTATAGGTGTTCTTCCAGGGAACTAGTGAACTAGTAAGTGTGACAGAGATCTGAAGTGTTGTTATTCATCAACCAATAGCCAAGCACCATTACTCTATCAAAATTTCTCTAGACTCCATCAATGATTTTATCATCTAATTACCTTAACCATTCTTCAGATCAATGACTAGGCAACTTAAGTATCTATAATTAGTTACTTTCTTTCTATTTCACAACTAACCCAAACCTGAACCCACCTTTTGGACTTACATTATGTAACCTAACCAATTATTCTTTCTTAACTAGACCAAAACCCATATTAACCATCAATGGTCTAACCCAACCAATGATGGCTACCCTAATCATTAACGGTCACACCCAATCATTAATGTTCACTATTAGACAAATAAATAGCAAGCTACTTTCACCCACTAGACCTCAACCAAATCCAACTTTTAGATCCTCTGCCTAATCAGAAAATCCTACCTTATTTTTTGATCCACACCTGATTCATTTGACATTAATATCAATATTTTTATTTCTATAATTAGTAAAATCCACCTATTCATTTATCAAGCACTTCTTTTTTTTCATTTCAGTATCTTTTATGATATATGTATGTATTTTATCTTTCAAAAATTGATTGCTTAAAAGTGTGGATTGACAGCCTTCAAAGAATATTATGCTTAATGGATATAGCTTACTAGGCAATCCACCCTACTATCTAAATAATCAACCATTTATATAAGTTCTTTCTTATCTACAGGTTATTCCTCCTGAGCCAAAGAGGAGTATCTACAACCATCTAGATCAAATGTGTGCATAACATATCAAGTTTTTCTACCATACCCTTCTCAAGTTTCTTTTCTCTTTCCTCCAAATAATATAAGCAAAATTTATCTAAAACATTTAGGTTGGACTTGATTTTATCATTCAGATTTACCAAGTTATAAGTATCATTAGGTTTCACAGTTGAGATAATCTCAACTATCAGGTTAAAACTCACCTTTCTACCATGGTTTGGGGTATGTGCCTTACAATATTTATCCCTATCTCCTTAGATATAAGCACTTTCTATATTATATATATATATATATATATATATATATATATATATATATATATATATATATATGTATATGTATATGTGTATGTGTATATATATATATATATATATATATATATATATATATATATATATATATATATATATATATATATATATATATATATATATATATATATATATATATATATATATAATGTCCTAATCTTAGTTTTAAATCCTTACAATGATACATCTTTCAAATCAACTTGCCAATAGGTAAGGTAGTTACATTGACACACAAATGTACTCCTAAACCTTATTATTTCAATTTCAATATTTAAATACTTTTAATTCTAGATTATATGCATTGATTATAAACTATAGCATGTTCTTGTTTATAGGTCAATCACCAAATAAAGCACTCAAATTGGGCTCATGTAAATATAAGATGTGTTATACAAACTCAGGTATGCATTCCTTTCTTTTAAACTATCAATTTCATTACTAGATTAAAGGGGGGGAATGTAGACACTATTTATGGATTATATAACACCTTATTCTTGTATACTTGGAAAACTCAGATCTTGGTTGTTCCTATTAGTTCTAGACATTTTTTTCTTTTTAAAATATTGCATATAATCTATCTTGTGCCCCTTAGAATATCTCTTAGTCTAACTAGTCTTATGTTGATGACTTATACCTTATATCTTACCCAAAATAATTAAAACATATTTATCTTCCAACTCTAAATGTTTTGAGTTTGTACTTACTTTCCTACTCCTCAAACACTAATATATAGGATAGACACTAGTGTTGATGCTAGTGTCTTGACCCGATGCAAGTTTCCAATGCCTTAAAGATATTCAATTTACAAATAAAATGTATCCTAATGGTCAACCAAAGTGATTTAATGTGAGTTACTTATTCAAAGGGATTGATATAAATATAAGATAAAACCTCTTTCATTCCAAACCTATAAAATAACAAAAGAGACCAAGGCAACTTATCAAAAGCATTCTATCAAACATCTAATTAATTAAAGCTTCCTTATTTTATCTTATTTACATATCAATCATAGGGATAACACATATATAGGTTTGAATTACTAGAGGAGCAGCCCAAGAGATATATTTTCTAAGTTACAATCTAGGTCATTGTTGTACTTACTTATCACATATTACATGATTCACACACAAGCCAACATATAAGGGAGAACTACATTATTCTAAGGCCCTATATGGAGTATTGGCTATGTAGGCAGTGCTCATTGATAAAGGGGTCTTTGGGGTTAACTTTACACCATGTTCCCACTAACCCATTTTTCTAGAGGGTCACTATGAAGGTGAAGAACTAGGTGTTTAACCCTAAATTAGATGTAATAATCTTAACTTGGTGTTAATAGGGATAATAATATATAAATTATAATACACAAGGGTGATAATCAAATCTAAAAAAAGACACATAAATGCTAAATTCATATATAAACATACACTAAATTTATTACATTGAGTAGAATCTAAATATAGAAAGTATAACTAAACTATATATGGAAATGATAAAGAAGTAATATACTTAATTAGTTTTGCTGATAACATAATGCTAGGCTTTAAAGAGATTTTAGAATAGTCATCAAATTATGGATTTGACACTTTTAGAGCTTTGGACACTAATGTTAGCTTGGGATGGTTGCACCAATACTACTATTTGGGTTCAAATTAAGTGTCATGTATGGAATACCTACTAAAAGGTGTGTGACCACCTAGATGATTTTGGGTTTGTCTTCACCTTCACTCTAGTTCATTTAGATCTGGGTCATGGATTATCACTCATGAATTTTCAAAACCCTAGTTCTTCATCTTCATAGTGACCTTGGGGGAAAATGGATTAATATGCACATAGTGTCAAGTTGATCCCAAATACTCCTATATTAGTGAGCACTTCCTACATACACAATATTTTTAAGAGGGCCTCATACTGATGTAGTTCTCCCTTATGTGTTGGATTGTGTGTAAATCATACAATATGTGAAAATTAAGTAAAATAATTACCTAGATTGTAACTTATAAAGTCATGTTCTTGGGATACTCTTTTAGTAATTTAGGCCTATAGATGTGTTGTACATATGATTGGCAGGGAAATAAAGAATATTTTTACAAATGAATCCTTGATAGAGTGTTTTTGATCAGTTGCCTTCGTCTCTCTTGGTATTTTCTAGGTGAAAAATTAATGAGGGTTGGTCATATATTTATATCAATTTCTTTAGATAAGTAACTCACATTAAATCACTTAGGACAATAATTAGGATATGTATCATTTGAAAAATAGATGACTTTATGGAATTAGACACTTGCATTAGGTCAAGACACTAATGTTGATGCTAATGTCTATCTTGGATGTTAGTGTTCAAGGAGAAAGAAAGTAGGTACAAGTTCAAAACTTGTAGAGATGGAAGATAAATAAATTTTAAGTATTAGAGGTAATATAGAAGTCTTTGGTCATTAACAAAAAATTATTCATACTAAGAGATATAGTCCAAGGGGAACAAGATAGACTAGATGCAAGATTTACGAAAGTGGGAAAGGTCTAGAATTGAGAGGAACTATAAAGGTCTAAGTTTTCCAAGTGTAAAAGACTGAGGTGTTATATAATCCATAAATATCATCTGCATTCATCCCCTTAGTCTAGTAGTGAAATTGTTAGTTTAAAGGAAAGGAATGCGTACTTAGGTGCGTAGAACACACCTTATCTTTGCATGTGCCCAACATGAGTGATTTGCTAGTGACTAACCTAAAACTAAGAGCAAGTTACAATATATAATCAATGCATATAATCTATAATTGAAAGTAATTGAAAAAAAATAAAATTTAAAGAATAAGGTTTAGGAGTACATGTGTGTTGATGTAACCACCTTGCCTATTGGCAAGTAGATTTGAAAAATTTGTATCATTGTAAGGATATAAAACTGATATTAGGATAAATATAGATAAATATTAAAAGTGCATACATGCAAGGATATATATATTTATATATTTATATATATATATATATATATAGAGAGAGAGAGAGAGAGAGATTAGATGGTACATGCCCCTAACCTAGAGCAAAATTGAGTTATCATATGGTATTTGAGATTAGATCAGCTGTATAATCTAATGATACTTATAAAATGGTATGTGTGAGTGAACCAAGTCACCTACACTATGAAACTAGTGAGTATGGATGATACTATCAATTCCAACCTAAAAAGTTGGTAAGATTGTGTGATTTGATCACCTCAACCATACCAAAAGGTGATCTAACCACTGCAGTAGATTGGCTCAATATAATATGTAAAATTCTAATTCGTGGGTGGTGACAATCCTTGAAAATATTTTAAAATATGAAACTAATTTGGATTTTACAATATTAGGTGTACATTGTATAGCATATGCACCTTATATATGTCTCATGCTAAAAATGTGTATAATAATGGTACCAATGTATAGAATTCTGCCATAACTATGAATTTGAATCATATAATTGTGTGTTTTGGCCAATTCATAAAAACTATGTAAGAGTGGAGAACATGCTTCTAAATCATTCCCCCACTATATATGGAGAAATATAAAACTGATATAAGTATCAATGTGTTGAATAAGTGTGGAGAACATGCTTCCAAAGTGTGCACCCACTAAATCTAAAAAATATGCCAAGTGTGGAGAACATCCCTTTATGACATGCCCCCACTAATATGCCCCACTTTGAGGTGAGGTAAAAATAGGAACTGATAGTTACCTCACCTCAAAAGGATAAGACAATTGTATAAATTGTATAATCTATGAATGAAACTCTATAGCATATAGAAGGAAAATATTTAGGTAGATATAACATTGAAACACATATGACTAATGTGATCACATGATGTCCCAAGATGCATGATAAAGATCATGGAAATGTCTAGATAGTAATAATACAAGCTCAACAATTAAACAAGCACATACATAAGAACACTCAAAATCAATTCAAAAGGCAATGGTCCAAGGAGACCACAAATAAGGGGCATGTTTAAATTCCACACAATCAAGGGGATATGACTTATCAAATGTACATGAAAGTGAGGATGACATATTCAAATGTTGATACAATAAATAATGTCATGCAAATGTCAAATAAATCATACATAGGCATGGGGGCCACAAGAAAAGGATCATATTCAAATTCTCAAACAATAAAAACAATATCAAGGCAAGACACTAAAGTAAGTGCATAAATTAAAGTATAAAAAACCATTATAAACATGTCATAGTAGCCCATGGATTTAATGTGTTAGGAAAAAAATTCATGTGTATTGCATATCAAGTGC
Organism: Torreya grandis; assembly: GCA_037957365.1. Taxonomy (NCBI): domain Eukaryota; kingdom Viridiplantae; phylum Streptophyta; class Pinopsida; order Cupressales; family Taxaceae; genus Torreya; species Torreya grandis. Next base: position 697,372 of record JARHVA010002443.1, on the reverse strand, counting down.
CCTATGTAAGATATAATCATGGATAAAGGCATGTTTAAGTACATATTTAAGCTCAAAAATGATAACAAAGTGTGATATTTGAACCATATACCCTATGTGTATCAAGATAAAAGAAGCAGATGCCCTCAATATCTACATGACATGAGTAAAGGGAAGGTCCAACATCTGAAATAGGAATAGAACATGTATCTATGTATGCTTATATCACACTTAAGGATAAGTGTGACATAAATGTGTATGTAGGAGTAACTAAGTATGTCATCCATCAACATATAACTAACACATAGATTCCAATGATCTAATAGGACATGTTAGTGCCAAAAATGCTTTTGGATTTTTTATTTTAATTTTAATTTTTTGAATATTTTAAGAGACTAATCTATGATCTCAAATAATATATAGTCATATATATCTCCCCCCACTTGGTTCTTGGAAACCTTGAGTTGGATATTTTACATTATTTGAATCATGATTTGATAGGTTGAAAATTTACATAGCATGTTCTTCCTCATGTTTTGCATGTGTAGTAGAAGAAGTAATGTTATCATTTGGAATATGTATTAATTTATCATTGTGAGGAAAGGAAATACCTTATTTATTTGGATCAATGTTTGCTTCCGTTTGGTATAGCCAAAGAGATCCTAGTGTAAGTGCATATGGAGATGTGGTAGGAATAACCCAAACCCATGTTTCAATTACTTTAAGACCATAATAAATTGGTATTATTATGTTTCCCAAGGAGTCTTTCCAACCTCCATTATTTGGTAAGTTTGTTAGATCAAAGATTTTTTTTTGTAAGAGTCTTACATTACAATAGTTTTTGCTTGTGTAGGATAAATATGGTTATGACAAAAATAAACACCACCCATGTATAAGGTAATTATTAAATCTTATTAGCATGAATTATTTTTGTGTTTTTTACTTTGATATTATTTCATAAGATATGGGCCTTAGATTGGCCCCATGTTAAGTAACATTTGAAAAATAGTCATATAAAGATTAGGAATACCAGATTTTTGTTCAAAATTTGCCTTAGGTAAGTTATCTCCATCTTTTGTGTGAGGGATAAAACTTTTGTATTTGGAGGGGGATATGTTAAGTTCATGTTGGAAATTTAACCTATAAAGGCCAAATGCAAATCCCTACATTAAATTTTTTTGTGTCTCAGTTGTCTTGGGTCTTTTAGTCACATGTTTGACCATCTTGACATCTTTAACCATCATATGAAGGGGGTGAGTTTCAGTGTATAGTCATGATCTTGTCTCACTCTCAGCTTGTCATGAGATTCTTTAGTATGTTTAGTATATGGAAGGTATGAAATGAATCATGAGATTATAATATGTGATCAACATATATAAAATTCTCATTAAGAGCTCAATTAAAGGTGATAAGGTACTTTTCATGACATTTAATGGCAATTTTCCTTTGTAAAACTATGTTTGTATTGCCTAAAAGGACAAGTTTTGGTTTTAAAATATAAAATGTGGTGTCAAAATGCCATTAGATTTTCAAAATACATTTTAATAAATTCATATACATGACTTTACTTTAGTCATAAAGTCTTATACTTTGAAAAGGTCATTTTATGCAAGTTTAAGTGTTGAAAAGGCCCCAAAAGGACTCACATGTGCCAAATTCGCCTATTAAAAGATGTCAAAAAGCTTATTTTTTGTTATAAAACATCCTTTAACTTGTTTTCTCCTATTTATTCCCTAAAAGTGGTAGTCCAAACTTTAATTTTGGATAAATTATGAGGAAAGAGTCATTTTCAATGTAATTTCATAGAAAAGTACAGACTTTTACGACCAGTCTGTATGGCAGAGCTCAAAAGTAGGAATAAGAGGGAATAGTAGGTGTTTAAAAATAATTTCAAGGCAAGAGGATTAAAAATAGGCCCAAACTAGTTCCTTTTAGTCATCTTGCTTGTTTAGACATACGGAGAGCACTTTAGGTTTGCAAGGCGGTACGGCCATGAGAGAGAAAATCTAGGTCTAGATTTTTTGCCAAAGAAAGTAGTCTTAGAGAGATTATAAATATGGAAATTGGTTATTACATTTTTTATTTTTCCTTTAAGAAACATCCATTTGAATTCAAGGCACTCATTATAGCTCCTTCATCTAAGCAACAGTTGATTTTCTATGTTTTCACTTCATTGAAGCATCATGGTAGAAAATTTCAAGATTATGGAGCTTCTCAAGAGCAAAATTCACCTTTCCATGGAAATCATCAGTCTTTTTCCACATGTGTAAGGGTAAAATAAATCTCAATAAGATAAAATAGTATAATTTTGTAGTCTATAAGCATATGAAGAAGAAGTATATGGTCTAGGAGAGAGAAAGGGTTTAAAATTTTTGTTGAGTTATTGTTTGAGAAGGTCTCCTTCATGTTCATATGTTCCTCATGAAATATTATCAAAGGTTTCATGAATATTCATAGACAAAAATATCATTAATGGCTCTCAAGAGTCCTCAAGAAGTCACTGTTTAAAATATTTTAAGGTTTTTTAGCATTTTTTAAGGATCCTAGCAAACTCCTAGGTTTTAATTTCACCCTCTTATGCTCCTTCAAAGGCCTCAAAATTGATATATGTGGTATAATATATGCCTATGCTTTCATAAGGACTCTAAAAATGGTATTGACATCCCCCTTTCATGCTCTTATCACCTCCATTTTGATTCATCCATATCATACAATCTTTCACTACCATTCTCACTATAATAGAGCTCCTTTTCATCCTTATTCTCATGTGTTTCCATCATCCTTCCACCATCATACCATTTTGATTCATCTAAATTCCATAAATCCACTATCATAAGGAGTAAAGGGCTAGATACCATCATAAATATGAATATGAAGATATGTAGACCAAGAGACCCTACTAAACAGTCAAGAATGACTACCTATAGTCATCAAGAAACATAGTTAGGGGTTTCTCATGAAGTAAAATGAAAATAAGAGCTAGAAGAATGGAATTGAAGGTATTTTTTTCATGTCTCTCTCATCAAGCTACAAAAGACTCAATGAAAAATTCACAAAGACTATTTATGAGCCTTCTCTAAGGCCTAATTCCTACACACAATCTATACAATATGACTTCATATAGTCACCTATAGTTGAGAAGGGACTTAGTCTTATTGAAGGTTGACATCATGGTTTAAATATATGAGAGAAGGTGGGAAATAAATGAAGGTTTATTAATCCAAATATGACTTCATTCATGTCATAAAGCATTTTAAGTAACCATGAACTTGTATTCAAGATCCTTTTTAGACACCTACAGGATTGTGTTCAAGCCAAAACCTATAGTAGGTAAAGGTCTTAGCAGTCTTAAGGCTTATCAAGGTGAAAAAAAGATAGTTGGATTTGCCAAGTGTATAAAATTCTATGATTATTGTTAAATTCAATACAAATTTCAAGAACAATACAAGTTTAAGATCAAGAACCATCAAGCAAGCACTTTTAGAGAGACCTGCAGTTAGGAAAGGACATAGTCATAAGCCTACTTTCAAGAAGGTAGAAATTACTATGAGGGAGGCTTTCATTGGGTTAACCTTAAAGTTAGTTATTGAGATTATAGATATTATGTCATGAATGTATAAGGATGTATGTTCATATCTTATGACTTTGTCAAATCTCCAATCATCCCAAAACCCTGCTACAATATGTTCAAAGACATGACATCATGCACAATCAAGGTTAGTGGGAGAAGTCTATTTTAAAGAAGAAAGCCATGGTGGTATGGTTTGAAGGAGACATTGTTTTATAAATATATGAATATAAATTTTTTATTAATGGTATTCCATGAATAATAACTAAACTCAATTTTGGTCATATTTGCTAGAAATCACCACCTATAACTAGGTAAAGGACTATTCAAGCATGCTGATAATCAAACACTGGGACAAAAGGGTCTTGTCATGATCTTTGGTTTCATAGGTTTTTACAATGCTTGAATAATATCATAAATGTTGTCAATATTTGTATCAATATATAAACTCCCAATGACATAAAAACTCAGCCAAGATCTCATGAAACAGTCACCTATAGCCATATAAGAGTATAGGGTTTTCTTCAAGTTGGCATGGAGAATAAGAGCATAGCCTAATGAAGGAGTTTAATATAAAATGGAAGGTAATGATCAATAGAAAAATTTATATATGTATCATTAATAGATCATGATGGGTTTCAAACATTAAATGACACAATTAAGGTCAACTATAACATGACTACCCATAGCCATACTAAAGTCATTTCTACTCATATAGTCACATACTAGCAAAGTGTAAACTCAAGATCATTCTAGTTAGAGAGTGAAAAATTAAGTGCCTTAGGTAAATAAAATGAAAATTTATCATCTCAAATACTTTTCAATACCACCAAGACACTCCTAACTCATGAAGATGATAGAACACATGCCTATACAGAAAAAGATAGTTTAAGGATTCTAAGAACATTGATTGAAGAGCAAATACACCAAGAAGAAGATAGGAGGAAGGTTTGAAATGAATTAAATGTCTTAAAATTAAAAAATAATGATAATATAGTTTCAAAAATCCTATAAAACTCATGAATATCCACCTATAACAATGGTAGACACAGTTACTATAAGGATTCTTGAGAAGGTATGGTATAACATAGGTGCCATAGATATGAAGAGTTGACCAATGGAAAATTAAACCATTAAAATTAGGATATTAATGACATATAAAAAGCTTATTAATAATTATAAATCAAAAACAAAGATTAAAATTAATAAGAAACTAGTCATAGGTCTTATGATATAGGAAAACATAGGCAACTCAAGCTAAATGTTGGGAAAATCCACTTATAGGCCACTATATGCATCATCTAAGCATTAAAAATGGTGGAGTTGATAATAATAACTTTTTATACATATAAATAATATTTCTAAGTTAAAATTAGGAGGGAAAATATCAATTTTTTGACACAGTCAACCTTATGTCTGTTGACAGTCATAAAATAAGCAGATAGACTTCTTAAGGTGTTTTAAGGTATGACATAGGGTTTAAAGCTCATGGAAGGTATTGTAAAAAATTAGAGAGTGATTTTAAGTATCCATACATATATTTAGTGGTGATCATACTGTTAGGCTATGGAGCTAAAAGCTTCACTGATGCAGACATGGAAGAGGTTGCTGAGAGGTTACTGAGTTGCAGAGCAACCGATGTTGGTCTGATCAGCCAACATCAATCATATACAGTGAGAAGAGCAATCAATGTCAGTCATGGATCGGCTGACATCGGTCACCTCTAGGTAGACAGGGACTGACGTCAGTCGCCTGTGCAGTTCTAGAACTGCTAATTCACAGATAGTTAGTTAACGAACCAGTTGTTTGCATGTCAAAGGCCAATTATAGACTTGAAGCTGTGGATCTAATTATTGTAATTAGGTGTCTAATTATTGTTTGCATGAGATATATATAATAGACTCATGGGTTGTATTGTAATTTGTGCTAGTTGAGTTGAGCAAATATTAGCTCCTTCTGTGTGTGAAGAGAGCAAGGGTGTTCCTCCTAGTTCCATAATAGTACCAAGTGTGGGTGCTGGTTTGGAGAATCAGAAGGATTCTTCATGTCTGTAGGATCTTGGTCAGCAGGTGTGCAAGGCCATGTTTGGAGATCTGCATGGTAAGTAAGATCATTGATCTACAGGTGTATGTGTGTGCATGGTCTAGGTTTGCAGGTGTGCAGAACCAAGTTGATTTGTAGGTGGCAGCAGGATCAAGGTGACAACAACACAACAGGGAGCAAGATCAGGCAGGATCTACTTGGAGTATGGTGTGTACTCAGTTGGAGAGCAAAGAGGAAGGCAAGGTAGTTCCTTCCAAAGTAAGATCATTTGAGTTGCAGGTTGTTGTAAGTTCATGGAAGATCTACTTGGAGTATGTATGTATACTCGAATTTGGAGTGCATGGAGCACTTGTGTACTGGCAGTAGTGATACTGAATAGTGGTACTGGCAGTAGTGGATACTGACTAATTGGAGGTGAACACCAACTTTGTGTTTGAGTTGTATTTTGGGACCGTAAGAGAGAGAGTGAGCTCTTGAAGAGATTTATTGTTTATGCCCTAGAGGTGTGGGACCCCTAGAGGTGTGTAAGGAAGAACTGTGGCAATCTTCTTTGTTGTATTTCCTTCTAGAAGAGTATTAATACAATTAAGTATTGTCTTTCATATTCTATGTTGTTTCTAAATTCTAGTTACTTGTTGCTTCTGGTTAATTCCGCATATTTAAGTTGCTTGTATATGGTAATCAATTGTGCTTTCGGGTCCTAACAGTTGGTATCAGAGCATGTTTGTTGTTCTAGGTGCCTGACAAGTGGTATCAGAGCTAAGGTCATAGGGAGCAGGTTTTATGTTTGATTACAGGTAACTCTCAGGGGTTTCTAATTGAGTGGGAGTATAGCAACGGTAGAATAAAGTACACTAAGAATGGAAGAATTCAAAGGCATGAATGGTCAATTATGGTGTTATGGAAAGAAAGAGTAGGAAAAAAAAGATTGTTGGTTGGTAGCAGATCAGCATGAAGGAATTGAAGAAGCAGATGTTGCAGGTGTTGTTGCACAGGATGCTCTGGGAGGTTTCTTGGATAAAGTAGAATCTTGTTTTATAGATTCTGTTGCCTCTTTTCATGCAGCTCAAAATAGAGTATTTTTCCATGTTAAGGTCTTTGGAGACATTGGAAAAATTTATTTAGGGGCTGGTGTGCCTTGCCAAAGAATTGGCAAAGGGGAAGTGAAGCTAAAATTGTAGGCAGCCAACACATGGGTGTTGAAGGAGGTCATGCAGGTCCCGGTCTTAAAGATGTGGCTAATTTCTTCAGGAAAGTTGGGTGATGAGAGATGCACAGGAACTCTCACAGCAGATGCACTTGAATTAGTGTGTGGTAAGAAAGTAGGTACTCTTTATCTACTTGCTTGTATTATTGATTCTTCTTCTATTGCAAGGACATGGCTTTTTAGGCTTGGTCACATGAGCAAGAAGGAGATGCATGTTCTTAAGCGGAAGATAGATGTGTTTGACAGACTTAATAACTGGAAAGCCTTGGTGTTTCTAGAGGAGATGATGGATAGAGTTCAGTAGATGGGACTGAGTAACTCTGAGTAGGGTGGTTTGGATAGGGTTTTGATCCATGGAGAGCTCACAGGTAAAAAGTCATCACTCACAGGCAAACACAGTTACCGGCATCGGTTAAGGGGAACAGACGTCAAACAGATAGGTGCCAATATCAATCATGTGCAGACCAGAGCCGGTGGTGTCAGGCAAGGTGGCTGCTAGCATCGGTAAGGGAACCGACGTCAGCAACCAGGTAAGACTGACGTCAGTTAGAGAACCGACATCAGTAGAAAGGATAGTCTCATGCGAATCAACATCGATCAAATACAGATTGTGTGGTGACTGAGGTCAGTCACTGTAATGGATTTTGGGAAAATAACAAGCTGTCAAGGAGTCTCAAATGCCCATATGGAGGACTGAAAGTGGTAAGTAAACCTCAAATTTTTTGTTCTTCTTCTTTATACTCATTGCTCATTGCAGAGTAGGAAGGATCCAGGAAACAGTGGGAGCATGGCATGATTAGGATGCATAACCAAATGGGAGATTTGGTAGGGTTGCTAGCCAAGATAAAAGCACTGAAAGACGAATGGATACCTTAGTTAAAGAATAGAGAGAATGGACACGTGAGATGGAAGGCCAGGTCATATGGTCTTGAGGAAGTTGTAGGATAGTGGTACAAGTTTTGACAGGTGGATGACAAAGCAGGGCTTTAGTCAATGTCAGTGTAACCATTGTGTTTGTCTTACTAGGTTGATTATGGTTGCGACATTATCTTATTACTGTATGTGGAGGATGAGCTTGGTGCAGGTTCAGACATATAGGGTTTTGTTGAGCTAAGGGTAAGGTTAGTTCAGTGGCATGTCATGAGGAATTTGGAGTAGTGAAATTCTTTGGCATGAGAGACATGGAAGATCATAGGTTGATTTTGTCTCCAGTGGGAGCTAATGTGAATCAAGTGTTAGCAAGGTTCAATACGTAGGATGCAAAACTAGAGCACACCAAGGGCTAGACATTTTAGTGTTGAAAATCACATGAGGTCTAGTATAGACCTAAGTTTTCCCAAGCAGTGGGTGTTGTCAGAAAGTTTGGAGCTGATCTGGGAAAGAAGCACTGGAGGGCAGTTCAGTGGATTCTCAAGTATCTAAGAGGGACCAACAACAGGTTGACATGCTATGCAGGGTCAAGTTCTTTTCTACATGGGTTTGTAGATGTAGATTTGGTAGGTTACTTGGATGATAGGAGGTGCACCACAGGTTGTGTGGTGGTTGGTCTTTAGGATTGAGCTTGAAGAGGGATACAAGCCAGGAAACAGATTAGACAGTGTACAAGTACAAGTATAGTGCAGCTGTTTATCTCTAAGTGGGAGATTGTTAGGTTGTGGAGCTAAAATATTCACTAATGCAGACATGGAGGAGGTTGCTGAGAGGTTACTGAGTTGTAGAGCAACTAACGTCGGTCATATACAGTGAGAAGAGCAATCGATGTCGGTCATGGATTGGTTGGCATCGGTCACCTCTAGGTAGATAGGGACTGACATCAGTCACCTGTGTAGTTCCAAAACTACCAGCTCACAGATAGTTAGTTAATGAACCGGTTGTTTGCATGTCAAAGGCCAATTATAGACTTGAAGCTATGGATCTAATTATTGTAATTAGGTATCTAATTATTGTTTGCATGAGATCTATATAATAGACTCATGGGTTGTATTGTAATTTGTGCTAGTTGAGTTGAGCAAATATTAGCTCCTTCTATGTGTGAAGAGAGTAAGGGTGTTCCTCCTAGTTCCACAGTAGTACCAAGTGTGGGTGCTAGTTTGGAGAATCAAAAGGATTCTTCATGTATGTAAGATCTTGGTCAGTAGGTGTGCAAGGCCACGTTTGGAGATCTGCATGGTAAGTAAGATCATTGATCTGTAGGTGTATGTGTGTGCATGGTCTAGGTTTGTAGGTGTGTAGAACCAAGTTGATTTGTAGGTGGCAGCAGGATCAAGGTGACAGCAACACAACAGGGACCAAGATCAGGCAAGATCTACTTGGAGTACGGTGTGTACTCAGTTGGAGAGCAAAGAGGAAGGCAAAGTAGTTCCTTCCAAAGTAAGATCATTTGAGTTGCAGGTTGTTGCAAGTTCATGGGAGATCTACTTGGAGTATGTATGTATACTCAAATTTGGAGTGCGTGGAGCACTTGTGTATTGGCAGTAGTGATACTGACTAGTGGTACTGGCAGTAGTGGATACTGACTGGTTAGAGGTGAACACCAACTCTGTGTTTGAGTTGTGTGTTGGGACCGTAAGAGAGAGAGTGAGATCTTGAAGAGATTTATTGTTTATGCCCTAAAGGTGTGGGAGCCCTAGAGGTGTGTAAGGAAGAAGAATTGTGGCAATCTTCTTTATTGTATTTCCTTCTGGAAGAGTATTAATACAATTAGGTATTGTCTCTCATATTCTGTGTTATTTCTGAATTCTAGTTACTTGTTGCTTCTAGTTAATTCCACATATTTAAGTTGCTTGTATATGGTAATTAATTGTGCTTCTAGGTCCTAATAGTTGGTATCAGAGCATGTTTGTTGTTCTAGGTGCCTGACACATACTCCCATTTCAATGAAAACCATGCCTTGAGGGATAGATCATGCAAGCAAGCACCAAACCCTTGAGAGACACGGTCATTTTTTTAGACTATTTCATGGAGTTTTTATTCATTGTATGAACATTGGGATAGTATATAGGATTAATAAAACCTTGAAAAAGGTCTTTAAGTGAATAATTTTTCATAAAAACCTATCTTGATAGACTCCTCAAGATTCTTCCTGCATACATAGTTCTCCACAACCTCTCGAAGCACATTTTCATCACCCAAAGAACTTGATACATCCTTTTCATGGGAGATCCTAATTTTCATGGTTGATAGTGGGGTAAATTTATTAAATTTTCATGGAAATTGGTTTCCCATCAGAGGTCTCTATGCTATGAATAATCATTAAGAAGCTATGGACCTCTAAAACCCTCATAACCACCTGATGGAGAAAAGAGGCCAAATCATACATCTAGATGGTATGTTTGAGTTATGAAATGAATTTTTTAGTATTATAAACTCCCATGAGCACATCCATGACCAATTAGATGACTTGTGTAGTACCTTCACTATATGAACTAGGTAAAATAAGTCAATTATTAGATAGAAATCAAAGGAAGAAAGGGTAATTTCACATTAAAATGATTTTAAACGAAATATGGGGTATTTAACTCACTCAATAACACTTCCAAATCCATCATCATAGATATTTGGGGTCACTTACATAAGCAGATAGGTTTGTAGGTCAAGCTAAGGAGTTATTTTCATGCAGGGTGGAGAAGAATGGCTTGACCAAACCCATATCATGACTCTAGATAATCCTCTACAAGTTTTTCATGTCTAATACATTATATAAGAACCTTTAAAATCATCATAAAGTCAAAAATTGAAGAATGTTATGCATAGACCTATGTTTGTCCTTGACATCAGTAGATAAGGCCATAAAAAGGGAGTATTAGGAGCTAAAGCAAGATCATGAGGGAATTTAAAAACATCATGAACATTATCATAAGGTCATAAGAGAGATTTATTCTAAGTTTGATCCATAAAGAAGTGGAATAATTGATCATCTTGGCCAAGGAACACCAGACATTGCTTAAAGACCTTAGTTTCCACTCTGAGAGGAGACTTCACATGCTCACCCTAATAAAAACCTTTTATATGTTAATATGAGGACTTTTGAGGCATCAAAGGGCATAATAAACTAAAATTTTGTGGCATTGGTTCATGTATTCAAGGCTTAGGCTTTATGAATAATCATTAAGAACTCAAAGCACTCTAAAACACTTGTAAAACCTTATTACAGACCTATTTGTGAAGAATTAGAGAAATATGCATCCAAACTCATTCAAAACTCTTGACTATCACCTAGATAATAAATTAAACTCTAAGATCTCCATGCATGTGGCATGGTTGTACTAATGTTGTATGGACTTGGTAGAAAATAGGTTTTTGAGATAAAAAAAAGCACAAAAGGAGAGGTACAAGGTAGTTTAAAAAAATTCAAATCATTGTTGATCAAATATTAACACTTTTTATTCATCCTCAAATCATCATATGATCAGAAATATACCTAAAAGTTCCCTTGGGAGCTCATCCAAAATAACCACTCTACAAGAAATGAAGGAAAAGCTAGCTAATCAACTAGTTTGACTAATTTGCAGATGTTGCTTTCCAAGGAGGACCCATTTCATGATATAATGCATTGGTTCATGTATTTAATTCATCATTTTTTTAGGTTATAAAGGTTATATGTATGTTTTAATGACCACCAAGGATAAAAATTTTACCCTACTAGGTTTATTTTAGCCTATTATGCCTATTTACTCAATCAAGTGAAGAAGAATAGCATAAAAGACTATATATGAGAGATAATGTGGAGTTTCCATGCCTTTAAAATGATCAATATCATATAAAACTGATCCATTATGTCAACTACATGCTTAACTAGTCCTTGTGATGAGTTAATTGGCCTTCAACTGATCCATTCACATGCATAACTCATCTTGAGTTCCAAGTCAAGAGTTAACTCCCTTTAACAGCAGTTGTCTAATCAAAGTTTGGCATAGAATGCTTGAGAAAGAGATTGGATAATAAAAAGAGGGCCCACCACATTATTTTCAATGCGAAAAGATCATGTAACCATCTATCTACTAGACACAAGGAGACTTCTTGAAGACTATTGTTATCAAATTATAACTTAAATTTGACTTGAGATGATGTTTAGTTGACTTACCCTTCTCTCCTCTATGCCATATTGGCTAGAGATTCTTATATTTTGTTATATATTCAATCCTTTAGGCCATTTTTCATGATACCTCTCTTTGACATGATGAAACTCTGCCAAGATTGAGCGTTGTAAACCTCTTAAGTGAATAAAATGACTATTTTTAGATTCCTATATATAGGTTTAGTGTGTTATATTGGTTTGATTTGCACATGTGGTAGTATTTTATCCCTTGGTAGGTTGAAATATCACCTAGTTATTAGTATGTCATCTTATACAAGTCATATACATTATTTGATGTTGATTCATTAAGATAATAGTGGATAAATTGATTAGTTGGTGCCTTCAATTAGGCCTCCTATCATTTCCCTCATGCTTTGATCACTTGATGGAACCTTTATGTGAAATATCATTGCATAAGAATCCTTTAGATTTATAAAATTCATTATTTTCATTGCTTTCTAGTGTTGTAAGAGATCAAATAGAGTGGATGAACTAGAAATATAGGTGTATCACCATCATAAAATATTATTTCTCTTTTTAGTAATCCTTCTAACCCTTTTCATCCCAAATTAAAAAAATATGTTTTAGTAATTGATCCTAAACTGAACAAATTATATAAATTAGAGGAGATAGCCTCACAATATAGAGGTCTAGTTGTAGACACCAAAATTACATCACACATGTGCGTAACTCTCTATGTCAATACCCCCCTTGAGCCCCTTTTCAATAAATAATGATTAGCCTCCTTAACCCATACCATTACCCCTCACAAATTTAATTAATTTAAAATATTTAATTAATTTAATTAAAATCCCCTTTTTCCACCTTACCTAGACATCTCATCCTAAGACTAATCCTCACTTGATAAGTTACCTCAAGACTTAGTACCCTTATCCTAACTACCCATGACTTATTCTCACTTCAAAAATAAATTCCTCACCAACTACATCCTTCTTAACCTCCTATTTCTACCATTTTTTAATGGATACCACACTTGGCATGAGAAACAACAAAAAATAGGTTAAAGATAGTACTTTTACCTATTATCATGCCACCAACATTGATCAAACCATAGCCAACATTGACAAAATCATCGATGTCAATTATATAAGCTAAAATCCAAACTGATGTTCAGGTCAGTAGAAATCAAGAAAACTCATTTGTATTTCCATATAGGATTTTGGCATTTAACATTTGACATCTTGGCTTACTTTTATCTTGCATAAGTCAATCTAGATCAGGAACCAAGCTCTTAAGAACCAATAACACCCACTTATTTTCTCTATTTAAGACATCAATTTGGCAAGCCTGATATGAGCCATCCATTTGGCACTTATCATTCAATCACCTATGTAGCTAAGTACATCACTTATTCTATAAGTCTTTAAATAGTTACTTTGTAATCACTTTATATCTACTATTTATTGCTTTACACATTCCTAACTAAACCCCCGTGAAGGAGTTATAAAGCTTCCTCACTTGTTTCCACTTATTTCAACACACCAAACCTCTAACCAGATCCACCCAAATAATATTCTCTCTCTCATAACTCTCCCCTAACCTTCTAGACCTGACCAAAACCATTTATTAAACCCAAAAAATCCTTATGCAAGTTCCCAAGCAATTATTTCCCTTACTGACATTGGCCACTCAGCCAATATCAGTCACCTTCCTCATTAACCTCAATAAGCTAACTGATATCAATCATACTTTCCAACTGACCTCGGTAGTTTAACTGACATTAGTAACTATGGATTTTTGGTAACCTTTTTGAAACTTGCCCAAACAACTTCTAAAATACAAATTGAATATACCACCTACACTTTATTGCTTTCTACTACACTTAGGTTGTGAATTATGGTAACATTATCTCTCTTTTACTCTCTCTTTTCGTCTCTCTTAGTTATTTATTACTCTTTTATCTCTCAAAAGTGGACTACCATCTCTAAAGAAGTTTGCCTCTTCTTGGAATAAGCACTAGCTTGGCAACCCTCTCATATATCTACTAACAAACATTTTATGGTAGTGTTTTCTTACTTGAAGGTAGTCCTCCCCAGCCAAAGAAGAGTGCTCACAATGTTTGGATATGGTGCACAAACCAATTTGGGTTCATTATAATCACTTACCCCTATCCTTCTTCTTTATTTTTCTTTAGAATTGTAATAAACAAATTTTAACAAAACATGTTTGGCATGCCTGATGGAATGTGTCACTAACCTCTCCTACTCTTTAAACTTAGAATACCTCTAAATCTATAATAAATCCTTGATGTCCCTTTCATAATAAGCAATCTCATCAAGGGTAGTGTTGTACCTTGCTGGAGATATAGTCTATAGGGGTACCATCACACCTACTAAAGGCCCAGCCTGTATTGGTCCCTATGGTGGAGAATCAGGAGTAACATGACCTACTACTCTCAAATTATCCCTCTCTACTATCAACATAGTAACCTAACCCTACAATATCTTGACCTGGCCCTGTAATGCCCCAACTTGGCCCTGTAATGTCACCACATGTCCCTATAAAACCACTACCTATGCTTGAGCTACATCTCAATCTTGCACTACCACATCTCGAGCCTATATTACTACATCTTGATCCTCTACAGTTGCATCTCTCTCTCATCAACCCCTATAAATCTAGTGGTGGCCTCTTAACCTGAACTATGGGATGTAAACCTATCTACCAAATAAGATATACTATTGTGCATCTAGGATCTACTACATCTGGGCTTATAGGTAGCTCCTCAAAATTTGGCCCATATATCTCCTAGGGTAAAGGTAAGGGTGCCTCTATATCATCCCTCTTATATCAAGGGAAGGAATGAGGTACATCCTATAATAAGCCAAACTGCCTCCTAACCCATGCCATGGGTACCATTTCTAGCTCACTAACTCATCTCTCTCTAACCCATTGAGCTTTATAAGCCAACTAGTTACTCTACCTATCCTCTAAATGTAGGGTATGTCAAGTACGATCTCCACAAAATATCTATAGGGATCAATCCCTCTATCATGCACCTATAGTAATCAATATCATGCACTATGTTATCTACTCAGGTCTGGGCCATACCATCTCTCCACCATCTAAAACCCATCCTAAAACTAGCTAGAATCATGGTAGGTAAACCCAATGGTTGTGTCAACATGATATTGCTTATATGCCCAATAGTGGAGTAAATTATTGACACACAAACTGTATCACCATCATAGTCTCAACCCCCATAGCTATCTGTATAACTGTGCCAAAAACATTGGTTCCCATGCAAATACAATTCATTACTCCACTATCTATACAAGAATACCTATCAATGCAATAGGAAATCTCCCACCATCTGCATTCGATAGTGCATGCACTATAATCCCTATCATCATCAAGATGCTTAATCGATGTTGTTCCTCATCAATAATGTATAGTGGCTCATAGGTAAAACTCATTAAATGATAGGTTGCCTCACTAACATGATCTCCAAATAAAGCCACCATGTGAATATCATGCTTCTCTCATGAACATAAGAAGAGTTCCTCACCCTAGAGTGGCAACCATAAAATCTTGTATACATCCTCTTAGGTCACTATCAACTCTCTTATCAATAGATGGAAGGTATTGGTGGTGTGATCCCACCTCTCAATCAATGCTATCATCAAACTCACATTTCATGCAACCCTGTAATGTCATCGCACTCCCCCTAACCCTATAGCTGCCATGTGCTCTCACTCATCTAGGTTGACATCCCTCCTCATCTAAGTTAGTAGCCACATTAGGTGATCTCATAATGTCAACTCCTACCTAGCCTACATCCATACACACACACCTCAAGTCACATACTTTCTAATATAACCTACCACCACCTTTTTCCCTTCTCTCTAGGAGAACTACATTGGTTTGAGGCCCTCAATCAGGTTATGTAGGTAGCACTCAGTCAACATGGGGTTTTCTAAGGTTAGCTTGGCCATATACCCACCTAACTATATAACTTAATCTCCCCTCTCTACCCTATACTTTACTACCTCTCTCTCCACCCTGGGCCCAACTGCCTATCACAACTCTAAGCCCATGGCTTATATCCCTAACCTTCAACTTTATGATCTATATTTTAAGCCCTACGTCTCTTAACCTATCTCAAGCTACCTTTTTCACTTATTTCCCTTAACACACTTTTAATCATACCTTATATTTTTTTCCCTAGGATTTGAGAGAAACACATTGGCTTGAGGCCCTTAACTAGGCTATGTAGGTAGCACTTAGTCAACATAGGGTCTTCTGAATCTAGCTCAGCCATTAAGCTAGTTGATTACTTCAATTAGGGATCTAAATTGACTTTTTCTCCTATTTTTGGGTTCTTCACAATAACTAACATCAATTTTGTATGTTAACATTAGTGTTTGGTGTTAGTTGACATCGATAAAAACCTACCAATATCAGCACCATGTCAACTAACATCAATAGACCCCACAGACATCAGTGACTAGTTCGGCCCTAGGGCTGAATAACCCATCTCCCAAAATTAACTTTTAACCTAAAAACCTACCCCCTAATCCTTCCCAAATTACATTAAACCCACCCTACCCCATTTACTACCCCCCTTAACTTTAAATTTAGGAAAACTATCTAAATCAAATTTAAACTCAAATTGCAAGGGATCTTGCCTCATCTCTCCATCTCCTCTAGGCTATCACAGCTAGCTCTTATGGTGGCATGCCTCTTGTTGGATCCCCTCTTAGCTCTACCATCTCACACTCAGAGTTCTTTTTCTCTCCAATAAAATGTTGAAAATGAGTTTTGGTGGGACACCAAACCCCTTTTTGTCAGGTTTGGTCACCCATCCATGTTGGCATACTTTACCTAATCCATCGATGTCAGTAATATTTCTTATTGATGTTGTAAAATTGCCCTATTCCATCTATGTTGACACTATTTACTATCAACATTGGTGATGTCACCAACATTGGTACCATTGCATTAGAGTTTCCACCAATACCCACAATCCTTTCAACTCTACCCCTAATCTAGGGAAACCAACTTGGAGATCATGTATATCTCCCAAACCATGATAACCACCCTTGGAGATCACTTAAAGCTCCACCCACAATGACTTTGACAAGAGATCATGAATATCTCCTCGCTCATTGACCCTTTTATACCAACCTTGCATTGTTTGTGTTGATCGCTTATGTTATTCTGTTATAGTTGGTTATTGTACACACACATGTATATTATGTGTTTTGGATGGTGACCAAGCTCATCTTGTCACTTATAATATTTTGTGTTTCCCAGGGGTACTTCCTACCTTAGATACCTAGGGCACATGGACCAATTATAGATACAACTTTGATTACTTTGACCTTATTAGCTATCACTTATAATCTATGTTTTGGTTATTTCTATCTAAGTCTTCAACCTTACATGTTCTTAACTTTGTCAACTATAGCTCTTTGTAGTATATGCATAAGTAGTGATACCATATTCTCCTCCACTCACCCAATTAACTTCTTATCAAACTAGTACCCAATTTTGGTTTCTCCTCCATCGATTCATGTTTTGAGGGGGGATACCTCATCCAATACCTAGAGCATCTAACTCCTATTTTTGTCTTGCAACTTGTCAATGTAAATTACAAGACAAAAGGGGTAAATGTAGACACCAAAATTACATCACATACATGCATAACTCTCTATGTCAAAACCCCCCTTGAGCCCCTTTTCAATAATTAATGATTAGCCTCCCTAATCCATGCCTTTACCCCTCACACATTTAATTAAGTTAATTAAAAACCCCTTTTGCCACCTTACCTGGCTACCTCATCTTAAGACTAATTCTCACCTGATGAGTCACCTCAAGACTTAGTCCCCTTATCCTAACTACTCATGACTTATTCTCACCTCAAATATAATTTTTTAACGAACTATGTCCTTAACCTCCTATTTCTACTATTTTTTAATGGATACCACACTTGGCATGAGAAACAACAAAAAATAAGCTAAAGATAGTACTTTTACCTATTCTCATGCCACCAACATCTACCAAACCACTACTAACATTGATGGAATCACTGACATTAGTTATATAAGCCAAACTCTAAACTAATGTTTAGGTCAGTAGAAATCAAGAAAACTCATTCTTATTTGCATACAAGCTTGTGGCATTCAACTTTCAACATCTCAACTTACTATTATCTTGCATAAGTCAATCCAAATTAGGAACTAAGCTTTTGAGAACCAATAACACCCTCGTATATTCTCTATTCAAGACATCAGTTTGAGAAGCCTGATAGGAGCCATCCATTCAGCACTTATCATTCAGTCACCTTTATAGCTAAATACATCACTTATTCTATAAGTCTTTAAGTAGTTACTTTATAATTAGTTTATATCTACTATTTATTTCTTTACACATTCCTGACCAAACCCCTGTGAAGGAGTTATAAAGCTTCCCCACTTGTTTCCCCTTGTTCTAACATACCAAACCTCTAAGCAGATCCACCCAAACAATATTCTCTCTTTCACAACTCTCCCTCAACCTTCCAGACCTAACCAAAACCATTTCTTAGACCCCAAAAACCCTTCTACAAGTTTCTAATTAATTATTTCCCCAATCAACGTTGATCACTCAACCGATATCAATCACCTTCCTCACTAACCTCGATAGCCTAACCGATATCAATCATACTTTCTAACCAACCTCAACAGCCTAACTGACGTTGGCAACTATGGATTTTTGGTAACCTTTTTGAAACTTTCCCAAACAACTTCCAAAATACAAATTAAATATACCACATACACTATGTTACTTTCTACTACACTCAAGTTGTGAATAATGGTAACATTATCTCTCTTGTACTCTTTCTTTTCCTCTCTCTTGGTTATTTATTACTCTTTTGTCTCTCAAAAGTGGACTGTCATCTCTAAGAAAGTTTGACACTTCTTAGAACAAGCACATAGCTTGGCAGCCCACACATATATCTACTAACAAACATTTTTTGGTAGTATTTTATTACTTATAGTTAGTCCTCCCCAGCTAAAGAGAAGTGCTCACAACATCTAGATATGACATGCAAGCCAATCTAGGTTCATACTAATCACTTATCCCTATCCTTCTTCTCTATATTTCTTTAGACTTAAAATAGACAAATTTTAGCGAAATACTAGTCTAATATATAGGTATCTCATATCCTTAGACCATTCTAATGTTAGTCTAAATTTGAAGGAAATACGAGTAATTTGCCTTAAATAGGGTGCAACTTAGGTTGTTAATAGTTCCATTGATTGAGTAATTATGAAGGAATCATATCTATGCACATAAGTATATAAATGGTTAATTGACTCATATATTTTATACAATGTTTTTTCCTTTAATTGGGAATGAAGGCCCCTACTAAAGATAAATTATTATTCCAAATCTAAGTGTCTAAATTCTAGCTCATATGATGTACTTTTGAAGTGAATAGTGTAATCTTGAATTGATTCATCATCACGTTGTTTGAATTTGTGCAAATGTGCTAATGTAAGATTTTGCACCTTGTGTATATTGAATGCCATAAATAATACATCTTCCAATTATAAAAAAATGGTTAATAAACCCTTTAGTAAACTATAGAACCAATTTTGAGCCTCATTTCAAATACTCATTTGGAAAACATTTAGTAATGGTTTGTCATCTTGTGCCTGTTAAACAAAATAATCTACATAGTTAATCATGTAATTGAATGGGTTTTTGTGTATAAAAAAGATAGGTAAACCTAGTAATTAAAAATCTTGTGGATAAGGATATTCAAGAATATATTTCTAAATAGGTTGATTATTTAATGAGTTTATATGTGCATTATTATTATGGAAATCCATTTGCATTCGAATTATAAAAACCTAATTTTAAAGATCCCCAATAGAGGTCATCATAGACATTAGATATTCCATGGAAATAGAGGTTTTATCATAGATTTTATCATCATTTTAATCCACCACCTTTTTTTAATCTATGCATATGAGTATCATCATCCTTATGTATAACAAGCATAACTTCATGATCACTAAATATAGGGTAACTTGGTAGTGGTATGGGATCTTTGAACTTTGGAACTTTTGGTATGATAATTTGAGCGTGAATAATCTTTAGTTGAGGTCCTCTTTTGGTATATCATTTATTTATAATAAATGTATGAGGGAACCATCATCTTTGCTAAGGGAAATATTATTTTGGATTGTATAATTATGGGGGTGTGAATTAATTTTCTTGAAGGTATGTCCCCCTTAAAAGTTATTAGTAAATCATTCATAATTTATTGATGTATTTTCCTAAATTTTTAGCTATCAAATGAAGGAACCTTTTTTTCATATATACCCACGTGTGTGGTAAAATGTGGATGAAGGGAATGCTCAAATGACTTACATTGTTGGGGCCTCATGGAATATTTTGAAAAACCTAAGGATTTCTAAGATCTATTATTTTTAGGAAAAATAGGTTGATTTATACCTTGATCATGTTTTCCAAATCCTTGACCTTTATATCCATATTTTTTCAAATATTTAAGACCAAAATCATATGATGGTTATGTAGGGAGTATGGGTAAAGGCCATTTATATTCATTAATATGGCTCAATTCATCTCTTGAAATGATGGGACTATGGACCTGATTAAAGGGATAGCAATTACCTTTCAAGGCTTTGAGATTAGATGTTTTAACAATTGGAAGGGTACAAAAATAATTTTTTTTAACCCATTATTTGATATGAAATTGGGGATTATCATAATCATATTCATCAAAATAATTAATATCATCCATGACAAGAGATATGAAGTAAATAGATATTAGGGCAAAGCAGGTAATAGGCATCTTATAGTGTATGCTTAGGTAGAAATGATGTTCAACATTTAGGTTCACCAAATGTTTAACCCTAAAATGGATTGAGGAATCCTAAATCAGTGTTAATAGGGTTAAGAATATATAAATTAAAATACACAAGGGTGATAAAAACATCCACAATAGGCCAATTTAATGTTAAACTTAGATATAAACATACACTAAATTTATTATGTTAAGTATAGGCTAAATATAAAAAGTACAACTAAGCTATGTATGGAAATGAAAAATAATTAATATACATGGTTTTGATTTTAACACAATGATGGATCTAGAATATATAGAAATAATGTTGGAAGGAGATTCTAAAATAGTCATCAGATTCTGGATCTAATACTTCTGGATCTCTAGACACTAATGTCAATTTGGGATGGTTACATTGACTCTACTTTTTGGGTTCAATGTAAGTATCTTATATGCAATACCTTATAAAAATGGATATGACCACATGGATTCTATTGGGTTTGTCTTCACTTTTACTTTGGTGCATTTAAATCTGGTTCATAGACTGTCACTCATCATGAATTTACAAAACACTAATTTTTCATCTTCATTGTGACCTTGGGGAAAAATTGGTTAGTGGGAACATAGTGTTGAGATAACCCTAAATACCCCATTTTTAGGTTCTTCTTACATATCTAATACTCTGAATAGGGACTCACACTGATATAGCTCTCCCCTATGTGTTAGCTTGTGTGTGAATCATATAATATGTGCAAATCAAGTACACCAATGACGTATATTGTAACTTAGCAAATTGGATTCTTGGGCTGATCCTTTAGTACTTCAAAATTATAAATGTGTTGTAACTATGACTAGTATGTAATTAGGGAAGCTTTATTCAATTGAATGCTTGTTAGAGTGATTTTGATAAGTTATCTTAGTTTATCTTGGTCTTTTTTAGGTGAGGAATGAATGAGGGTTGATCTAGTATTTATATCAATCCCTTTAGATAATTAAATCACATTAAAGAACATAGGTTAACCATTAGGATATATTTAATTTGAAAAAAAGATTAATTTATGGAACTAGACACTTGCATCAAGTTAGAATACTAACATCAACACTAGTGTTTATCATAGATGTTAGTGTCTAGTGAGTAGAAAAGTAGGTACACATTCATAACTTGAAAAGATAGAAGATAAGTACATTTTAAGTGTTATGAACAAGATAGAAGGTCTAGGTCATCAATATAAGATAGGTTAGACTAAGGGATATAGGCCAAGGGGTATAAAATAGAGTAGATGCAAGACTTGTAAAAGTGGTAAAGGTCCAAAATTGAGAGGAAAAGCTAAGGTCTAAATTTATCAAGTATACAAAATTGAGGTGATATATAATCCATAAACATCATCTACACTAGGGTTTTGAAAATTATTGAGGAGAGAAAATCCATGACCCAGATATGACTGCACTAGAGTGAAGGTAAAGACAAACCTAGAAGCATCTACAGGTCACATCATTTTTAGTAGGTATCCTATATAAGACACTTGCAGTGAGTCTAGATATTAACATCAACACAACCATCCCAAGTTGGCATTAGTGTTTATAGATCTAAAAGCATGCAAATCATAATCTAACAACTATTCCAAAACCATCTTCCAATCTACTTCTCGCATGTTCCAAATCCATAACTACATTAACATCAAAAAAATCTAAGAATATTACTTCTTTGTCATTTATATATTTAGTGTAGATATACTTACTCTTTTTAGCATAACTTAGCATAAAAAATTTAGTGTATGTTTATATAAGAGTTTATCATCCAATTGTCCTCTTATAGATCTAATTATCACCCTTGTTCTTATTCATTTATATATACCACTTTAAATATTATCTAGGTAACCTCAACCTATAAAAACACATTTTTAGGGTTAAACAGAGTTACATGCAAAATTCAAATTTTACTATGCTAACACACTCTTTTTTCATATGATACAATTTTCAATGATAAGATATTTATTACACATGTTTCAAGTTAAATTTTATTTTGAGATGACCAAATTTTAAAGAAAAATTTCCTTGCCCCAAAAAGGGGAATTTTATTGGGCTTATGCATAAAATAAGTCATTTTTAAAGAGCAAAATTCAATTTTGGCACAAGTATAGTTTTATAAGTTATAAAATTCAATTATTGGCACATATTATGGGGGTATATGCCATGCATATGCACTCCCATTTCATTTTCAAACAGAAAATATTCACATAGTTTCAAAGTTTGAAATATAAGCTACAATAGGTATTCACATACAATTTAAAATTATATAATTACATTGGGTACATGATACAATTATATGCCACATTATTCATTCTATTTTTATATCTACAGACATGGTAGGAGCATGAGTTGTACTCCACTCTATCATGATCATGTGTTTCATGAAAAATGTTTTAATTGAATCTACAAGCCATCTGTAGTGGTTGACTAAGTTTAGTTATATATAGCATGACTCAAACTTCATTGTGCATTGCAAAATTATATGTATGAATTTATTTGGATTTCAACTTATTTCACATCTTAGAGTTACAAATACTAATAGAGGTAAATTTAGGTTCAACATCTATCAATGGGTGTTATTTTCATTCTACAAGTGCAACTTCAAGTTTGGGTTTGATCACCCCCAATTGTATCCAATGGTTTAGCTAAGAAACCATCTTCTTTAAATTCTTCATGGGAGGCACTAATTCTTCAATGCTTCATACAATCATCATCACCAAGAAACATCACAAAGAGAAGAATTTATTTTACACATACACTTATTTTTATTCCATAGTCTCTTTTCAATTTTCAAATTCTCAAAATGCAAGAAATTTTTAATTTGTTAAAGTTCACTTTGAAATAAAAATTGTCAAAGTTCAAGAAAATTTTCAAACTCAAGTTTTCAAAAGAATGAAATAACTACTTCATGTGTTTTTTAGGGTTTTAAAAAGTGTAGAGTGTCTTGCACAATTGAAGTATTTAGCTTAAATAAAAAGTGTGTTGTACACACTAAGGTATAATTTTCCTTTAATCGAGAAAATTTCATTTCTAGACTAAAGGGTGGGGAGGGGAGGTGTCATAACCTAAATCTGATCACAAGTATTTGGTCATGCCTATTTTATCCATTTTTATTCTTAATTAACGTGTTCACTTAATTAGTACCTATTTTTCTATCTACCCTATCCTCAGTCTAAGAGATGACCTATTTAATATTAAAATTGTCATATATTGAATATATAAATGTTATGACTACTAAAAACATAATTAATCATATGTATTCCTTAGCCCAAACCTAAATTTTAGCATTCATCCCTATGGGATTAAAATGCCTAATAGGGATAATAGTGGTGAGCATTGCTATCCCTATCTATCACTCTTGTCTAATAACCAATTTTAGTCATATTTTTAAATTAAACCATCCCTAAGGTCATCTTCCATGTTTTTAGGGTTCTTAACATGTGGTCATCCCTTTAGAATTGATATAAAAGCACATTCAAGTCACTTATTACACAACTAGGCAATTTCAATTTAGAGGCTTATTGACAAAAGTGTAAATTAAGAAAAAGTTTCATACTCTTCCTAATATAGGTTATAATCACCTCAATTATTCCTTATCCAAGCATCAAACCAATTTTATGCATCCCTAATCCCACTCGATCAAGTATTTGTGTTGGTTCTAGATGCATTCATATCATTAAAGAAACATAATTTCATGAAGAACTTAAGTGGTATAACTACATTAGGATTTATTTCCCTCCTCTAAGTTTTAGAAATGTAGGCACCATTCAGTTATTCTAGGGGTGATTTGGGTCATCTCATCCTAATTACAATCTTCCTTTTTATGTTTACAGGTCATTTAATCATTACATACCTATTGGTTAAAAAAATTGTCAAGGGGATAAATGTGGACATAAATTCAATAGAATGGGGATAAAGTCCCTTTATTAGTAAAAAAAAAAATAGGTAAAATTTCCCTCTCTTATTATAAATAAAATATACCTTTATTGAAAACCAAAAAATGAAAGCAAGGAAAGAGCTATTCACAACTATTTACAAAAAAACAATTTCTGGGGGTTTCATACTTTTAACTAGAAAGTACATAAAGGAGATAAAAAGGAAATGAAGGGAATTATAGGAAGAAGGGGGAAATGATAAATAAAAGGAT
>JARHVA010002443.1:0-22500 GCA_037957365.1 Torreya grandis | reverse complement strand
TTCCCCAAGGTCACATTGAAGATGTAAAGCTAGGGTTTTTCCATTTCACCAAGAGTGACTATCCATGACCCAAATCTAAATGAAATATAACAAAGTCAAAGCCCAACCCAAAATCATCCAAGTGGTCACATCTTGTTTGAACACATATTCTATATAGGACACTAGCATTGAGCTTAGACACTAGCATGGATGTAATTATCTTAGGATGATGTAAATGTTTAGAGAGATAGAGGCACTAGATCCAAAATTTGATGATTGATCTAGAACTATCTTCCTACCTAATTTATACCTATACCATATCCATCACTATGTTAACATCAAAAATAACTAAGTACATCACTTATTTGTCATTTATATATCTAACATAGTTGTACTTTATATTTATATCTTATCTCAATTTTTATAAATTCAACATATGGTACATCTAAGTTTAAAAAATTAATTAGCTTGGTGTAGATCCGATATTCACCCTTGTGCCCTATTATTTATATATCCTTAACCCTTTTACCCAAGTAGGGTATCCTTTTATCTAATATGGAGTTTAAAAATGACAAATCCATTGAATGTCACTAGACTCAAACATACATCACCTATACAAATTTGAGTCACACCATTGTAGATGATTATATATTTTAAATTACATGATTGAAAGGGAATGAAGGATATTCATGCCCCTGTTATGATCACATTTCTCATATAATTTTCTTTGAATTTAAATACTTTGAAAATTTTAAACTTTTAATAATTATGATAATCAATGTGTATCATGCTCCCTTTGAATATTTTCCAATGAAATAGAATCATATGCATCTATATACTCAATTGTAATTGTATTTACAACCTGTAAGTTTATTATTATAATTGTTTTGCACATGCCCATGCATGTGTATTCAAGTGTGTATGATTATGTGTCTTGAGTATTTGAAAAGTGAGGGATATGCATGTCACATGTCCCCATAATATGTATTAATCTACCAATTTATGTCATGTGCTTTATTTTTGAATCATTTTAAATATTTAAAAATATGTACTCTATTTGTAGAATCTAATTTTTACAATAATTTGAATTTTTAAAACTTGTACTCTATATTTTTTTAGCCTATATTTTATCCCAAGTCTAATCACAAAGATTTGTATCTCTAAGGCAAGCCCACTATGATGCTTCCTTTTAAGATGAGATATGTATCCTATAAGTCACTCATCTAAAATAATAGTTAACAATATCATGTGATAAAGGTATATTCATATAGTATTATGTCAACATGTTGGATAAGTATGTTACCATATAATCAAAATTATCATTGAAGCATATATCTAATATATTGAATACATGGCTTACAAAGTGTCATGTCTAGATATATTTATCAATGAAGTATGTAGTAAAGTAATCCTCTTTGAAGTATACTATGCCATAGGAGTGCATGATAGAAATCATGACACAACTAATCAAACTTAACGAACACACAAGCATGACACACATTCATGTCATGTAATGTCTTACAATAAGGCCAAAGGCTATAGATAAGGGAAATGTTTAAATGTTGTGTAAATAAATATTTTGCACACTAAAACCAAGGGCTACAAGAAATGGACATGTTTGAATGTCACACATACCAAACAATGATCTCATGGAGATGCTCAAGTAATTTCCACACAAGGACCAATGGCCATACACAATAGGCAAGAAATATATAGAATATCATATAAGAAAGAAAACAACATTGAAGGAGAATAAAACTAATGAAAATTAGTCTATTCCATCCACATGTATCAATGTCATATTTGTTATCAAAGTATCATTTCAATGTAGCATCGTGTAAAATATGAGTGATTTAATAAGTCACTTATAAGATATGTAGGTAAACATTAAATTTGATATAATACATGGACCACATGGTACTTCCTCATTTAGTCAAGATCTCCCATGCTCTAACATCTCTGATAGGCCCAAGAGACTAATAATTTTGATATATAGGTCATATGGTGCTTCCTCATCTGGTCAGGCTCTCTTAGGATATAACATTTGTGATAGGTCTAGGAGACTAACACTTTTGATATCTGAACCACATGGATCTTCTTCATTTGATTGGGCTCTCTTGGGTTCTAACATCTCTGACAGGTTTGGGAGACTAACACTTATGATAGTTGGGTTGCATGGCACTTCCTCCTTCAATCATGGTCTCCTATGATATTTCATGAAAAGTGACTAAGTTAAAATAAATCTACATAATTAGTTAACATTTCACCTATCTACCACCAAATCTTTATGAAATGTTGAATAGGATTTTAGGTGACTGATATTTTGGGAAAACCAATATGAATATAAATATGTGAAAAACATAATTAGCATAATAAAACATTCCAAGTATGAAAACCCTTTGTTATTTTATAATGCATCAAGGAATTGACTATATTTAAACTTAGAAGACTATAAGGCCCTTTAATAAATACTATATTATCATTAAAAACATTTTAAACACTTGGTAAACTAAGGTAAAATAGAGGTTTGAGGATTTCCTCAAATTTTGAGCCCACTTTGAGTTGAGTATTTTAAGAGGGGTCCCCCACTTCTTAAAATGAGGGTGTGTGTTGGACACAATAGAATTATCATTTCACTATGAATATGATGGCATCTCATATTCATTATAATCTTAGAGTTTAACATAAGTCAGTTACATTATTTTATGTGCTCAGTCAAGGTTTTGATATGATATTTTTATTGTTTTTTCTCAAGGCATTACTTAACAGATAAAATATTTGTTGTATAAAAGGAGAAAATTAGTATTCAAAACAAGGGTATGTTAATGACTAAATAGGTCTAAAAATAATAAATGAAGTTATAATATTTGTTGACATAAACTAAGCAATAATATTATTATCCTATAGTTTGGTAACTAGAGATGATATTATGCATAGAAGGATATATTCACTTGAATTAAATATTACACATAGATTTATCTTAAAATATCTTCATTATATATATATTTGAATCTCAATACAATGTTTTTTCTCCATTCATATTTATCTTGATTATTATGATATGTTATGATAATATGATGCAATATTCATTATATTCCATGTCATTACATCATTATATACTCTTTAAAATAAAAAGGTTACATTTCTTCACTCATAATTACTTTTGGTAACCATTGGTTTACACTTATTTACTTTCTCTACCAATTAAAGGATATTTACATATATACCATGGTATATATGAATTTTATTAATGTAAACTATATTATATTATTCCTTATTATCATTGTGGTATGTTTACAGCTTCCACGATATATTATAATTCTCATATAACCTTGATGAACAACCCTGCCAACATTATCCCCAAACTTAAATATTTATCTCATCCTCGAGACAAGTTCAATGAATAACCTTGCTACTATGGATTTTATACTGTGGTTATTATTTTTCATCCATGGTAAAGTACTCTTCCTCCCCAAAGTCATTATTTTTCTCTATAATATACCTCATTCTTTCCACAACATTATGTATTTTTTCTTTTTGTGGTATTCTTTCCTTATTCTATGGTATATTT
Source organism: Torreya grandis (assembly GCA_037957365.1). NCBI lineage: Eukaryota > Viridiplantae > Streptophyta > Pinopsida > Cupressales > Taxaceae > Torreya > Torreya grandis. Next base: position 18,950 of record JARHVA010002443.1, on the reverse strand, counting down.
TATGGTCACATCATTTTATTTGTTTGCATAATATTATTTTATGTCTACATCATTGTTATCTTCCCCCATAGAATAACATTTTAGTTCCATTATTTTATTTTTTACTTTCATAGTGTCATATCCTTCATCCACAATGTCATATCCCTCTTCTTTCATAGTTTCATCTTCTTTTAAAAAATTGTAATCTTCATCCTCAGTATTGTATTATTATTCTAAAAAATAATAATTTTATATCATGATATGATTCCTTTATTCTATGATATAATGGCCTTATTTTTTCTTCATGGTATGGTCACTTTATTCTATGACATATTTTTATTTATTTGTAATATCACCCATGGTGACCCAAGAGGATCCCCACACTGATATGATCAAATGGTATACAATCATATTGGAAACATCCCAACATCTAAGATCTTGTTGAGACAAATCTAACACATTTTTAATGGGGTCAGATATACTTCATATGCAAAAGTTATGACCTATTGAAGTAAGTAGGGTACAATGATGATGTTAGCATGGCGACTGAACATGTATCAGTGGCCCAACAGGGATTGACATGTATACGAATGGTAGTTTGACACATGAAACATATAAAAACAAGTTCCCAATATATGTTACATATTTTCAACAAATATTGGTTTTAATACCAATTCATGTGGTTTTGAAACTTTTATTAAAACATTATTATTAAATAACCCTCTTAATATGGGATTAAATCCTACCTAAAATGCATGAAAGCTTTATCCAAGCCTAAAAATAAGGTAATGGAAGGAATCCCAATGTATTGGATAAATAGATAAGACTTCAACCCATGAAACATGGGACTTGGGAGCATTATCAAAGGCTCATTATTGTATTTGAAAAATATATACATTGAGAGGAGAAAACTTGTTTTTTAGCTTTTGAAGGAGAGCAAGTAAACACATTTCTTTTTATGTAGGAATAGCAATGCGCATATAGGATATTATTGAAAAGTATTCCTAAAGATAGAGAAAAAGTTATTTTTATAGACTAAAGTCATATTTTGGTGTCAACAATATACACAAAGTGTATTTTTCACTATTTAATAGATCGATTAAAGTATTTTTTAGACCCAGAGATGTATCCCTTAAAAGGGTGAACTTAGTTTATATTCATTTAATTTATGTTTTTAATTATTATTAAAATTGGTTTTAATAAAAAAATCAGATTTTGTTTTAAAAATTAAATGTCATAAATTTTCAAATTAAGGATTCTCTTGGGTTGAAGTATTGAACTTGAAAACGGAGCATCGGACTGATGTGTAGAGGTTTGGCAGACGCCCCCTAGGAGGATTGGCCCTTGCCTAAGGGAAATGCATAGAAAGGAGAGATGACTTACTTTAGTGAGAACTCTAAGCTCAAGAAGGTGAATGGATGCCTGCCACAGAGTCAAGATGGACCTGTTCTGACTATTTCCCCAGAGGTAGTAAAAGAAGAAGTGGATTACTTGGCCTCCCATGCTCTGATCTACAAATTCTTGGGCATTAGAATTTCCTTATCGGCCTTGGAGTTTGGATACACCAGACATGGTAGATTAAAGGGGACTTTGATATTATGCTAGCTAGAAATAGCTATTTTATGGTGGATTTTTCCTCAGTATCTAACTGGAATAAAATTTTTGAGGGAGGCCCATACTTCTATGAGTGCAATGGTCTTTTTCTCAAACCCTGGCACCTAAGTTTCAACTTAGCTGAAGACCTTCCAGCCTGCATCCCTATCTGGGTTCAGCTGCCAAGACTCCCATTAGAATTCTAGTGAGAGGATATCCTGTGCCAGATAGCTGCTATGCTTGGAATACCAATGGCTATTACACACCAAACAATAGACAAAAAGTTAATCTCTTATGCCCGTATTTGTGTTGATATTAATCTGAATAATCCCTTGCCAAATTCCTTGGAAATTTGCCTGGGTACCTCCTCCTGGATACAACAAATAGATTATGAGTCTATTCCCTTCTGATGTCGTATCTGCCATGTGTATGGCCACCTACATCAGCAATGCCCCATGGTTGCTAGAGGTAAAGGATCATCTGAGGAGCCCTCTAGACCCCAGGTGTCTAATGAAGGCAAAATAAATGGTCAGTTGAGCTACAATGAGATGACTCATGCCCCTCCTAACAGTGCCATAAAAGGAAAAGTGCAGTTTAACCCCACAAGTATAGATCATGGTATAGCAGGCTACATGGGTCCTAAAAAGGATGGATTCATCCCAGTCAAACGTCATGCTAAAGGCTGAGGGCAAAAGCACTTGAATTATGACAGGCAGGTAGATATGGGATTTAATCGATTTGAAGCTCTGGATAACATGGCTATTGAAGATGGCATTCCAAAAGCACTTCAGGGAGAGGATACTAAGGCAATAGTTCACCTATCCTTATGTAATGACTCACAAGACATGGTGGTATAGCCGACCCCAAAATTCTCCTTGGGGCTGTAGGAAGGTACTATTATAAGGCCGCCTGCCCTAGGTGACAAAGATGTTCACTGGGCAGACTTGGTTAAAGACGTGGAAGCTTCTAGGAAAGAAAAAGGATCTTCATCAGCTCTTGGCTTAATGCAAAGACCCTTCAAGAAAGTTACAGTCACCAATCCTTCAAGAGCTGGTCGTAGGAAAGATCAGGATAAAATAAAACTCACAGGAGATTTACTGGTAGAGTCAGGGGCTATTAAGACCCTGGATGAGCATATCCCCCACTCTACTTCATGATTATTCTTTCATGGAATGTAAGGGGATTACATAGCTTCCCTAGACAAAAAGCTATGCAAAATTTGGTAATTGATCATTCTCCTAATATCCTTTGTATCCAGGAGACAAAACTCTCTATCAATTCTTGCTTTTCTTGTATGTTCAAGATATGGGCTTCTAGTCAAAGCCAGTGTGTAGGAGCCTTGGGGAGCTCGGGGGGGGTAGCTATGCCTTAGAATCCCAATAAAATAAGGCCACTTCACTGGCTGTCCAGCAGCTTGGCCCTTTCCATGATTGCCTCCTCCATGGAATCTGGTGAACAAATTTTGGTTACCAATGTCTATGCACCTGTGGACCTCCCTAGATAGCTTAAGCTCTGGGACCATATTCGGTACGTGAGAAGCTACCACCCCTTTTTGCCTTGGATAATGATAGGAGATTTCAATGTAGTTATTAGCTTGGAAGAGAAGAGAGGAGGGCTACCTCATCTGGGACCATCTTCAGATATCTTTCGATAGCATATTGACATCCTGCACCTCTTAGATGTTAAGCCCCTCAATGGGCTTTACACTTGGAGCAACAGAAGGATAGGCAATGCTGGGATCTCTGAGTGCCTGGATAGATTCCTTGTTTCTTGGTTTTGGTAGTCTAGTTCTACCTCCCTTGCTTCAAAAATTATCGACTAGAGAGGCTCTGACCACTGGGTGATTAAGCTCTCTACCAGCCCTATTATTGCTCCTAAGAAACCTCCTTTTAAATTTCAGCTTATGTGGCTTTGTGAGGCCTCCCTCCATGGTCTCATGGCACAGTGGTGGAGACAGGGAGGACCCAGCTATGGAACCGCTATGTTCTCCTTTGCTAAAAAACTTTAGTTTGTTAAGAGGAAGCTAAAATTTTGGAATAAAAACAGCTTTGGCAATCTCCACACTATGAGGAAGAAGGCTCAAGCCCAGCTGGATGTGGTAACTAGACATATTAGAGACTTTGGCTTATCAGAGGAGCTGAGCAGGGTTGAATCCCAAGCTTTCAATGTCTTAGCTGAATGGGAACTCCACAAAGAAATCTTATAGAAATAAAAGGCTCGTATAGATTGGTTGTAGGAGGGGGACAAGAACATGGATTTCTTCCATAAGTCAGTTCAGGCAAAGTGCAATAGGAAATTCATTTCCTCCCTTGTCTCCCCAAATGGATCACATCTGACTTCATCCCAAGCCATATCTAGAGAAGCTATCTGCTTTTATTCTACTCTTTTTTTAAAGGAACTGCCTCCAATTGAACTGGCACAAAACATAGTCTTAGCATGCATTCCCCCTGTGGTGACACTAGGAATGAATGATTCTCTTCTATGGCCTATTGGCATGGTTGAGGTGGAGGCAGTGGTGTTCAGTATGAAAGGAGGTAAAGCTGCGGGGCCTGATGGCTTCCCTATTGAATTCTTTAAGGACTTATGGAATATTATCAACCAAGATCTCTTGGACATGGTGCAGGAATCCTTCTCTAACAAAGAAATGCTCAAGGCCTTGAATGCAACCTTCCTAGTCTTGATTTTAAAGAAAGAGCAAGTGAACCAATTGGATTGTTTTAGGCCTATTGCACTTTGTAATGTGGTCTATAAAATCATCACCGAGCTTATCACAGAGTGGCTTAAGGACTGCCTCCCCATGATCATATCAGAGGAATAAGGGGGATTTGTTGCTAGCAAACAAATCTTGGATGAGGTGGTTATTACCTCACAAACTATTCACTCTATGAGCACTTCTCAGGAGCGAGCCATGTTTATTAAGCTTGATCTTGTGAAGGCCTATGATAGAGTCAATTGGAGGTTCTTGCAAAAAGTTCTGTTGGCCTTTGGTTTTAATCAAGACTGGGTGTGTTGGGTGCTTAGTTGTGTTACCACGCCCTCCTACTTAGTTCTTATTAATGGACAACCCTCTGAGCTTTTTGGGGCATCTAGAGGTCTCCATCAAGGGGACCCACTATCACCTTACTTGTTTATCATTTTGGCTGAGGGGCTGGGGCGGCTTATCAAGGTCAGAGTATCTCAGAGCATTGTGCAAGGATGGCAGTGGAAGAATGGATTAACCATGTCCCACCTCCAGTTCATGGATGATACTATCTTGGTAGGGAGAGCATGGGTTAGAGAAGCAGAAGCATTTTAAGGCACCCTGGATGATTATCTGGCAGCTTTTGGACAAAAAATTAATGATCACAAATCCTCTATTTTTTCTTCAACACCCCTATGCCTATATAACAGAGGATAGCTACTATTCTGAGATTTCAAATTCATGCTCTTTTGGTGACATATTTGGGGATTCCTATTGTTTTGGGAAGGTAGCCAAGACTTTTCTGGCAAAATGTGCTTGACAAACTCAGCCAAAGAGTCAATCATTGGACACACAAATGGCTCTCTATAGCTGGGAGGGTTACTCTCCTCCAATTGGTGATTTAGGCTCTCCCCATCTACCACTGTATGATTCATGATGCTCTTATGCACTTTCTTAAGGAGTTTGATGCTCTCTCACACAAATTCCTTTGGAATGACAATCTACAACATTCAAGATGGAGTCTTATTAATTGGGAGACTGTGTGCTGGCCAAAGAAGGAAGGAGGCCTTGGCTTACACTCTGCTATTCTGGCTATCCAAGCTCTGGATACCAAGCTCTATTGGTGGTGGTGCTCTAATCAATCCCACCTCTGGGCCCGCATCCTGTCTTTCAAGTACTTTCTTGGTGTGGAACCAATGGATATCCCTAGGCTGCCTCTTGAGGGAAATGGCTCCATGGTGTGGCATACCCTTAAGCTGGGAGCACAGTTGGTGAAATGCAACCTCTTTTGGATTTGTAATAGTGGCATGGAGGCCCTCTTCTGGGGTGACTCTTGGGATGGCTCCCCACCGATCCTATATTCTCATCCTCATTTGCAACCGCTGTGTGATGCTCTTCAAGCTGTGGGATGGAATACTGTTGCCCACTATAAGGAAGGCTTTAGTCTGGGCATGACTATGGGATATAGGTGGAAGAAATATTTTGATTGGCCACCTAGTGGCTCTTTAGAAGAGCGGATGGAGCTTTCTTAGATCCTTGCCTCTAGAAGATGCAGCTCCATACAAGGGTAGGATGTTCTAGCGTGGGGAGGTGACCCCACTGGGTAGTATTCAATTTTTGCTAGATATCTTGCCTTGACTAAGCAAACTCTTAGAGAAGTAGACTTATTGTGGGGAAAGAAAATATGGAACCATTTTACTTGGCCCAAATGCAATTTTTTTCTAGACTTTAGTATACAATAGATGTCTCACCTGGGACAACCTGTGTAAGCATGGATTCTAGGGGCCATCCAGATGTGTGTTATGCTGTAGTGGGGAGGAGAATGGATTGCACCTCTTCTTCTATTGTCCCTTTGCTAAGAAAATTTGGCACCTTTGGTGGGAGGCATGGGGCTGTCTTTGTTGGCACACATCCTTGCTTTCTGACTTCTAGAGTAGGTTAGGCCATCCTTCATCTTTAGCCTCGCTGTTATAGATTGCATGGGTGATTGGTCCCTCTTTCATTTTGTGGAACATCTGGCTGGAGAGGAATAGATGGATTTTTAGGGAGACGCAACTGGAGCTCAATGTCCTCTAGAATAAAATTATTAGCTCCCTACAGGAAACTCTCTTGGTGAAAAGCAACAAGCCTTAAAACCTCAATCCAGCGGATGCTAGTATTTATTCTCGTATTTCTTGTGCACCTACTGCTGCCCCCTGCATTGCACCCCCCACTCGACCTGCGAATGAAGCTAGATAGCAGTTGCATCCAGTTAGTAGGCTGGTAAGGTGGACTCCCCCTACACCTGGTATTATTAAAATCAACATGGATAGCTCATCGAGGGGAAACCCAAGAGATGTTGGGATAGGTGGTGTGGGGCGTGACAGCTTCAGAGATATCCAATTTCTTTTTTCTATTTATAAAGGCTGATATACTAATAACCTCATGGAAGCTTTGGCTATCCTATAGGTGGTACAATTCTATTGCCAATATCACTGGTTTAGAATTATTTGTGAATTGGATTCCTAGGTTGTGGTTAACCTATTAAATAGTTGTCAGTTTGTTAATGTGGACTGGCAACTAGCTGTTGTTACTCAACAGATTCTCTAGCTTTGCACTTCCTTGGATTCGATGGATTTCAAGCATATTCCCCAAGAATGGAATAGGGTTGATGATTGTCTGGCCAAATGGGCCTCTGAGCAAGGGCCACGATGGAACATCTTAGAGCATAGGAGTTTGCCTTTGGAGTTTTCTTAGAAGCTAGTTCAACTTGTTGACCAGGATAAAGCTTTGTAACTTCACTTGTCTCTTTTATTTTTGAATAAAAGTTTTACCCCTTTTTAGTTTAAAAAATTGATTTTAATCAAATAAGCCAATTTAATGTAAAATGATGGAAATTAATAAAATTTTATGAGTATCTAAAAGTGAAAAATAGTGAGCATTTTACATTAACTAATAATTCAGATCATATTTGGTATCAGAGCTACTGATCAAGGATATTTTGATGTGGTTTTTAGATTTGAAAAATTTCATTTTACATGTTAACTAGGTATAAGAACAAGCATGGTGAAATATCATTTGAATAATATAAGCCTAAAATTGGTGTAAAATATGCAAGTCAAGCCATGGACTCTCCTAGAGGAGAGTCAAAATCATAAGCAACCTTCTATCAAGCCTTTATTGAGATGAATAACATAATGGAAGAGATGTACCATGAAAGGAAGAATAAGATAGAAGTTGAAAGTGAAGGTAAAAAATATGAATAACCCTCAACCAATGGTAAGGGTAAAGGAGAATAATCTCTTATATCTCTTCCATCTAAACCTTCTCCTTCTTTCCCTGATGATAAGAAAAATAAAGTTTCTAATCTATTTGTCTGAAGATTAAGTTAGATGTTATGTTTGATGTGCTAATATATAATGGAGAGCTTAGTGTATAAATATTAGATCATTGGATCAACCATATGGAATTATACTACAAGGTTCACAAGATTAATGATGAGGAAGAAAAAATTCAGCTAACTACTCTTTGGTTGGGTGGTAAAACACTCATTTGGTGGGAGAGTAAGACACAAGAGGATCTCATTAAGCATGGTAAAGTTATTTATTCTTGGGATAATTTTTTTTTTACACTAAAAAATCAATCTATCCATTAGGCTATATACAATAAGCTACTATGGATTGGTAAAATTTAAGGCAAAGTAAGGATTAAAGTGTACAAGATTATACTAAAGAGTTTAGAAAGAGGGATTTGGTGTTAGGTATTAGTATTTTCACTCAAGAGACCCTTTTGAAATATATTGGTGGGTTGCATTGTTATTTAAGGCATATAATCCTTATGTTTAATCTCACTAATCTTGATGAAGTTTATGTCCAAGCTACCCATATTGAATCAAGGGGTAAAGTGACCAAGGATAGGGAATACTTCATAGAGAAGCCAAGTAAACCACTTGAAAGAAAAGGTAAAGGAAAGGTTAAGATGAAACATACCTCCATGGTTAAGAAAGAGGATGGGAAACATTTTTAATCTCATCAAGATAGAAGGCCATGAAGATTCTAATTGTTGGAAACTCCATCCAAAACGTAGGCCAAAATGGCTTAAGAATGAGAAAAGTAAGAAGACTAATATAGTAGTACAATAAGACCTTAGCTATAATTATAGTGATGAGATCAAGATCACTACCATGATCATTTAAGGTTCATTTTATTAATCTTATATTACTAAATCTCTTAATTTTCATTCTTCTTTGAATTCTAAATCTATGCATGATGACAAAAGAAATGAGTTGTTCCACTGAGAGTGATTTATAATCATACTAAGATAGATAATTTTTTGATAGTGGATCTCAAGATAATATCATTTATGAATAAGTTTTGAACAAATTAGGACTTCAAACTAAACCATATCATAAGCCTTCCCATTTAGGATGGGTATGTGATGATGCTAAATTATAAGTCATGAAAACACGTAGATTAAGATTTAAAATCACCTCTAAGTTCATTGATGAGGTATAGTTAGATGTGGTTCCACTTGATATTTGTGGTATTGTACTTAGAAATACTTATTTGTATGATAGAAAATAAATCTTCTATAGGTAAGAGAATAAATATTTTCTTGTAAAATATGGGGTTGAATACATTGTTAGAGCCCATCGGATAAAAACAAACTTATCTATGTATATGCTGGACAAATGAAAAGGATTTTCAATGAAACTAATAAATTTGTACTCATAATTGTAAAAGATAAGGATGATGATAAATCCAATGCTCTATAAGGTTTTGATCCTAAACATAAAAATGAAATAGTTAAGAATATGTCTAACTATAATATTGTTTTTCAGGATCCACAAGATTTACCTCCTAAAAGACATATTCAACATAAGATACAACTATAACATGATGCATCTCTTCCTAATATTAACATGTATAGGTTGTCTATGGTATAAAATGAATAAATAAATAAATAACAAGTTCAAGAGTTTTTCGAGAGAGGGGTAATATGGTCAATCACTTATCCATGTGGTTCACCAATTATTTTGGTGTCAAATAAAGATGGCACTTGGTATATGTATATAGATTTTTGAGAATTGAACAAGATTATGGTAAAAACTAAAACCCTCTTCCTCATATTTATTATATTTTATATCAATTAAAAAATATTTTTATTTAACTAAGCTATACTTAAGAAGTGGTTATCACCAAGTTAGAATTAGTGAAGGTGGTATTTGGAAAAATGCTTTCAAAACTAATTAAGGTCTCTTTTAGTGGCTTGTTATGATTTTTATGCTTTGTAATATTCTTGCCACTTTCATGTAGGTTATGAATTATGTATTTAGGCCATTCATAGATGATTTTGTAATAATATAATTAGATGATATTTTGATCTTTAGTAAAAATTAGGAAGATCATATATAACATATTAAGAAAGTCTTATAAACTTTACAAAGGGAGAAATTGTATCTAACGATGTCTAAATGTGAATTTGGAAAAACATCTTTAGTATATTTAGGCCATGTTATAGGGAATGGTAAACTAAAAATTAATACCTCTAAAGTTGAATCCATAATGAAATGGCCAAATTCTAATGATGTAACTATAGTTAAAATCTTCCTAGGGGCATTCCAATATTGGAGAAAGTTTATTGATAACATTTTATTGATTGCATCTCCTTTGCATGCTTTGAAAAATACTAAACATGTATTTTAGTGGGGAGTCAAGCATAAAAAATTCTTTTAACTTGCTCAAATAAAATATAATAACATCCCTAGTGTTAGTACTTATAGATTTATAATAGCCATTCAATATTGAAATAAATACAAGTGATTATGCGATGGGTGTAATTTTGATGTAGAAACAAAAGCCTATTTGTTACCATTATAAAAACTTAACAAGTGTAGTAAAGGGATATAATAACTATGATAAAGAGTTGTAAGTTTTGGTTTGAAGTGTGAAAAAATGGAAGCATTAATTCATGAGCAAAGAGGAAATCATTCATATGGATCATCAATCTTTACAATATCTCTAATCATAGTCAAAGCTATAACAATCAAGGTACTTTCATTGGATGGGATTTTTGCAACAATTCCATGTGGTAATAAGATATAAGAAAGGTACACAAAACAAGTTAATTGATATGATTTAAATACCTCCTATTATTGTATCTATTTTTTTATAACATAGTTCTTTGATGCATGAAATTTATAAGGAACAATATGTTAGAGATGTTGATTCTAAGGATGTATTTGAAGATCTAACCCATGAAAAATAGGTAGAAGAGTTAGAATATCACATGCATGATGGATTATTGTATCATCTTGATAAGTTATGCATTCTATAAGATGAAATATTCCATGTGATTAGGGAAGCACATACTTCTCTTGTTTCAGGTCATTTTGGCATGGGGAAAATAGTTGCACAGTTGCAAATATTTTGTCATTAGCCTTGGATGTGTGATTTTTTTAAAAATATTGTAAAGGTTATATTTTTTTTGCCACTAACAAGCCTAATAATAGGAATTTGGGATTGTCTACCCCACTTCATGTACCAAACCATCCATGGGAGAGTGTTTCTATGGACTTTGTAGGTGGTTTGCCTATGTTTTAAAATAATAATAATTTTTTGTATGTGGTTGTGGATAGATTTCACAAAATGTGTTTTAGTGCCCTTTAATAAAACTATCATGGGAAAGGAGACTGCACACTTATTCTTCAACAATGTTTGGGTTCATTTTCATTTTTCCACATCCATAATTTATGATAATGATTCTTAGTTCATTGGGAACTTTTGGTTAATTTTGTAGGACTTGATGGACATGAAAATCAAGAAGAGCACTGTATTTCATCCACAAACCAATGGTTAAATATAAGTAGTCAATAACATAGTAGTTCATTTGCTCTAATAATATTGTAACAAGCATCCCAACCTTTGGGATGAACAATTGATTTATGGGAAACATGCTTATACTCATGTCAATACATTATTCTATAGGTAAATCTCTTTTTGAGACTTTATTTGGTTATGATTTAACTTTTAGGGTTGTACACATGTAATTCCTATGTTTGGTTAAAGGGGTGAGATGTCTAAATTAGTTAAATAAATACACAATAATTAAGTACTGATTTGTTGTGATTTTGACCTTGTTTGAATTTATATAAATAAAACAAATAGGGATAAATAGAGACTTATCTAAAAAAATATTGTCATGGATGATCTGGGTTTTGAAACTTGAGATCTGGGTAGTAGTTTGTATCATCAATAGGATTATGGCATTCATTTATTCACTAGATAGTAACACCCAATTTGGACGATAGCACCACATGTGTGTAGTGTCCTCAATGTGGCACTAATGTCCACTTTGTAGGATTATTCTTATTTTTAGGGACCACTTATACATGTGTTTGTATGTTTTGTTCCTATATGACCAAAAATTATAGCTCTATATTATACATAGAAAATGTGATTCGATGTTCAAACCCTAGTCTCCTTGAAAGTATGGCACAAGCAATAATTTTTTGTGTGTTATTAGGATGGTTTAGACATCCTCAACACCTTAATGTGTAGAAAGTTTCCTACATACCAATACTCTAAGGATGGATTAAGTTTGATGCAGTTCTCCCACCTAGTGCTTAATATATGTGCAAGTGAGTGTTATAATGACAGTGACCTTGGATGCCTTAAATGTGATTTAGATTTGAAATGCTTGAAAACTAGACTTAAGGATTTTATAGATGGTAGTATGTAGAAAGTAGGGTAGAATAGGGATCAAATACCTTAGTTTTACACAACTTTGTATTTAGTTTGAATAACTATTGCATCTATTTTTCCATCTAGTGAATAGAGGTGGATTAGACTTGTATTTATAGGGTTCTATTGCTTGTATAGATAAGAAAATGAGCTTAGGCTGACCTTAGGAGGGGCACACATTTGAAAAATTATCTATTAGGAAGAGCTAAATCTAGGGACAATAATGCCTAGTTTGGGACACTAGCACCATGTTGCTGTAGTGTCCCAAATGTGGAGTTAATGTCATTTTGGTATACTACTAATAAGGTTGGATTGGGATCTAAGATGACAGTTCTAGGGTTGTGTCTTAAATGGATGTAGGTGATTTTAGTCTATTGAATGATTGGAAATATAAGTCTAATGCTCAAAGATAGGCCTATGCCTAGTCTAGAGATAGGTTAACTCAAGTGACACTCTTAGCATCTAATTATCACTTTTAGGTGATTACTTCCCCCCCCCCCCATTTATGCTAGTAATGTAACAAAGTGAAATGACTAGCATAAAGGAAAAAAGGTAGCATACCTAGACTTACCTTGAAAGTGAATCATGTGTAGCTAAGTTTGATTATGTGAATCTAGGTCTGTGTTATATGGAACATGATCCAAAGCAATGTCTTAAAATGAAACATGAAAAAGTCAATCTTTACTAAATAGATGATCAAAAGCAAAAGGCTATGCTGAAATGAAATAAATGAGTAAAGCTGAGTAAAAAGAGAAGAAAATAATGAATACACCTCATTGGGTACGTGAACCAATACATAAACTTGGTGACAACCTATGTTTGAATGTGTATAGTGATCATATCATTAAATATATTGAATAGAGTTGATGGTTTACTCAATCTTCATATGGGTGGCTTAAAAACTCAATCTGGTTTTGACTCCATTAGTGCCCACCCCTGCTTGGTGAATCTTGATCTCTATGAATATCTTGGATAAGACTGTAAGTGTGTAAAACCCTCTTATATAGGTGTCTCAAAAACTCAAGTAGGTCATGAATCCATCATTTCCCCTTATGTGAAGTAGATGCATTTGTAACTCTTCCGTGTAAAGTGATGAAAGTATCTAGCTAAGTAATCTAACTATGTAGTTAGCTCTACAACCATTCAAGTATAGTAGGTGGATCCAGGCCACTTAAGAATACTAACCACTTTAAATGGAGTAAGGCATGAGTCTAGTGACAATTTATAATGTGATATAAAGTGTATAAAACATAAATAATGACATAAAGTTTGCCATTCCATCTAGTCAACCTGTCTGAAGCTGAGTATATGGAAATTATGTGTCATGCACATGACCCCAACCTAGTATCTAAGTATATTGAATCTAAATTAGGTATGTAGTAGCTGAATATGTGTAACTAATATGAATGTATGAGTACATTCATGATGCCCCCAAATTTGAGCAATTGGTATAAATTTTAACTGAAATGAATGAATCTAAGATAAATCTAAACATAACTACCAAAGCTATGATTTTATTTGTGCAAATTTATACTATACTTGATCTAGACTATCATAAAGCTAGGGCTACTAGATAATAGTGCTCTATAGTGTACATTAGTGCCCTGTGGTGTTAGTGTCCCAATATGGGTGCCAATGACTACCTGGTCTAATTTTTGTATAATCTAAACTGACTGCTAATTCTCTATTATGTTTTGTGTTTGAATTGAGTGTGATATATAAAACTAAGCCTATGTGCTAAAATATATTTGTGAAAAACAATGTAAGATCTTGATATCTATGACAACCCCCTATGAATTCCCAGTCTTTTGAGGGTAGTTATGAAATATATGGAAGAACTACCCTCTCAAGAAGTAACTCTATAAAATGTGTTAGCTAGAGCATGTGCATGATATTCTAATATAATGTAAAACATAACATGAGACTATAAATGTATTTGAGTATAAGTAGGAAATGTAAGATGCATGTTGTAATCTAGAATTTCAAAAGGGTGTTAAGATATATATAATCAATGTATAACAACAAAATATGAGTAACTACCTAGGGGGATGGGGCATGATGTCCACAAGGCTCCCAAGTAGGAAGGGTAGATGTATGATATCTGTCATGACATAAAAAATTGGTGTATGTATAGCAAGAAAATACAGTTATCATGGTGTAGAAGCATACAAGGAAGAAAACATACAAGCACATGAGGCATGCAAAAGGTAGGCCAAAGGGCCATAATACAAGGGGCATGGCCACATGTAACAAAATTTGAGAATGAATAAATAAAAGGACATGTTCAAATGTACACATAAGTAAACAAAAAACAATTTAGCATAGAGCCACAAAGAAAGACACATTCAAATGTATGTATATAAAATCTTGAAAAAGCACACACAAGGGACATGGGAACATATCCAAGGCATAAAAATAGATAAGTGTCATAGAAACCAAAGAACAATGGCATATTCAAATTCCTTCAAAATGAAATAAGCATAGGAAACATAATCAAGTATATTCTAAGAACTAGAAATGAAATCATGTATAATTGTGTAATATAAATCTATATAGATGCTAGGGTGCATATATATTGAATCTAATTATTTATAGTAAAAAAAAAATATGAGCAATGAATAGCAATGATCAATATCAAGATAAGTCTATATAAACTAGAATGTATAGTATGTAAGATAAAACCTAGTTGCAACAACTATGTATGAGATGCCTTCAAGTGGGTAGATGTATCAATGTATAAACTTGGATTAGTGTAAATGCCCCCAGTGGGAAAGTGATAGCTGGTCTAGATTAGTGTAGTGAACTAAAATCCTATTTAGAATCTGTAAGCACTTAACAAGAACAAGTGAAGCATATGTGTATTATAAAACTAACTATATACTAGGATATCTAGCAATATGCAATATATGGCAAGTAGTAGAATTGTAAACATAGTAATTCATACAATCTATACAAATTTTTATTTTTAAAATATTTGAATGTTTTTGTATTTATATATATTATATATTTTTTGTTTTATAAGTATAATCTATGTAAAAGCATATGAAAATAAACTATGTACAAGGAGCGAGAGAGAGAAGTACAAGATTAGAAACTATACTAACCAATGATTCTCATGGGAGACTCACCATCATCATGACCTATGTTGAAGAAGGGAATTGTGATTGTGTATGCAGTGTGAAAGGGTAACTATGAGCCCGTGATTTGGTGTGATATATATTCTAAACCTAAAGCTACCTGAGTAGTGATGCTATGATGTTGTGGCACTGATTGTGATACCCTATGAATTGTAGGGGTGTTAGGGACCCATCTAGTATCTGTATAACCTATAGGTGCCCTATGATAATAACCCCTAGACCCTAATATAATTGATCTCAACATAAAATGATTAGAGGATGGTCCTCTGGAATCTATGATGTATCTCTGATGTAATGGTATCTCTAGTAATGGTCTTCAAAGGAGAAAATGCATGTGTGTAGACACTATTTACATAGATTTGGCCTACTTTTAGGACTCTAATGAACACTATGATATATGCATAAGAATTGTACTATCTACTATAACTGATAATCATGTAATATATGGTAGTGGAACTAGAATTGTAACTGGTGTCGGTGTTGTAAGTGTGACTAGAATTTATGTAGAACTACCTATGGGATGGGAAGAGGATACTCATGGGACACCCTCAATCTTAACCACCTAGTTATCATGTATACACATAAAACATTGATGTACTATAGATGGGATGGCTTAGATATACTATAACCATGGCCTATGAAATAATATGTTGAATACGATTGTACTAGGTACTACTAAGAATTGAGTGGCTATGTGTGCTAGTCCAACTTGTAATAAAAGCATAATTTACCTGATGGAGTTCTAAATGTGGCCATTGAAACCACTAATGACTATATCAGTAGGGAATATATCCTACTCTATGCAGCCCAAGTACTATAAAAGTGTCATGGTTCACATGCTTATGTTGGAACCATTATTAACCATAACACTATGAATAGGATGGTGGTATATATATGCTCATATGAAGAGTTCATGTATTTTTGTGTCATCATCCACAATATATTATTCTAAAAATGTGATAAGTGGTATAGGTGGCACTATAGTGTGATGCATGCCAATACTGGTATGAAATGGATGTGTCTCCTCTGTAACTATGTGATAGGAAGTTATGGTGGATAAACTTGGTATGTATAATGAACACCTAATGTTCCCCTTGCCTTATTAACTATATGCTTTGGGAAAGGATCTAAAAATATCTTAAGTGCCTTTGCCTCTATTTTCTATTTTAGTGCCTCTGTGGGTGTGCCCATATCAATAATATTAGCTTCAATGAGATCTTGTATCTTGTGCTTCAGGATAATGTATTTGTTTATTATGTGGCCTAGTGCCTTGTGATAGTCAAAGAATGCTTTTGAATCATAAATCTTTGTAAGAGGCCATGTCATATCAACATATTAATGTTAAGGAGAGATATTACATTAAATTCTAATATTTTTTGTAGAAATTATGCTGGTGACTCTGGTAGATTAGTGAAGACTTTACGCTGAGGAGATAACAAAACCAATCCAAGAAAAGGCTCTAAAGCTACGTTAACTATGGTATTTTAAATAATTTTGTTTTATATGGCCTTGAACTTGTATGGAGGCTTGTTTTTACTCATAATATTTGAATTTGATCCATTTGTGTACTTGATTTTACCCACTGCTAAGAGCTTAACCTCTCTTTCCTTAACTATATGGCCCATATCACTAAATGTGGGAAACTTATTAAAGAAGATATATTCATGAAGTGTTAGTAATATAATTTATATAAATATATCTTGAATATCTCTATCTACCATGGGGTTAGTCAATTTTGATAAGATTATCTTTTATTATAAGACATAATTAGATATGGGCTCATTTGACTTTTACTTTAACTATGCCACTTGTGTATATGATATCTTATCATTTATGTTGATAGAGAAGTATGATAGGAACATATATGTTAAAGGATTTAATGCCATGATATAATGGTTAAGAAAATCATAGAACCACTATAGGGAATAATCCTTGAGACTACATGGAAATAGCTTTATAATAAGCCAATTGTTGGAAACATGGTCCAAGCATGCTACATAAAAGGCTAAGAGGTGATGTTCTAGGTTACCTTTGGAATCATATGATGTGATCTTGGGTGATATGAAACTAGATGGAAATGGAGTTGACACTATGTGATGTGACAAAGGTGTATGTAAGAGAATGTTAGAATCCAAGGCATGTGATGGCTTAGTTGTTCCCTGATCAAGATGTAACACTTTAGATTATACAAAAATAACCTATTACATAAGGTATTATATATATCAAGGAGAATAACTAGCCATAGGTGGTGTAGATATCATTTATGGTAAAATAATAAGCTTAGGTTGTGCTAGCTGAGTTGGTTGAGTAGGCCCCACTAAAGATGTAACAACATCATTAACTAGAGGGGTTAAAGATTGAACATTGTTGTTCTTATTCTTGATTTATAATATAGCCTATAAAATATATGCATGATCATGGGGCTATTCCCAAATTATATATATGAATACCTATAATACCTCATCCTTGTTCACAACTATATCATCATCATTAAGTGGAGGTAGTGTGTCTTGATCCACAATATGAACCTGATCTTGTTATTAGTTACATTATTCATCCTTAGATGCATTGTCATTAAATTACACATAATAAATACGTGAAGGATTAATATCTAGAGTTGTAATAGGTTTCTTATCCTTGTTATAGGTTTGGATAGTTGAAATTTGAATATGCTCTATACGATTACCACCTAGTCTAGCACTTCTGCTTACGGGAAGAGAGATAGCTTTTTTAAATGGCATATAACAAATAAATTAAAATAGAGATACTAAAGTAAAATCTATGAATTTTGAATTAGCTAATGAAAATAAGAGAAAAAAGGATATAAACCCTAAGAGCATCTAGGTTTAGGATTTTAGAATCTAGGGTTTTTTTGCAATAATTTAAATTAGATGTAAACTAAATTAAAACCCTAATGTAAAATTGATTTTAATTTAGCTAGGTTATCTAAAAAATTCAAAAGTATTTATTCCTAAATTTATTTCACAAAAATAGGAATTAATTCAAGTTAGGGTTTTGATGGGTTCACCAAATGATTTAACCTTTTAGGGTTTAACACATGTAATTCCTATGTTTGGTTAAAGGGTTGAGATGTCTAAATCAATTAAATAAATATGTAATAACTAAGCTATTATAGATGGTAGTATGCATAAATTAGGGTAGAATAGGGATAAAATACCTTAATTTTTCATAACATTATCTTTAGTTTGAATATATTTAACATTTATTTTCCCATCTAGTGAATAGAGGTGTATTAGAAATCTATGTATAGGGTTATGTTATTTGTCTAAATAATAAAATGAGGTTAGACTGACCTTAGGAGGGGCACAAATTTAAAAAATTATCTATTGGAAAGAGCTAGGGCTAAAGACAATAGTGACCAATTGGGGAAACTAGCACCATATGGCTATAGTGTCCCAAATGTGGTGCTAATGTCCTTTTAGTAGACTGTTGAGAAATTTGGATTGGGATCTAGGATGTTAGTTCTAGGACTCTGTCTTGAATAGATGTAGGTGACTTGGTCTATTAAATGACTAGAAATGTAAGTCTAATTCTCAAATATTGATCTATGGATAGCCTAGAGATAGGTTAAACTAAGTGACACTCTTAGCATCTAATTACCACTTTTAGGTTATTATAGGTTATTTACCTAAGTCACCTTTACACTTCTATTTTGGGCAAAATTTCATGCTAGATGGAAAAAAGGATGTAGATAAATCAAATAAATTAATCCAAAAGATCCAAATGGTTCATCAAGTTAATAATAATTAGAGAAGAGCCAATCCAAGAACAAGGCTAAGCATGATAAGCATTGGGTTGATCATCACTTCTTCTCTCTCT